>BSBK01004635.1:0-317500 GCA_027943335.1 Chamaecyparis obtusa | reverse complement strand
CACTTCACAATTAATTCTTTGCAGATCCCTTAAGATATCTTAACAATATTATCTGTTTTAGCACTCGGTAAATAGATTGCAGTAACTTTGAAGATGCAGAAAGTATTAGCAAAATTATCTTTTAGATATTCATCAGCACATGTATATGATTGAGAAAGCAATTAAGAACACAAGAGACACAAGATTTAACATGGAAACCCAATATGGGAAAAACCACCAATGTATCTAGATACTGATTTTCACTTTTCTGAAGTGATGCCCGGTTAGAAGCCAACCCGGTAAAAGGTTACAAAACACACTGTTAGGTGTGACCTTGTTAGAGGATTTAAAACACCCTGCTAGGAGTGGCCTGGTAAGAGGTCTTGAAAACAATTCAATGGAATTGTCACCTTGTTAGAGGATTTACAATATGGTTGTTAAACCAACTCGGTTAAGAGATTTAGAATTCACTGTTACAATGATAAGAAGGTAACAATGAAAAATGACCTGTATAATAATGCAACTATCTTGCTGATTACAAATCTCTATTCTGCATAAGTCTGATCCTTTCTGATCGAATAAATCTCTGCTGCACCTCAAGGATATCTGAACATCCTTCACAAATTCGCATACACTTTTTTTCTGTAAATCTTCTGCTGTATTTCTTATTTATTTCTCACATTTGACCTTTTATTTATATGATTTTAGATTTGTCAAATCGACATTATTTAGTATAACAGTCAGCTGAATTAAGCAAACTCTATTTGCAAAAATCCTTCACGGGCCGACAGTGCTCGGTGACCATAACTTTCTATAATCTTTCAGAGACCGAGGGAACTCGGTAAACACCGACAATCTTTTACCTTCGATAACCGACTGAACTCGGTAAACACTAACTTTTCTTCGATGACCGACTGAACTCGGTAAACACTAACTTTTCTTCGATGACCGACTGAACTCGGTAAACACTAACTTTTCTTCGATGACCGACTGAACTCGGTAAACACTAAAATTTCCTTTGGTAACCGAGTGAACTCGGTAGACACTGATTTTCTTTGATAACTGAGTAGACTCGGTAAGCACTAATATTCCTGTCTGGCAGACCGACTGAGCTCGGTAGTAACTGGTTGCTACGGACTATGACATTGTGTGACATCAAAGACAATACATAATTGAGTAGCAATTTCCTTCAGACAATTGTTTCCAACAATCTCCCTCTTTGGCATTGATGGCAACACAATATGTCATATCATAAGAAATTTGAAAGAGTTAGCTCAGTTCAGATTCAAATCTCCCTCTATCAGCAAACTTCCTATATCCTAAAAATTCTTCCTTCTGATTATTGAAAATTTCTTGAAGTAATAGCAAAGACATAGCAAACACTCCCTCTTTGACAACACATGCCAAAGACAATTCACATATTACCGGTGAAAATTAATGTACCTCAAGTACTGATTCATATGCAATGATTCCTTGAATATGCTGCATCAACAAGTTGATTTTCAATCATGTTCTGGTTGATGCATCACTAAAACTATATTTAGTGAGCCTCGAATAGGGGAATGACCCCTAACTTACCTCTTAGATACACAAATGCATCCTTAGGTAATGGTTTGGTAAAAATGTCTGCAATCTATTCTTTTGTATGAATATATTCTAATCTGATTTCCTTGTCCTGCACCAATTCTCTGACAAAGTGATATTTAATAGCAATGTGCTTGGTTTTGGAATGCATCACTGGATTCTTAGAAATGTTTATTGCACTGGTATTGTCACAAAATATAACAACTGGTTCTTTGATTTCGACCTTCATACCTTCTAATAGATGTTTAAACCAAACAATATTTGAACAGTTTACTGCAGCAGCAACATATTCTGCTTCAGCTGTGGATTGAGATGTGCAATTCTACTTTTTACTAGTCTAGGATACCAGTCTTTTTCCAAGAAAAAATGCTCCACCACTTGTGCTTTTTCTGTCATCAATGTTTCCTGCCCAATCAGCATCAGTAAACACTTTCAAGTCTAGATTGCCTCCAAATTTATACCACAAACCATATTCTTCAGTTCCTCTTAAGTATCTTAAGATTCTTTTGATTGCCATCATGTGATTTTCCTTAGGTTTTGCTGAGAATCTAACTACTATACCAACTGCTAAGGCAATATCAGGTCTTGTATGTACTACATACTGCAATTTTCCAATCATAGATCGGTATAGGGTCTGATCAAATTCTTTTGAATCATCATTCTTGGTAAGTTTCAGTCCAGTACACATGGGTGTACCAACTGGTTTTGAATCTTCCATACCAAACTTCTTAAGTATTTCCTTAATGTATTTAGATTGAGTAATGTATATACCATTCTTGCTTTGCTGAATTTGAAGACCAACAAAGAATTTTATTAAACCAAACATAGACATTTCAAATTCTCTATTCATTTGCTCTGAAAATTCTTTGCACTGATCCTCATTCCCTGTAAATATAGTATCATCCACAAATATTTCTGCCAATGCAATTTTGTCATCCGGTCCTTCTTTAATATACAGATTGTTGTTATCATTAGCTCTTTTGAAATTAATCTGAATCAAATAGTTATGGAGTCTTTCATACCACGCTCTAGGAGCTTGTTTTAAACCATACAATGCTTTGTGTAACCTGCAGACCATGTCCCTTTTATCTGGATCAACAAAACCTTCAGGTTGTTCAATGTAGACTTCTTCATCAAGAATTCCATTGAGAAATGCAGATTTTATATCCATCTGATATACCTTAAATCCTTTGTGTGCTGCATAAGCAAGTAGAGTTCTTACACCTTCTAATCTTGCAACAGGAGCGAAAGTTTCTCCATAATCTATACCTTCTTCTTGAGAATAACCTTTACATACCAGTCTAGCTTTGTTTCTAGATACTTGACCATCTTCATTCAGCTTATTCCTGAATACCCATTTTGTTCCAATTACATTCTTATCTTTAGGTCTAGGTACAAGAGTCCAAGTTTTGTTCTTTTGTATTTGTTCTAATTCTTCATTCATTGCTTCAATCCAACTTTTATTTTCCAATGCATCTTTGATATTTCTAGGTTCAAAATCAGTAAGCAGACATGTACCTTTTAGCTTGCTTCTTGTCATAGTACCATCTGATTTGTTTCCAATGATTTGATCTGGTGTATGATGTCTTCTGACATATTTGGCTAGTATAGGTTCCTTGCCTTTTGAATGATTCATGCTGTTGTCTTCTAGGATCTCTTCTTCAGGTTGCTCGGGCTCGGTAGATATTTGCTCGGTAACTTCAGGCTGAGACTCGGTCTGAATTTCTTCCTGTGACTCGGTTTGAACTTCTTCCTGTGACTCAGTAACTATGCTCAGCTTGGTAGATATAGCTTCCTTACTGATAGTTGTGTCTGCCAATGTTTCAGGTTCAATGTAAATGAATCTTTTGTAGTTCTCAGGTTCCCTTTTGCTTTCTTCCTCAGTCTTTTCTGCAAACTCATCAAATTTTACATGTATACTTTCTATGACTTTGTGAGTAGATAAGTTCAGACATTTGTATGCCTTGCTTTTGCTAGAATATCCTAGGAATATTCCTTCATCACTTTTCACATCAAATTTATTTCTTCTGGATTCTTTTAAGATATAACACTTGCTACCAAATATTTTCATGTAACTTATATTGGGTTTATAGCCATACCATAATTCATAAGGAGTTTTGAATGTGTCTTTCTTCAGTTGTACTCGGTTCAAGGTATGAACTGCAGTGCTGATAGCTTCCTTCCAGTACTTTATAGCGATGTTCTTTTCTATCATTAGAGTCCTTGCACAATCCATAATAGATCTGTTTCTTCTTTCTGCTATTCCATTCTGCTCAGGAGTTCTAGGAGCTGATACCTGTCTTTTGATTCCTCTTTCAATGCAAAAGTTGTTAAAATCATGGGAGATGAATTCACCACCTCTATCTGATCTTAAGCATTTCAATCTTTTCCCTGTTTCCTTTTCTACTCTTGCTAAGTACCATTTGAACTTTTCAAATGCTTCTGATTTTTCTCTTAAATACATAACAGTCATCATTCTAGAATAATCATCAACGAAAAGAATAAAGAATTTATCTCTAGTATAGCTTTGTATTCCAATAGGTCCACATAAATCAGTATGCACAATTTCCAAAATTTCTTTAGACTGATAGTTCTTACTCTTGAAACTAATTTTACTCATTTTGCCAATCTGACAATTCTTGCATAGACCAGTGTCAGGTTTCTTCAAAGTAGGAATGCCTCTAACCTTCTTGAATTTGCTTATTTTTATCATGTTATCAAAATTCACATGACATAACCTTTTTTTCCATAGCCAACTTTCTTCTATTTGAGCAATAAAGCATGAATATTCACTAAGATCAAGATAAAATAAGTTACCTTTTGTTTGTTTGCCTGATCCAATGAGTTTTCCTTTTCCATCCAGCAGTCTTGCTTGACCATTCATGAATTCAACCTTGAAACCAGTGTTGATTAGCTATGCTACACTTAGAAGATTATGTTTTAGTCCTTCAACCCAATAAGCATTATCACATATGAGTTCTTTGGTTAATGAGATTCTTCCTTTTCCTTTTATACAACAAGGTTCATTGTTTCCAAATCTTACATTACCACTATCACAGTCTTCTAGATATTCAAATTTGGTCTTGTCACCAGTCATGTGGTGTGAACATCTGCTGTCTATTATCCATATATCATCTTTGCTTATATGAGAAATAAGTGCCATCTTATCTTCATCATCATCAGATTCATCTTTTATAGCAATAAAGACAATTTCTTCTTCACTATCATCAGAATCTTTAGCCATAAAACATGATTTCTTACCTTTATCCTTGTATGATTTGAAATTCTTTTTGCCATAGTACTTGTGACTTCTCTTCTCTTCTTTGACTTGCTTGTTTGGGCACCTAGCTACAATATGTCCAATTTCTTCACATGAAAAATAGATTAAAGGAGTTTTACCTTTATACTTACCTTTCCCTCTAGAGTACTTCTTTGCAAGTAATGCTTCTACAATTTCAAGATCACTATCAGAACTTTCTTCTGATACTTCTTCACTTTCTGACTGAACTTCTTTAATTTTCTTGTTCTTCTTTAGTGAAACCTTGGCCTCAAATGCTGATTCAATATTTTTGGAACTAGGAACATAGTTGTCATAGTTGTCTAATTCAAAAGCTGTCAATCTTCCAACTAAAGCATCCAAAGTTATATTGTGGTTTGTTTCACATCTTCTTTCTTGAATAGCTGATACTCTTATTGCATAGATAGGGAGTAATGTTCTGAGTACCTTACTTATAACAGTTTCATCTGAGATTGTTCCTCCAGAAGCTCTAATTGCACTTACACTTGCTTTGATTCTTTCAACATATTTTACAATGTTTTCATCTTCCTTCATATTCATCTTGTCAAACTGTCCTCTTAGGCTTTCTGCTTTGGCTCTTTTCACATTTGCATCACCACCATATATTTTCTTCAGTGCCATCCACATTTCATATGTAGTAGTGCAGTCTTTAATATCATCAAATTCTTCATAGCTGAGAGCAGATGCAATGTCTATCATCATGGTGTTGTGAGTCTTTTTATCTGCAATGTCTTCAATAGTTAATGCACCATTAGGAATTGTGTATTCTTCATCAATGTATTTGCATCCTGAATCACCAATGGAAGCCAGATGAAGTCGCATGAGACCTTGCCATGCTGAAAAGTTATCTCTGTTGAGCTTTGGAATTTCCCTCTTGTAAGACATCCTGATCTTTAGCTTAGGTCCTTGAAACCCTTCCTGCAAGCACCAAAAGCTCTGATACGAATTGATGGAATATGGATGAAGTGACTGAGAGGGAGGGTGAATCAGTCAACCATAAAACACTTCACAATTAATTCTTTGCAGATCCCTTAAGATATCTTAACAATGTTATCTGTTTTAGCACTCAGAAAATAGATTGCAGTAACTTTGAAGATGCAGAAAGTATTAGCAAAATTATCTTTTAGATATTCATCAGCACATGTATATGATTGAGAAAGCAATTAAGAACACAAGAGACACAAGATTTAACGTGGAAACCCAATATGGGAAAAACCACCAATGTATCTACATACTGATTTTCACTTTTCTGAAGTGATGCCCGGTTAGAAGCCAACCCGGTAAAAGGTTACAAAACACACTGTTAGGTGTGACCTTGTTAGAGGATTTAAAACACCCTGCTAGGAGTGGCCTGGTAAGAGGTCTTGAAAACAATTCAATGGAATTGTCACCTTGTTAGAGGATTTACAATATGGTTGTTAAACCTACTCGGTTAAGAGATTTAGAATTCACTGTTACAATGATAAGAAGGTAACAATGAAAAATGACTTGTATAATAATGCAACTGTCTTGCTGATTACAGATCTCTGTTTTGCATAAGTCTGATCCTTTCTGATTGAATAAATCTCTGCTGCACCTCAAGGATATCTGAACATCCTTCACAAATTCGCATACACTTTTTTTCTGTAAATCTTCTGCTGTATTTCTTATTTATTTCTCACATTTGACCTTTTATTTATATGATTTTAGATTTGTCAAATCGACATTATTTAGTATAACAGTCGGCTGAATTAAGCAAACTCTATTTGCAAAAATCCTTCAAGGGCCGATAGTGCTCGGTGACCATAACTTTCTATAATCTTTCAGAGACCGAGGGAACTCGGCAAACACCGACAATCTTTTACCTTCGATAACTGACTGAACTCGGTAAACACTAACTTTTCTTCGATGACCGACTGAACTCGGTAAACACTAAATTTTCTTCGATGACCGACTGAACTCGGTAAACACTAACTTTTCTTCAATGACTGACTGAACTCGGTAAACACTAAAATTTCCTTTGGTAACCGAGTGAACTCGGTAGACACTGATTTTCTTTGATAACCGAGTGGACTCGGTAAGCACTAATATTCCTATCTGGTAGACCGATTGAGCTCGGTAGTAACTGGTTGCTGCGGACTATGACATTGTGTGACATCAAAGACAATACATAATTGAGTAGCAATTTCCTTCAGATAATTATTTCCAACAATCTACTACATGAGGGTTTTTCTTACATGATTTACTTTTTTTTTTGTTTAGTCAAAGGCTATTGCATTGACATTCTTCATCACATTCCAAGAATAATCATATTTATATAGTATGATATACTCTATTTCTTCTAAGATTTAATTTCTACTACATATCATCATTCCTTTACTTTGATCTATTCATTTCAAGGTTAATTCCTATACATGGGTTTGAATGAGGCAAGCTACTCCACCCTAAAAAAAACTCCTTATTTCTTGTGTCTAGGAATAGGTGTGTAGTTACATATCCAAATTCTTATAATTTTGGAACCAAGGATTTATCCTCTATAGATTTATTCATCTTTAATAATTCTTGGACTAAAATTTTTTTTTGGACTAGGCTAACTTTTGTGGCATGTTTATTTGGTATGAAAAAATGTACGATCAAAAGTTATAGGTCTCACAGTCCCAGATCCTTGATGACATTCGACTCCACCGGGTTTCTTACACTTCAAAAAAAATCTGAAATCCTTCCTTTGCTAGTCCTCAAGGTGATTTTATTTTCATTTTATTTTATTTTCCCTAATCACATACCAAATCTTTATCATGAGAAATCCACAAAATCCCACATTGTTTAGATCACGAATTCTCACACTAACCTTCTTGGTTGTGTAAATTGAGTTCACTTTGTTAAAGGGTTTTGTATTGCAATGTATGTGTGAAAGTGGGGGTCTATAATTTATCACCATTATCCACATCAGATTTTGGTAAACCCAAGTTATAACATTTCCATTATGATTTTGGTGATAGATCTACTTTGGTAATCTATATCATATACATTGATTTATTTTGCATCATAGTAATTTCTATCTTTCCAACATTCTGATCTTGAGATCTAGTTTTTTTTTTTAACATTGAACTCTCTTAGATGGATTGGTGTGAAATTACAACTTATTTCATTACCTTATTTCTTACCTCTCTTTATCAAACACATAGAATGAGTCAAATATTTTTGCACTTTTTAACATTTGTATTTCTTAATGGCATTCTTACATATAGCATAAAGAGGATAACTAATATATCTCTTCATGTTATAAGGAATATTTCATATGTGTTTCTTCTTCACATTTTAACTAAATGAATGCAATAAATATAGATAATATAAGAGCCCTTTTTAATGATCCTAATCCTAATCTTCCTAACCTTATTCCTTTATGGTGTAGGAGCACCTGCCTAATTACCAAAGCCCACCTTGAAACTAAATGGAGTCAAAGGATCAAAACCATCCTTGAATGTTAATTGGGAAATATTTAAGCCAATAATGGCAAGTTGTAATAATCAATTTGATGTAAAGTTTAAATGTCATAGAAGTCCCGGTAAAGACATGGGACCAAAATATTGTATGGGTGAACAATAGTGCCAAATGGGATCTAGAAATGATTTGAATAAGTTAATTAGGTCCTAGGGGTGATTTTAGATTGAATCACTAAAGTTATAATAGTTGGTTTGATGAATTATGCAATAAAATCAAAGTTATAAATTCAAATATTTGAAATCAAGCGGTTATGAGAAAATAGGAGGGAAATGTGATTTAAGTTGTTTTAGGGGTAACTAGTCCCTCCAACCGATCCAATATGGTTGGGGAAGTTAGTAAAAAATTATATATTATCAAATGAAGTAGTAATGGTATGGTAGGAATGAGGGGCATGTACAGATTGTCACAACAAATGCAATAAAACTAAAAAATTAATCAATTTCCATATGTTTCTTGCATGGTTTTGAGTTTTTAGAGGCTTTTTTACCATTCCAATGCATTAGGGACATTGATAACTTGATTTTAAACCCTGGTGAATGGTTTGAAGGTTCATTTGATTCAATTTCAATCCATCATATTAATTGAATATGTTTTGGGGTCACTATTTTGTCCATAACAATTGACAAATCTAAAATGAGGGCATCAGTCCATGATTGATTTCACTGATTCTCATGTAATGGTGTTTATTTTACTTTTATATTACATTATTAACATGATACATTGCAAATATATTGTTTTAATAAGGTGATCACTGAATTGGAGAAAGAATTCCTTAAGGAAATGCTTGGTTGGGAGAAGCAACCATTAATCTACCAGAAGGAGATATAGTATTAATGACTTGGATAGTCTTTGGTTAGCCTATGTATGGTGAATCAACCTTTGGTTAATCTTATAAGTTCTTTGAGAGGACATATTGAGGAGGCCCTAGCCTTAAGGGCTTCTTGAAGACCATTTTGGGGCTTTGGTAGTTGTGGAGACCTTATGATCATTTTGAGTTGATTTTTATTTAATTAGAGTCATATTATAGGACTTATGAAAGTTTCATAGCTAGGGGATAAATATAATTTATAATTTCTATGTTAAATGACCATCTTTTTGGCCCAAAAAGGGGTCACTAGTGTGAGCATCAGATAGTGCTAAAAAATAACCCTACCCAATCTTCCAGTATGTTTTATGTAAAATGGAAAATGGTATCAAAAAATATAATTTTTTTGGTTAGTGTTTTGGGAAATGTAAGACAAAATAAAAAGAAACTGTCCCAATAGGGCTAGTTGAGGGGCAATTAGGCCTAGTAGACAATTTTAGCAATTTGGGTGTTGGGTGTTGTTGTAAAGCCCAAAACTGATTGAATCCTACTTAAAACATATTTTTTAGACCTTTTCTATCAACCTTGGTCATGTGGAGGGTGTTGGAGTTGTTTGTGTCATCTTGGCTATTTGGGTGTCTTGGAGGCTAGTAGGCTTGGAGTGCATAGACATCTCAAATCATAACCCTTGCTGATAACCTTACCATCACATGACTTCACACTCTTCATCATTTGGTATTACAGCCTAGGAGTATTCTAGGTTGAGAGAGAGAAGAAAACTTTCGGTGTCTTTTGTGTACTTGATCCTTTGTTGAGGCCTTGGAGTGTCCATTTCCTCCTTGAGTGTTCCAAAGTTTATCTTTTCCATAGATATTTCATAAGGAGAAGAGGATGGGATCCCTGAGAGGGTCACAAATGCAGAACTTCCTAGGTTGGTAAGAGAATAAATGGCATATAATAGAAGGCTAAGAGAAGAAGTTGAAAGGTTGACAAAACTTGTAGACAAACAAGGACATGAAGAGGACTATGAAGATGATGAAGAAGATGCAGGAATAAGAGAGGAACCAATTGATCCTAAAGATGAAAGATCAGAGAGAATATTGAGGGTTGTAAAGATTGGAGACTCTAAGTTAAAAGTTAAACTTCCTTTGTATGATGGGAGAATGGTTGATGAACTCTTGTTGGATTGGTTCAATGCTCTTGAAAATTACTTTGATTGTGATGATATTAAGGATAGAATGAAGGTAAAGATTAATAAGTCTAGAATGAAAGGGTATGCATTATTATGGTGGGATAACTTTCAGCCTTATAGGATGAACAAGGGTTGGTCTAAGATCTCATCATGACCGAGAATGATGGAAAGGATGAAGGATAAGTTCCTTCTTGAAGACTATAAGGTCCAGTTGTATAAGAAGATGCAAGGACTAAAACAAAATGATATGGATGTCCCAAGATATACTAAAGAGTTTCATAGGTTGGATATAAGATTAGCACATGATGAGGATGTGGAAGATAAAGTTGCAAGGTACCTTGGAGGATTAAGGTACAACATTCGAGATGAAATGAGAATGACTACACCTAGAACTTGGAGGAGTGTTTCAAATCAGCCATGAAGGCTAAATAAAAGTTGAAGAGGAAACAAGATAGGCAAGGAAATGGTAGAGGTCAAGAAATCAGAGGTATAGGTGACATCTACAATGAAGGACGAGTGAAAAATATCAATGAAAAATGAAAATAGATAGTTGGTGATGCAAAAGCAAGAAGAGACAATAGATATGGTAGGGGCAGTGGTATATTCATTGGAACATGGTTCACATGGGGAGTAGTAGGGAATCAATCCTACAAGTTCCCTAAGAAGAATGCAGATTAAAAGAAGGTCAAGAGGAGAGTCACCTTGACACAATATGAAGAAGAGGAAAATAATGAAGAAAGGATATCACTTCCAACACATCCAATCTTGGAAGGAGGCTTCTTGATGGTGAGAAGAGGACCACAAATGCAATATAAAAAGGAGACTAAAGCATCCATCTTTATAACCAATTGTGTAAGTCATGGTAAGATTTTCAAAATTATAATTGATTATGGTTCTTTTGAAAATCTAGTGCCTTATGAGATGGTCACTAAGTTTAATTTGAAGAGATTTCCTATTCCTAAGCCATACAAAGCATCATGGGTGAGTGATGAGAAAAATATTGTTATTAGGGAGAAATCTATTATTGATTTTTCAATAGGATCATATAAGGATAGGGTTATGTTTGATATAATCCCTATGAAATGTTGTCATGTTATCCTTTGAAGGCCTTGGAAAGCCTCTAGAAATAAAATACATTGTCTTAACAAATGTTTATGTAGTGCACAAAGATGGTAAGACATTCCATCTTACTCCTTTACTAGTTGATAGAATTGAATGAGAAATGATTGTGTGCTTTGGTAAAAATAAATATGTTACCTTGTAGGTGTAGGAGAAGAATGGAAAGGAATAGGCATGTCTAGAACATAAACGTTCCTTAATGGTTATGAAAAAAATAATTACTAATGATAAATGCAACAATTCTGATTTGCAACAAACAATGCATGGAAAATGAGTGATGGTAGGAAGAATTTGGTTTCCTATGGTGTCATCTATGAAGGATGGTGTTGGTATATCCATTAATAATAATGTAATGGGTCTACATGATCCTAAACAAGAATTGAAGAAGCAATTTGAAGCGACAACATGGGTATGTCCTCAATCAACACTAAACATGGTTACCTTTGGTGGTGAGATGAAAAAATATTTGGTTTTTGTTTCTAATTTTTTGAATGCAGGTAATATCCATGTGAAGAGTGATATGTTAGAGGTGAAGATTTGTAGGCATCCATCTAGGAGAATGGGTGGCAAGAAACAACTCTCATTCACTCTTGGGACAAGAGTTATTTTGAACGTGAGGTGTATGGTGAAGGAGCACCTCTCCAATCAACTTAGCCCACCTTGAAACCAAATGGAGTCAGAGGATCAAAAGTATCCTTGAATGTTAATTAGAAAATATTTAATCCAATAATGGCAAGTTGTAATAATCAATTTTATGTTAAGCTTAAATGTCCTAGAAGTCCTGGTAAGGATTTATGACCAAAATATTGTATGGGTGGCCAATAGTGCCAAATTGGATCTAGAAATGATTTGAGATTGAATCACTAAGGTTAGAATGGTTGGTTTGATGAACTATGCAATAAAATCAAAGTTGGAAATTTAAATATTTGAATTCCAATGGTTATGAGAAAATAGGAGCGAAATGTGATTTAAGTTGTTTTCGGGGTAACTAGTCCCTCCAACAGATCCAATATTGTAGGGAAAGTTAGTAAAAGGTTATATATTGTTAAATGAAATAGGGGTACAATAGGAATGAGGGGCACGTATAGACTGTAACAACAAATGCAATAAAACTCAAAAAAATAATCAATTTCCATATGTTTCTTGCATGGTTTTGAGTTTTGAGAAGGTTTTTTACCATTCCAATGCAGTAGGGACATTCATAACTTCATTTCAAAGACTAGTAAATTCTTTGAAGGTTCATTTGATTTGATTTCAATCCATCATATTGACTTATTGCATTTTGGGGTAACTATTTTGTCCATAACAGTTGACAAATCCAAAATGAGGGCATCGTTCCATGAATGATTTCTCTGATTCTCATGGAATGTAATTTATTTGGCTTGTATATTACATTATGAACATGATACATTGCAAAGATATTTTTTGACAAGGTGATCACTAAATTGGATGAAGAATTCTTTAAGCAAATGCTTGCTTGGGAGTGACAACCATTAATCTACCTAAAGGAGATATATTTTTAATGACTTAGATAGTATTTGCTTGGCCTCTATATGGTGAATTAAGCTTTGGTTAATCCAATAACTTCTTTGAGAGGGTACATGTTAGGAAAAATAGTCCACAATACAACTAAGAGGGGGGTGAATTAGTTGTATGATAGAATATTAAAGTTTAAACTTTGAATAGTAGCAATATCATATCCAATGAATACAATGAATGCCAACATAATAACACAATATTTTGGTCTCAGGGAAACCCTGTTAAAGGTAAAAAATCTCGGTGGGAATTAGCACCCATGAATGATGTCCTGAGAGTATAGTATCCTTTTTAGAAGATTTATCATTGTTAGGAGCTTATTGAATCATTATAGTACACATTCCTTGTTAGAGGATAGACCCTATTAGGAGTCAAGAAAAGAAAGGGGGTTCACTGCCCAAAGAAGGTTATATCCACCTTCACAACTCACTATTCGCAATAAGTGTATATGAAGAAATACACAATATTTTGAACTATCTGACAAAAATTATCTTTTCTTGATAAGTTCCAATGAAGTTCACCAGTAATCCTCTGCTCTACATCTGGCAGACACAAGCTCACATATTTCACAATCTTCTTTGTATCACATACATTCTCTCCGTATCTTTTCCAAAGAAAAGATCTTACATATATACCCTATTACATTATACATGATCAGGTTGGTCCATAAGGATTTCCTAATTATAATAAATTACATAGGCCCTTGCTAAGATACACATGGTATCTATAAAACAAGTATACAATGATTACATTACAACAATTAAGGACTAACATCCTTAATTTACATTTGCCAAACAAAATGCATGCTACACCTTTGAATTTGCCGCCCAAATAAGTCTTCTCTAGATCACATGCCATAGCTGATGTCATCAAACATTTCATACCTTTGTCTAACCAAAGAAAATCCTCTAGTACCTTTTCTTTCATCCCTCAAGATCGCATGTACTGAATCCATATCACCTGTAAGATATACTAGAGACACATAGACTATCTCTGTCAACTTCCTCTGTCATAATTCAGTAACTAGTCTTTGTCAAATCATCTATAACTAATCCAATATGCACCATTACATGATGAAATCTTGGATATAAGATCACAACATCTTTCTGAACTCACATATGTCTTCATACATCTTGAAACATCCATACAATGTCCATACACTATCATAACCAACATGTTTACTTCACAAAACATATGCTAACATCAGTGAAAAAACACTAATGACAACAACAACAAATCCAACATTACTCAATGTAGTGATTAAACATATTAAATGTGTCAATCACCATGCCAATGCATTAGCAATATCCAAAAATCTTCCCCTTTGGCATTGATGTCAACATATGGGAAAATCCATCATCCCAAAGTTATATCAATCCAAAGCTCTACAACCAAACAATACTACATACAATATCACCATACACTAGGAATTTTCTCATAGCAACACTCCCCCTCTAAAAAAAATGGCAAAGGGTGCCATGAATCATCAAATGTGCTTAAACACTCTCCTTCCATGATCACTCCCCATGAGGAGTAGATCCCTACATCTAGTCCAGAATATGATAAGTCTCTGAAAACCTCTAGACTGATGCATCCCTACATCATTTAATTTTGACTAGGAGGGGTGTGTAATAGAAATAGGGAATACTGAGGGGGGGGGGGGGGGGGGCTGAATCAGTATTCTAGAAAATTTTCATTTTTCCCAATTATGGATATAACAGATTAACTTGATACATGCAAAATAAAGTAAACTAAATAACATACATAACAATAAAGAAAATGAACTGATAACACATTATTTGTTCTCGAGGAAATCCTAACGAAGGGAAAACCCTGGTGGGGATGATACCCACAATGATCCACTGATCAAAAGTATCCTATTGAGGATGTTGACCCTATTAGGATCCTGTTACATACATATAGTGTCTCAGTCCTGATTAAGGGACTCTAGGCCTTGTTAGAAACCTCAACCCTGCTAAGAGTTGGTAGTAAAAATGAAATGATTACAAGATGAGCCCACTGCCCAAAAATGTAATGTAAAATGATTTTTTATTACAAAAAGGGTAAGGTATATGACCTTTACTACTTCACTTGGACATACAAAGTCTACTTTCTTGACTTTCACACTTTACAACTTCACATCAATATCTTTCACATACATATGTTACTACACTTTCTTCACATTATATATGTCTTACATTTATACAAGTTATTAGGAATAATAAATTTTACAGTTGGCTTTACAAAACATAAAGCACTTTATAAAATAAATATTAACTCATTCTTCCCAAGGGTTAACATCTAGGATGTCATCTCTTTATATGATTAAGACATTATTTTGATAAAAAAAAATCCCTTCACTATTTACCAGTTTTGTCTTCTTCTCTTTATCATGTTGACTTCAACTCTGTTCCTGTAATACTGCAATAAATTCTTCCATACATTTCATGTAGACTTTCTTTTGCAAGTGAGTCTTCATTATACATCATAGTATCCATGTTTAAGTGCACAAGCATTGAACTTACTTATATTGATGCCACCAATCAAAACTGTCTTTGGTTGGACTTGAAAAAATGTTGCTTACACTTAGACAATTTAGTTCTGCACTCTTTCATATGCGGTCTTGACATAGATCATATGTTTCCATAATGACTACATCTAGATATATAACTCATCCAAATTCCCAACAATCTCCCCCTTTGTAATTGGTGGCAACATATGAGAAAATTGGCTAAGTCATAAAAGTCCAAAATTGTGGCTATAAAAAAATTATATCTTTATTGTCCTTATATCTCCATATATCTTATATATCATCTATACTCCCCCTAGGAATATAATTCCATATATATAACAATATATCAATTTTTTGCTATCACTCCCCCTTTGACAACAATGACGAAAAAGGGGTGCCAAAAATGTGATCTCAAAAAATGTTTACCTTGATTCAAAATTGCAGAGTCGGTAGGCTTGCAACACAATCTACAAAATTTACTTTGATTCTCTCTTACTCCTTCTCCCATGCCTTCTTAATGGTGTCTGCAACACTGAGTAGTGTACATAACCCATAAGATGTGATCTCACATGCATGAAAGTTTGCAAAGTTGAGCTTCTCATAAGATGTCTTTGATGAAAGATATTCTTCCAATTGTCCTTCAATGATACTTATCTTCATTGAAATGTGCTCTCTCAAAAGAGAAAATATTCTCAATTTCCTGTCTCTTTCATCACTAAGGATTCTTATATCATCCTTCATTTTACTGATTTTCTTTTCACAATCTAATATCTTTACATTAGGGCTGGTTAACAGATTTACCTCTGTTTGAATTTCTGCCTCTTTTGTTCTTATCTTCTCAATTACATCTGATACATGGTTTTATGTTTTTGTACACTGTCTATACGAAGCTTTTCCTCTGTCTAAATTCCTTCTTAAGTCCTTTATACACACATCCAAATTGTTGATATCATTTCTAATATTTTGACATATATCATAAAATACTTTAGCCTCATAGGCTATCTATGCCTTTACTGTAGCTATATCTGTCAAGTTAGTGAATTCAGTATAAAATGCATTCATAACTTCTCTTGCTTTTTATTGTGGATCTGCCTCTATTATCTGATTAGTCACAACATTTTGCAACTTCTCTATTACTTCCAGTAATAATCCTTCAAGACTTTTTAACTTCTTGTTCTTACCAATAATTTTGTTAAGAGATGAGATCAGCTCCATTTGATCATCATCATCAACTTCTTTCCCAAAGTTAGCAAAAATTTATTTTATCTGTGGTTTCTTTGCTGCAATCTATGGGGTAGGACTTGTTGGAAATATAGTTGGGAAATGTGATACTGAGAGAGAGGGGGGGTGGGGTGAATCATATATCACCTACTTAACTTTTAACATTGTATAAAACTTTTTCATAGCATCAACAATACTTCCTTAAAACAAAGTAACTAAAATACTAAGCAGCATTCATGAAAGTACTCATAACACAATAATTTTGGTTACCTAGAAACCCTTGAAAGGTAAAACTGGGGTAGAGATGACACCTAAAAATCTTCACTACTACAGTAATAAGTTTTCCTATTAGGGCTTAAAAAATTTGATCAAAATGTGATCTACCCTATGAGGGGTCTACCCTATTAAGAGATTAAAGTCTTATATAGTCTACCTTGCTAAAGGATTTAAAACTTACAAAAAAGTAAGCACTCAATTAAGAGATTACAATAGGTCTATTAGGATGACTTGGTTAAGAGATTTACCCTGATACACTTGTTATAATGTCTCAGTACCTGATCCTTCAGTTTGCATTGTATCCAGATTACAGATCTTCTCTTTACAATCTTCTATTGATCTGTTCTATAAGATTTATCTCTATTATGTCCTTTCACTACTTAACTCGATCACTGAAATCTATCTAAATGCTTCACCAAAACTAAATGTGCCTCTCTACTCATTCCTTCATACCCTTCGCATCCTCTCTTTCACACTCTCTTTTACATTTTAGGGTTAAGATCTTATACTTATATAAACAAAAAAACATCTTTCCTGATTCAAGATCTATGATTCAAATTAACTCCTTTTTCCACTTTGGCCTTACTAATTTTTGATTGGCTCTAAGTATTACATAGGGATCAATGATTTCAAAATAGAAGTGTAATCACCTTTTTAATTACCTCAACAAACAAAATATAAAACATGAATGTCAACAAAAATGATTTACCTTGATCATTGTGCCATAACAAAATCATATGTTGTTTCTGGCTAACTCAGCAAATGATGTGGCTCAGTAATCATTGCACACATGGCCTGGCAAAACTTGACTCAACTAATACAAAAATGCATAGTGACCATAACTTTACTTGGTAGTACTACTGATCGGTACGTATATATTTGATAACTTGGCCTTTACATAATGACTCTATCATAGTGATGACCGGCCATCATTGCCTAGATAAATGACTAAGTGTGAGTCACTAATAGTCAACAAAACTATAGAGATCTACAATCTCCCCCTTTGACATTAGTGGAAAAAACACTTTGTCATGACATTATATTTGTATTTACAAAGGTACTTAGTATTACTAGAATACTCCCCCTAAGATATATATACATACAAAATTTTGTTACCTTCCATTTGTCATGTCATGTCACTTAACTTCCCCCTTGTTTTTGGCATGAAAGATCTCTTTGGGAGTGGGGAACATGAAGTATTTCTCCAGAAATGGTTTATGTAGCATCATAACCATGTGTAGTGTAGTTTCTCATCCTGTTGTAGCAACATTTAAAACTTTGGACTGCACTATTAGCTCAGTAGCTAGATTAACTAGGCTCTCGACTATAGAGAGATTTGGATCCTTTTGTGTTAAGTCCTTAGCCTTGGATAACTCTCTTTGTATGGCCTCTAGGTGAGGTTTCAAGATTTTGTTTTCATAGAGAGTAGATGAGCCCTTATCTTTCCATCATTAGCCATCAGTTAGACTATCCATCATTGTGTATGCATAAGCTTGTCATAATGTCTTGAACTTGTTTCTAAATCCAAGATTAAGGCTTGACTTGTGGACTTTAGTTCTTGTTGTAGTTTATCAACCAGTCCTTGGTTATCCTCAGTGAACTATTCTACATTGCATAGTTTGGTAAGAAGAGATTTTGCATTCACAACGACTTCTTTTGACTTTGTTACCAAAGTGGAAAGTGCTACCTATTGCACTGTAATCTTGGTAGATACTTTTTCCATCATCTTGATCTCAAAATTTCTTTCCAACCACTGCAACAACTTATCACTGGCTCCACTTTCTTCATTAGTTACTTTTTGAACAATATAAACAAGTTGATCTAGTATGGGATCAAAACTATTTGCATCAGACAACTCAAAAGCATCATTATAGATTTATTTGATTTCATACATAACCTACTTTTTCTGATGTTCTCTTCTCAGTTCTTCCTGGCTACTTTTCCTCT
The DNA here is from genome assembly GCA_027943335.1 of Chamaecyparis obtusa. Classification (NCBI taxonomy): domain Eukaryota; kingdom Viridiplantae; phylum Streptophyta; class Pinopsida; order Cupressales; family Cupressaceae; genus Chamaecyparis; species Chamaecyparis obtusa. The sequence goes on along the minus strand of BSBK01004635.1, from coordinate 298,548 downwards.
TGAATAAATCTTGCAGCTCTTCAGAATACCATTTCTAAATAACAAGAACTTCATCAATGGTTACCTCTGGTGAAAATACTTTTGTTTTCTTCTTAAGTGCCTTCTTTGGTGTGATCCCACTCAACATCTATACAAGAGCTTGTATTGCCTCTTGTTCCTTAGGCTCTTGTATCTCAATAGCTTTCTCTTTTACTTCTTTTTCTTCTGTTCCTTTATCCGTCACATGAGGACTCATAGATTTTACTTTGGAATGCTCTCCTTGATCTTTTTGTAACTCCTTGGTAGATGTGGGTGGATTTTTTGGTGCCAACTAATCCTATTCCTTGATAGTGCTTGTACTAGATAACATGTCAACTATAATAACTTCAATTTTGGTGGGGGTAGTGTTAACAGTTGATGTCTCATCAATTGTCAGATAATATTTTACTTGTAAAAGAATAGTATTGCTGCCTGACAAAGATGTTTCTTTTTCTTCCTCATCCAGTATATCCTCCTTAGTCAATACCTAAGTCTTTATTGGGGTATCCTCTATTATATCACAATTTTCACTTCTGGTACCTTCTAAATTTCCTCCACCTTAGGAGCTTCAGTCTCTGGATTGGGTAATTCCATTGCATTTTGTTCTATGTCAGGCTCAGCATCCTTAGATGTGCAAGCATCTTTATCTGCATCCTTATCAATTGACAATCCAAACACTATCTTCCAAGTCCTTAGACTTTCCTGTACAACATGTTAGGAATGAATAAAAAGTATTTTGGTTGTCATTCTATAGTAGTTGTTGCATTCATGACTTGGATTGTCATTGATGTCAACATAGTGATATTCTAGATATCAACAGGAAAGCAGGTACAATTTTGTTTTGCACACATGTTGTATTTAAGATTGGCTTTTGCATAGTTGATGGTATGTTCTTTGGTGTGTTATTAACCTATGGTTAACAATGCAAAAAGAAATTCATTCATTTAAGAGAGTTATGAGCATTTTGGTGAAAGCAGTGTTTAGATAGTGTTTCTGTGAAGCGATTTTCAAAAATCGGAAGATATCTCTTAGTTGGGATGGAATCTAATTTTTTTTAGTTAAAGGGATGTTGGAGACTCATTAATGATGACATGGTTCACAATGAAAAATTTGAAGATATGTTTGGAGAAAGTTACAGTATCTGGAAGCTGATAGTTTTATGTGAAATTTTGTGTGTAGTGTGTAGAATTTATTATTTTGTAATTGAGGACTGAATCATTTGTAACTATTTGAGTTTGGTATATAAGAAGGTATGTTTTCCTTGTTGAAATATGTACTATGAAGGTTGAGATGTGAATATATGCATGAAGTGAAGAAAAGAGCTAATTCAGTGATGAAGGAAGACTTGTGAGTACAGAGATCTGAAATTGTGATCTTGTGTAGCAGAGAGTGCGGTTTTGGCACAGTGTGAAGGAGGTAATATATTTCATATTATTCTATTAAATAATTCTAATATCTTTTGGACAGTGGGTTCAAAGATCTTGCCTTGAAGCTGTTTGGGTAGTGGGTCCTTCTGTCTTCCATAAACTCTTAACCGGGTTAGAATCTTTTAACAGGGATTCAAAATCTCCTAACAGGGATTTATATGTACTGAATATATTTTATAAGACTCCTAACAAGGTCAATCCTTTAACAAGGAACTTTCATATTAGTGCATCATTTTGTGGGCATCATTCCCACCGGGGTTTACTCTTTTCAAGAGGTTCCCTAGTCAACATATCTTGTGTTATTGTGCAATTGTGTATGGTTATCTTTCTATGGTTGATTAGTACATTAATTATATTGTTTAAAGTAGTTGAATGGTTAAATTATCAGATAACTGATTCACCCCCACCTCTCAGTTACCTTGGGGATCTTTACTTTCTAACAATTGGTATCAGAGCACTAGTGTATCAGATGGATGTGAAATCAACATTTTTGAATGGTGAATTGGAAGAAGTCTACATTGAGCAGCTTGAAGGTTTTCCTTTGACACAAGGAGATATCATATGTAAGTTAAAGAAAGCTTTATATGGATTAAAACAAGCACCTAGAACCTGGTATGCAAGATTGGATAAGTATTTATTGAAATTGAGATTTATAAAAGGAACAACAGATAGTAACTTATACACAAAAGAAATTGAGAATGGTTTGTTGGTTATAGTTATATTTGTTGATGATATTATCTTTGGAGGAGAAGATGAAGCTAGTGACAAATTTGCAGATGAAATGAAGACTGAATTTGAGATGAGCATGATTGGAGAAATGAAATATTTTTTGGGATTACATATAACACAAAGCAAGGAAGGTATATTTGTAAGTCAGACTAAGTATTTGAATGACTTATTGAAAAGATTTGGAATGAAAGATTCTAAACCTGTTGGAACACCTATGGTAACTGGACATGAGTTATCTAGCAAAGATGAGACACCAGCAGTTGAGCAAAAAAAATATAGATCTATGATTGGAGGATTGAAGTACTTGACACATACAAGACCTAATATAGCACATTTAGTTGGGATTGTAGCAAGATTTCAAGTAGAACCTAGAGAATCACATTATGCAGTAGTAAAGAGGATACTGAGATATCTGAAAGGAACAATGGATTATAGATTATGGTATGAGAATTCTAATGATTTTACTTTATGTGCATATACTAATGCAGATTGGGGAGGCAGCGTTGATGACAAGAAAAGCACCAGTGGTGGAGCCTTTTTTCTTGGAAGAAAATTGGTCTCTTGGTTAAGTAAGAAGCAGAATTGTACTTCACAAAGTACAACAGAAGCAGAATATGTTACAGCAAAAAATAATTGTAATCAGATTATTTAGATAAAGTAGATGTTGAAGGATATTGGAATAAAGTTTGATGAGCCTATTGTTATACATTGTGATAACACCAGTATAGTGAGTATGTCAAAAAATCCTATTTTACATTCTAAGACTAAACATATTGAGATCAAGTATCATGTTGTAAGAGAGAAAGTTGTAGAAAAAGAAGTAAGATTGGAGTACATAAGCACAAAGGAACAGATAGCAGATGTATTTACAAAACCTTTACCTAAGGATACATTTGTGTATTTGAGAGGTATGATTGGGGTTATGCCCCAACCTATTTTTGAGAATTGATGCAGATGATTGCATCCGTCCAGTGGTATATGAGCCCTATCTTTCTTCTGGATTGGATGTTGGAACTTCCTCTATGGGGGAGTTTATGAACTGAGTCATGAGGACTCTTGTTATTGTATTGTTTTGAAAAGTGTCTTTTAACATTAAGTTGTTGTTGACTTAGTGATGGAATTTCTATCATTGATGTTAATGGGGTAGAGATATACATGAAAAACATTGTGGATTGTATGAGAGAGCTGAATAGGAAAATGAAGCAAGATTTAATTTGATATTTTGCAGTGATGTTGCAGTATTGGATTTTTGGAACATTGGATGTTTTTCATCTATGTTTCCATCAATGCCAATGGGGGAGATTGTTAGGAATGAATGCAAATTATTTTGGCAATCATTCTATATCAGCTGTTGTTGCATTCATGACTTGGATTGTCATTGATGTCAACACAGTGATATTCTAGATATCAGCAGGAAAGTAGGTACAATTTTGTTTTGCACACATGTTGTATTATAGATTGGACTTTGCATAGTTGATGGTATGTTCTTTGGTTTTCTATTAACCTATGGTTAACAATGCAAAAAGAAATTCATTCATTTATGAGAGTTATGAACATTTTGGTGAAAGCAGTGTTTAGACAGTGTTTCTGTGAAGGGATTTTTGGAAATCACAGGATATCTCTTAGCTGGGATGTAATCTAATTTTGTGTAGTTAAAGGGATGTTGGAGACTCATTAATGATGATGTGGTTCATAGCGCAAACTTTGAAGATATGTTTGGAGAAAGTTACAGTATCTGGAAGCTGACAGTTTTATGTGAAATTTTGTGTGTAGCGTGTAGAATTTATTATTTTGTAATTGAGGACCGACTCATTTGTAATTATTTGAGTTTGGTATATAAGAAGGAATTTTTTCCTTGTTTTAGTTTGTACTATGAAGGTTCAGATGTGAGTATATGCATGAAGTGAAGAAAAGAGCTAATTAAGTGATGAAGGAAGACTTGTGAGTACAGAGATCTGGAATTGTGATCTTGTGTAGCAGAGAGTGCAGTTTTGGCATAGTGTGAAGGAGGTAATATATTTCATATTATTCTATTGAATAATTCTAAGATCTTTTGGACATTGGGTTCAGAGATCTTGCCTTGAAGCTGTTTGTGCAGTGGGTCCTTCTGTCTTCCATAAACTCTTAACGGGGTGAGAATCTTTTAATAGGGATCAAAAATCTCGTAACAGGGATTTATATGTACCGAATGTATTTCATAAGACTCCTAACAGGGTCCATCCTCTAACAAGGAACTTTCATATTAGTGCATCATTTTTTGGGCATCATTCCCACCGAGGTTTACTCTTTTCAAGAGGTTCCCTAGTCAACATATCTTGTGTTATTGTGCAATTGTGTATGGTTATCTTTCTATGGTTGATTATTACATTAATTATATTGTTTAAAGTATTTGAATGGTTAAATTATCAGATAACTAATTCACCCCCCTCCTCTCAGTTATCTTGGGGATCTTTACTTTCTAAGACAAGATCCTCAACGTTGTGTTGAATGATTAAATAAGCTCTAAGCTTAGGATCAAATTTTTCTCTATATTGTTCCACAATTTGTGTAATGTTTGCAGGGGTTAAACTTGATTCAACTTGTGCTAGGGTGCTCTCCCTTATTTGTTTCTCTGTATTAAGAGCATATTCCCATTTTTGTGCTATTATGATGCTCAACTCCTTAGGAATTCGGTTCTCCAACTGGATAGGTAACATCTTGAAAATGTAAAGCATTTCAAGAATAGCATCTTCAAATTTTTCCTTATCTCCTATACTGATGCTTCCAAATTTCAATCCCTTTAATTCTTCTACTCCTACAGTGCTTGTGATTTTGTGGCATATTTCATCCACAGTAGGTTTTACATTCTGTAATTCAACTTTCTTCTTCACCTCTTCATCACTTTCAGTTTCCTCATCATCTTTCTGTTCCAAAACAAGTTTCCTCCTAGGCCTTTTGTTAGCCTTTCTTGGCACTACCTTAGGCTGAAAAACTTTTCATTTACTTGATGCTAGGGATTTATTTGGTGTCTCAGCAGCTGCTCCCCTTGTTCTATGCCTAAGAATAGGTATCAATAATACTTTAGGTTTCAGTATCCTTCTTTTGGTTGGGGGCTCAGAAAGTATAGGCTTCTTACCTTTCTTCCTTTCTACATGTACTTCTTCTTCTTCTTCACTATCACTAGAGTCACTTGGTTCATCCTCTCCCAATCCTTGGGTTAATTTGAGTGGTGCATTTTTCTCTATTTCTTCCACATATTTCTCTAGATTCTTTACTATTTTCTTCCTCTTTCTCTCTACAATTGTAGCCATCAAACCCATAGTGATTTTAGATTTGGATTCATTGTATGTTCCAAAATAGGGTGCTTTATCATCAATTTCTTTAGCTAAGAGAGATATAATAGCAGCAATGGTTTCATCTATGTTTACCTCATAGGGTAATGGCATTAGCCATGAAACCCTAGGAAAGACTGCTTGTGCATAAGTGAAGTCTGTGTCAACTAGAAAACATATATCCTTGCTATACTTCTCAATTAATGACACAAGGACTCTACTCCTCTTCCTCATTTTCTTGTTGAACTCAACAAAATAGTTCTCCATCACACCATTAAAAATATCTCCTATCTGACCTATGAACTCACTTATTTGAACAGTAATGGGTTTCTTCTTATCCCATATCACACCTCCAACATAGGAAAAAACTTATGTATATAAAAGAATAGATAGACTAGAAAAGAACCAAACTTACACATGGAATTCTTTGCAGTCTAGATTAAGTTAAGGTTCTCAGCAAGCTGAGTCAGCTGGAGCTTGGCAAGATCATACATGTGTTTCTTCTTGATGATTTTCCATGCCAGGTCCACTACCATATAGGGGATGCTATCCAACTGACTAGATTGGTAGAATTTGTGCTAGATAAATGTAACAACAAAGTCAATTTATAGATCTATGATTGTGGAAATCATCATTCCATGCTTGTTCCATACTGCCTGTGTGTTTTCCTAAATTTCTTCTTTACTTGAACACTTCATTGTTTTTTTTCCCTGAATTGTAGGGTATCCAGTTACTCGATGGATCATTTCCTTCATTATTTTGATGGGTCCATCTTCTAGCCATAATTGCATATCATGCACTTGAATCAACACTATTTTCATCCATTCAACCTTAAAATTCTATAGGAAATCTAGGGTATGCACTAACCCTTGTTCGGCAATCGATTTATACTCTGGTTTCAACACTCTATTATCACACAATTTTTCATATGCCTCCCTGATCTCGTAATCTATGATTTCTCTAATCTTGCACATGTAACAAGACCTAATGTCATTCATTATCAACACATTCTCTAGAATTGAGGATAGGGCACCGGTAAGATCTCCTTTACTTGCAGTTTCAGTAATTGCCCTAAATTTTTGCGGCTTGCAAACTTCATTCCTTACCAATTGTGCATTGAAAACTTCCATCCCTTGTTTCTTCACTATAGCAGATGATGATGATGCCATTTTAATTTAAAATTTCCAAAAATAAATTTTTTCTCAGTAGTGTACCTTTCTTGTAAGTGTCTTGTAGATGATTTTTGCCAATGGTACGCTAAAAAGATTTGGAATCGCCTTTGAAAAACTAGTTTCTCGCACTCTGAATCACTCAAAGAAATCTCAATTTTCTTGGTGAAATGAAATGGGCTGCAAATTTCCACTTTATAGATTCCAAAAATTCAAATTAGGGCCTCATAAATGCTCTATATAAAATTCTAAGTGGAATAGAGCTGTCTCAAAAAACTCACGTTAACCTTGGCTAACACAAGCTCGGTCAAGATAATCATTAAGACACAGCTCAGTGTATATAGCATCTCAGCCACAATACATTCTCAGCATACATTGATGACTTGGTTAAGACACTGATGCTCGATATAAAAATGAAACTTCCTACTTTTCTCAGATATGTCCTAATGCATCATTTATCTATGTAGATATGGACTTTTACTCAAGTTTATGTTAGGAAATGATGTAAGATAAAGGATTGTAAGATTTAGTTCCAAACATACCTTCTATACTTAGTTAGAAGAAGTGTGATCACCTGATCCATCGAATTGGGTGACCTTAGATGTGCTAGCTTCACTTGTGATTTCTTCTTCTTTCTTCTCCCATGTCTTATTCATCTGATTTCTTAATTTCTCATAGATATCTTCATTCTGATTCTAATCATTTCTCAACATAGGTGATCTATAATCTTTCTTTAGGTGACATATCTTATTACACTTGTAAGATACCATGCTTCCACTCATCCAACTTTTGGATTTTCCTCTGAAATGATTCTTCATATAATTTTCTCTAATGTGTCCATATTTTCCACAGTAATGACAATTGTACCAAGTGTTATAATCCCAATTGTATAAGTTATTCTTTATAGGTGACTTAGTCTATTCATTTGATGACCATCTAGGTTTAGATTTGCATTCAAATGCTCTATGCCCATACTTCTGATAGTTAAAACATTAACCTTGAAACTTAGGTAAGGTAGGTGGATTGTTGACCTTAGACCTACATTCATGTTCCCGATGTCCATGTTTCTTATAGTTAAAGCAATGCCCATTAAACGTAGATTTAGGATCAGACTTACCATGTTTTCTCCTGCATATGTTGGCTATATGCCCTAGCTTTCCATAGTGATGGCATATGGGCTTGTTGTTCTTAGGTTTTGCATTCTTCTACTCTCCATTCCTTGATGATTCTCCTTCTTCAGTAGATCATGAATGCTCATTTAGTCCAAGTCTAGATCTATCACTAGATCTTCTAGGTGACCTTAACAACTCTTCAAAATATTTTGTAGCTTCATTAGGTTTGTTCATCCTTTCAATGATTTCCTTCTCAGATCTTAGTTCATTCCTTGGTCATTTTCAGACCTCAGTTGGTTGATTTCTATATCTTTCCTGCCCAACTCTTGATTAACCACCAGAATTTGATTTACCATGTCTAGTTGATTGTTGGTCAACCTTTTTATGTTTCTTGTCCTTTCATATAGTCTCATTGCTATTTGTCTTTTATCCTCTTCAACCATTGTCTTGTCATCTCCAACTTTCTTTTTCTGTTCCACTACTTCACAGAGTCTGATAGATCGAATTTGTTGTTCTCTTCTTAGATTTTTTATGTCATCATTTAGTATAGTATTTTTCTCTAGTAGATCTTTTATGGCTTTGTCATTTTCTACAGAGTTTGTATTGTCAAATAGTCTAGTGGTATCTTCTTCTTGATAGAGTGAATCATTTTGCTGAATAAAAATTTCTCTCCTTCTGCTCAAGGATTTTTTCAGTTCACCTCTGGCTTCTTCTAGTTGCTGTAATGCCAACTGTCACGCCCCACAAGGGAACCAGGGAAAAGCACAAAGGTTTACTTTATAAAAGAAAACCTAAGTAGAGTTTTATGAAAAAATTTAAACTTTTAAGAATTACAAATAGACAAAACTTATTCTAACTTCTTTCCAAGGTTCCCTTAAATGTAAATGTATGATTTATTTAAAGTTGATAGATAATTCTTTTAGCCACATTTACTACCCATACAAATTCCATCTAATATTCTTTATTAGAGAAACACTTAAACACATTCATTTTCAATTTCCATCTAAAGCTTTTAGAGATCAATCACTACAATCAATTTCATCCATCTAACTTAACATATTGCAATTATACAACCATTGATACACTACATTTTACATAACTTGAAACATTACATAATTACATCTCTTCAACATACATTTTGTATATGAAAATAAACATCCCAAATAACCCTTTTTCCTATATCTACCCATTATTACATCATCTTGAAATTACATTACATTCAAACTCCTCATCGGAGAATACATAAGTTTACATCATAACATGAATAAGTACAAGTCTTCATTCTTCAACAGGTGCATAGACAAGCATGGATCTTCAATTATTTACATCTGCAATGAATACCTCGTTAGAAAGATTTTCCACCCAACCACGTGGATACCCAAAAGGATCTACTCCCCCGTGCTAGGAGATAAACACCAAGCCCACAAAGAAGGAACTTACTAGGTTATACCTAGGGTTGAGTAACATTTCCCACAAGTATAGTTCTTACCAACAAGGGTTCTAAGGCCTGGGTAGAAAACTCTAGTAACTACCTAAGTGAGTGTCATCGCATAGCCCTCACACCTTGGGTTGTCCTGGTACTAGCCATTCCGGGCCCCGGCCCCCAAGTAGGCACATGCGGGATTGAATGCCTTTCATATAGACAAGCGCCATTCGATCATACCTATACATAGGTACCTTTTCCCACTCCCATCCATAGCCTATCCTAGCACTCATGGCATGGGCAAGGCACAAATTAATCTTTTTAATGTTTTAATACCCATTCCCTTAAATTTATTTAGGTTATCACTTGTTAATTAACTCATCAGTCGGTTATCCTGGTTCTAGCCACTTTAGGGCCCCGGCCCCGCACTGAGAGCCACTCACTTAGGGTCATAGGTTTCCTAACCCTAACCCATTCCCATTAGGTTTTCAGAAACCTACTAACATGCTCAACATTTGCACAATTTCAGATTTACCTTTGGATGTTTAAGAGGTCCTAAAGTTTGGCTAGGTTTGATTATTGACAAGTCAGGAAGAAAGGGTTTTGTTTTCAGATTTCTAGCCTCTCCTAACATTTATCCAAGTATGAAAATGAGTATTCATTATATATTTGCAAACAAGATATATATAATTTAAATCACTAAATTAAGATGTCTCTAGTTTCTGAATTTACTTCATCTAAGTTGTATTATACATAATATATTATATATATAATATATTATATATATATATATATATATGTGCAATATCACATTAAATATTTATATAATTTACTTATGGAATTCATATGCCTCTTAGATGTCTTAAAATTAATAAATCCATATATTATATTATATATATATAATATCATATATATATATATATATATATATATATATATATATATATATATATATATATATATATATATATATATATATATATATATATATATATATATATATATATATATATATATATATATATATATATATATATATATATATATATATATATATATATATATATATATATATATATATATATATATATATATATATATATATATATATATTTATATATATATATATATATATATATATATATATATATATATATATATATATATATATATATATATTTATATATATATATATATATATATATTTATATATATATATATAATTAATTGAAACCCATGTTTTCAAAACATATATCATATTAAACATATAATATTACATATATTATATGTATAATATAATACTAAATTTAAATGAAATAATAACATAAAAAAACATAAATTATATTATATATATAATATTACACATATTATATATAATATAATACTATATATATTACACCAAAAAATATCATAAAAACATATATTATATTATATATATAATATTTTACATATAATAAAATATATTAATAACACCAACAATATTATAAAAATTTGTTTTTATTTTAACCCAACAAAATTGAAAAAGGTTTAAAACATAAATTTTGTTTGCCCTATGTTTTTATTATTTCCTATATTATTTTTCAGTTTCAAAAACAAAAAAATTACTTTATCATAAATTTAAACCGATTTTCGGTTTCAAAATTTATTTTATAAAGTAAATTTTGAACATTATTTTATATTGTTTTTAACAGAGTAATAAAATAAATTACTATACTAAAATTTTATTATGGTTTTACACTATAATAAATTTACTTTGATTTTTTTCATTTACTTTGCAAACGGTTTAATTAATTTATAAAATATAAATTAATTTATGTTTATAAGATATAATTAATTAATAAAATCAATTAATTAATTTATAAAATCAGTCCTTTATGGTTTCTACAATAATAAAATTTTACAAAATAAAGTATAACCAACACAGAATACATTATTATTAAAATGACAAAATGCCACAATAATATAGCATTTGAAACACAAAACTATATCATTTCTATAATGTATGGATGGCTGGAAAAATAATGCAATATTATCTACATGACCAGCAATAATACAATAATGTATCAATATTCTGTAATCTTTTTTTTAAAAACACAAATCATTCAAACAAATCTAAAAATAACATTCACATTATAAAATAAATCTATTTCTCAGGCTCGATTCCAACCTCGAGTCCCTCTGAAAATTGTTTGATGAAGGACGATCAAATCCTCTCTAACTTTTCCAGCACTCCTTTGAATCCTTATGCTTGCAGTCTTCCAGATGCAATGCCCATAGACCTTCAAATTGAGATTTAATAAATTCTCCATTCAATAATATTTTCAATAGTTTTTTCCCAGCCTCCAATTTCTTTCCAAAATCCTGCCTCCGCTCCGCTCACACCTTCTAAAATATTTAATATCCAACTATGATAGTTGGAGGAGTTTCTCTACGGGAAGAAACTTCTCCAACTTCCATAATTAGTTGGAAAAACCAATCATCTCCCGTAAACAATAATAAAGCTTTTAATGAATTTAATTAAAATAACATTCAAAGAAAACTATAACCACAAAATTAATCAAATAGCTTACAAGGAAATTACATAGCACATTTGGAATTCAACTAGCCTAACTTCTAGGAGGTCTCGAGTTCAACTCCCTCCTAGATAGCTAGTTTTATTACAAAGAGCATTTTCTTTTTATTAATTACTATTATTATTATTTACAAATAGGTTATAATTATAATTTCTATTTAAGAATATATGTATATAAATATATTCTTAAAATAATTTTACCAATCAATTATTAAGATAGTAAAATTCATTAGTCCTGTTAATATAATTAAGTATATATATATATTATATATATTTATTTATATATATATCTATCTTAATATACGTATATGTGTTCATAAACATATGTGTGCACCCATATGTTTATGACACATATATTATAAGTAACTGATTATTCGTATGATTAAAGGTACATGTATCAACTTACCCCTAAAGCTAACATGATAATCTAAACAAAGATAACAACCTTTGACTAGCAAAGACTCACATTGATAATCTACTACCAAGATTGAGCATACCCTAAAAGCAAGTACAAGGTCCAAATCCTATTAACTGATAAATCACATATTACCTCCCTACCAGGAACTGATCTGACACTTCCCACCTAGGGTGAATGATCAAGGTAAAGGTTTTCTTTTGTGAGGCTTGGTGATATCTCCATGACAACAACAATGATCGAGGATTTAAGGGATCACTCAGACCTGTGAAGCTAGGTGGAGACGATACCCGGTACCTGCAAATCCTGCATCACCAAGAAGAGATACATGTACATATATATAGATCAAATACTTGCAGACAGATGACTAGGATCGGTACATCATGTGGACCTCATTGAATGAGTAACTACGACTCCATCCTAAGTCATGAAAACACATCAGACATATGTATTCATAAAACAATCATGATAAGGGTTAGTATCCAAATCATTAGATAAAACATGTAAAATAAATTCTTCTAGGATCTCATAAACATATAATCAATGTAACTATAACTGAACATATAAATATCATCCGATGAACATATAATCCTCCATGAAACATAAACATGAGTGCATAGTTCTAACCATCATAATAGAAAAGAGTCAAATCATAGTATCACTATAGGAGAGGTATTACATCCTCCCCCCCTAGAGTTAGGCTTACTCCTGGAAGCCTACAAATAAATATGGATAAGCATCTCTAAGCCTAGCAGCATCTTCCCATGTGGCGGAAGATTCATCATTGGGGTCCCATTAGACCCTTGCCTGCTCTATGATGCGACCCCTGAGGGTCAGTGTCCACTGCTATAAAATACGTACTAGCTCTAAAGCTAGCTACCCATTTGCTACCTGTAATGCATTCCAATCCAAAACATGAGTCACATCAGGAATATACTTTCTAAGAACTGAAACATGGAATACATCATGAATGCAAGCAAGGCTGGGCGGCAAGCCAAGCCGATAGGCTACTGGTCCTATCCTCTCTAGGACCTCAAAAGGGCCAACAAATTGGGGTGTCAACTTGGAGCCTTTTCCATAACGGATTGGACTCTTTCATGGATGCACCCTCAAAAATACTCTATCACCAGGAGAAAAGTGTACATCAATCCTGTGAGCATCGACGTACTTCTTCTATCTGTCCTAAGCTGTCACAATATGCTCTCTGATGCGCCTGACCTGTTCCTCCATATCCTGCAACATCTCTAGCCCCAAATGCACCCTATCCTCCAACTGGTCCCAACTCAAGGGGGTACGGCATGGGCGACCATACAATGCCTGAAAAGGGGACATACCTATGGAACTATGATAACCATTGTTATATGCAAATTCTACCAAGTAGAGGTATTCCTCCCAATGGGTTTGCCTGTCCATAACATACATCCTAAGCATATCCTTGAGGACCTGATTGACTCACTCTGTCTGCCCATCTGTCTTAGGGTGATAGGCTGAGCTGAAGTTGAGCTGAGTCCCTAAAGCATGCTGAAGTGATGTCCAAAGAGCCGAGGTGAATACTAGATCATGATCAGATATGATTTTTCTAGGAATGCCGTGGAGTCTTACAATATCCTTCATAAATATTCTGGCCATAGAAGATGCTGAATAGGAGGATTGTATAGGAGAGAAACAAGCTACCTTGGTGAGTCTATCAACTGTTACCATGATAGCATCATGCCTCCTAGGAGTAATTGGGAGTCCCACTATAAAATCCATGGAAATGATATCCCATTTCCATTCTGGCACTAGGTGAGGCTGCAATAGACCTGTAGGGTGTTGATGTTCAGCCTTCACTCTCTGACATTCTAAACATCTAGCCACATAGTCTGCTATATCCCTCTTCATCCCTGACCAATAGTATAACTGACATAGGTTGGCATACATTTTCTTCACCCCTGGATGTGCTGAATAGGGCACCTTGTGACTTTTTGAAAGGATAAGCGCACGAAGATCTCCGGCCATGGGAACATAGATTCTATTTTGTTGTTTTAGCAACCCTACTAAATCCAAGGAATATCTTGAGAAGTGACCTTCCAAAGGCCTTCCTGATTCTATCTCTAACTTAACCTCCTAAAACCAAGGGTTAGAAGTAAGGGCCTCCCTGATTCTGCTCTCCAAATCTGTGCTAAGGGTTAAGGCTAAAAGAGTATGTCGGCACCTGCTTAAAGCATCTGCCACCACATTCATTTTGCCTTGAACGTACTTAACTTTGAAATCATACTCACATAAAAATTCCATCCACCTTCATTGCCTAGCATTGAGATTGGGTTGGGAGAAGATGTACTGAAGACTTCTATGATCTGTTTGGAGTTCAAACTTGTGACCCAATAGAAAGTGTCTCCATTTCACCAAGGCATGTATGACTGCTGCAAGTTCAAGGTCTTGGGTGGGGTAGTTGAGCTCATGATCCTTGAGTTTCCTTGACTCATAAGCCACAACCTTTCCTTCTTGCATTAGAACTGCCCTGATCCCTTCTAGAGAAGCATCTGTACATACTACAAAATTTTTGGACGATTCAGGAACTACCAAAATTGGAGCACTGGTTAATCTGTCTTTCAAAGTTTGGAAAGCGGCCTCACATTTTTCTGACCAAACAAACTTCTTACCCTTCCTTTGAAGTGAAGTAATGGGATGAGCAACCCGAGAAAAATCTTTGACAAACCTTCTGTAATACCCGGCTAATCCCATAAACCTGCGAATCTCAAGGACATTAGTTGGAGTTGGCCACTCCACTATAGCTTGAATTTTATCTGGGTCAACAGCAATGCCATTTCTTGATATGACATGCCCAAGATACTTAACCTTAGTTTGAAAGAATTCACACTTTTCTGCATTGGCATAAAGTTGATTTTCCCTAAGGCACTGCAATACTTGTCGAAGATGAACCTCATGTTCTTCAAGAGTTTTGGAGTATACCAAGATATCATCTAAGAAAACTATCAAAAATTTGTCCAAATGGGTTCTAAACACTCCATTCATCAAGCTCATAAATACAGAAGGAGCATTTGTTAACCCAAAGGGTACCACTGTGAACTCATAATGGCCATACCTGGTGTGAAAAGCTGTTCGATGAATATTAGCTTCTTGAATTCTCAGTTGATGATAACCTGACTTGAGATCTATCTTAGAGAATATTTTTGCCCCTTTCATCTGATCAAATAGATAATCAATGCGAGGTAGAGGATACTGATTTTTGATGGTAACCTTGTTTAGTTGATGATAGTCAATACATAATCGAAGAGATCCATTTTTCTTCTTTACAAATATCACTGGCACTCCCCAAGGTGATACACTAGGTCTTATGAACCCTTTTTCTAAAAGTTTTTCTAGTTGAACCTTGAGTTCCTCAAGTTCTTGTGTGGTCATACAGTATGGAGCTTTGGAAATTGGTTCTGCTCCCGGCACCAAATCAATTCAGAAGTCTATGTCTCTCTTGGGTGGCATCCCTAGAATTTCTTTTGGAAAATCATCCAAGTATTCCTGTAAAAGGGGGTGATCTAATGATATCTCCCTACTCTCTTCTTGATCTAAATCCTCCATTGTGACTGCAAAAATTTGGCATCCTTTGTGCATGCACCTCTTAAGCTGCATCACATAAATCATGCAGAGAGAGATGGATGATTGAACCCAAATAATCTTCTTAGGTTTCCCTGAGTCATCAGTGCATTGAACACTTTTGTTTTGACAATCCAAAGTGGCTTTGTGAGCATCCAACCAATCCATGCCCAACACTACTCCATATGACCCTAAAGGAATCACTCTAAGATCTACTAAGGTAGAGAAAGGTCCAAGTTCTAAACTGCAACTTTGAACACAGGAGTCAGAGGCTACTCTTGCCCTGGAGGCTAGTTCAACCTACCACCTATCTTCCTGCCTTACTGCCTTTAGCCCACATTGCTCTACTAAAGAAGATGAAATAAAAGAATCTGTTGCCCCTGAATCAAACAAAACGGTGGTAGAGATACCCTTCAACAAACCTGGAGTTTCAATGACTGCCCCCTGATGATTGGCTTGACCCTGGTTTATAGAAGAAAACACTTGATGAGATCTTCCTGTGTTACCTACTATTGGTTCTGAAGTGGTCTGTCTGAAACTAACTGCTGGAGAAGATTTCTGAGGGTAATTTACTGCAATGTGCCCATGTTGCCCACAAGAGTAACATCCAGTGTTTTTGACAAAATTCCTCCCTGCAGACGGTGCACTAGATTGCTGGTAGCTACCCTGACTAGAGTTCTGAGGCATACTCTGAGCTGGCAGATAGTTTGGGAATCATTTTTCACATTGCCAGTTGCGAGGATTATTAGATTGAGAACCCCCACTTTTACTTTTGTTTCCATTTTGATTTTTGCTATTGTTGTTGCTGAAAAACTTCCTTTTCTGTTGGTTCTAATTCCCCTTAGGTGGATAGTTCTTAGGTGTGCCTTGAAGTTGATTCCCTGACCCAACCTGGAAAGTATTGCCACCTTGGCCACTGGTTCGGCTTCCTAACCCCAAGGCTATATTTTGTTCTTCAAGACAAGCCTTGATGACTGCATCATTTATAGTCTGAGGTTCAAACATTCTTACACTATAGGCCAAACGACCATTGAGCCCTCTAAGAAAATGTTGAGTTAACATAGGTTCATCATCCTTAAACCTTGAATATGGCTTGAGTTCCAAGAACTTCCTCTCATAGTCATCCACTGACATATTAAGCTGCCTCAGATTGTGAAATTCTTCAGCTCTTTCCCGCCTCCAATGGTCAGATAGAAATTTAGCTCGAAAAAGTTCTAGGAATAATTCCCTAGAAAGGGTGGTGATGTCTAAGTGAAGCTTCTCTCTTTTTGTTTCCCACCATGTGGAGGAAAAGTCTCTAAGGTGAATAACAGAAAACCGAGCTTTGGTATTACTACTGTAAGGGTGCATGGAGAAAAGCCTTTCTAATTCTAGCAACTAAGTTTGTGCGGTAGTTCCACCTTGTGTTCCCTTAAATGGGTTTGTCTTGGTCCTAAGGAGATCCCGCATATGAGAAGCCCGTAGGGCATCTTCTTCCATTGTCAAGTCTCTCCTCCTAGGACTTCTTTCTCTTTCCTCATGGTGAGTGTTATTCTCCCCATGTTGGCCTCTATCCTACCCTACCTCTAACCTCTGAAGGATTTGTTGTAGTATTTCTGTTACTTGGGCTCCCTGAAAACCTCCTGATTGATTGTTAGATTGTTCCCCTTGCCCCTCGTATTGTTCTGCTTCATGAGAACTTTCATGTTGAGATCTAGGAGGGGCATTTTGGGCACCTCCTCTTCAACCACGGGTTATGGGTGGCATCCTACCATGAGTTAAGAAGAATGATGAGTTTATGGTTTGATTTTCATTTTGAGTTTTCCTAAGATGTAGTACAAGTTTTAAGGTACATGGACCCAATTCTTTAGGCCCCAGTGTAGCAACTTAGGGCTCTGATACCAAGATGTCACGCCCCACAAGGGAACCAGGGAAAAGCACAAAGGTTTACTTTATAAAAGAAAACCTAAGTAGAGTTTTATGAAAAAATTTGAACTTTTAAGAATTACAAATAAACAAAACTTATTCTAACTTCTTTCCAAGGTTCCCTTAAACGTAAATGTATGACTTATTTAAAGCTGATAGATAATTCTTTTAGCCACATTTACTACCCATACAAATTCCATCTAATATTCTTTATTAGAAAAACACTTAAACACATTCATTTTCAATTTCCATCTAAAGCTTTTAGAGATCAATCACTACAATCAATTTCATCCATCTAACTTAACATATTGCAATTATACAACCATTGATACACTACATTTTACATAACTTGAAACATTACATAATTACATCTCTTCAACATACATTTTGTATATGAAAATAAACATCCCAAATAACCCTTTTTCCTATATCTACCCATTATTACATCATCTTGAAATTACATTACATTCAAACTCCTCATAGGAGAATACATAAGTTTACATCATAACATGAATAAGTACAGGTCTTCATTCTTCAATAGGTGCATAGACAAGCATGGATCTTCAATTATTTACATCTGCAAAGAATACCTCGATAGAAAGATTTTCCACCCAACCACGTGGATACCCAAAAGGATCTACTCCCCCGTGCTAGGAGATAAACACCAAGCCCACAAAGAAGGAACTTACTAGGTTATACCTAGGGTTGAGTAACATTTCCCACAAGTATATTTCTTGCCAACAAGGGTTCTAAGGCCTGGGTAGAAAACTCTAGTAACTACCTAAGTGAGTGTCATCGCATAGCCCTCACACCTTGGGTTGTCCTGGTACTAGCCACTCCGGCCCCCGGCCCCCAAGTAGGCACATGCGGGATCGAATGCCTTTCATAGAGACAAGCACCATTCGATCGTATCTATACATAGGTACCTTCTCCCACTCCCATACATAGCCTATCCTAGCGCTCATGGCATGGGCGAGGCACAAATTAATCTTTTTAATGTTTTAATACCCATTCCCTCAAATTTATTTAGGTTATCACTTGTTAATTAACTCATCAGTCGGTTATCCTAGTTCTAGCCACTTTAGGGCCCCGGCCCCGCACTAAGAGCCACTCACTTAGGGTCCTAGGTTTCCTAACCCTAACCCATTCCCGTTAGGTTTTCAACAACCTACTAACATGCTCAACATTTGCACAATTTCAGATTTACCTTTGGATGTTTAAGAGGTCCTAAAGTTTGGCTAGGTTTGATTATTGACAAGTCAGGAAGAAAGGGTTTTGTTTTCAGATTTCTAGCCTCTCCTAACATTTATCCAAGTATGAAAATGAGTATTCATTATATATTTGCAAATAAGATATATATAATTTAAATCACTAAATTAAGATGTCTCTAGTTTCTGAATTTACTTCATCTAAGTTGTATTATACATAATATATTATATATATAATATATATATAATATATTATATATATATAATATTATATATATTATATATATATATATATATATATATATATATATATATATATATATATATATATATACATATAATATATTAAATTAATTGAAACCCATGTTTTCAAAACATATATCATATTAAACATATACTATTACATATATTATATGTATAATATAATACTAAATTTAAATGAAATAATAACATAAAAAAACATAAATTATATTATATATATAATATTACACATATTATATATATAATATAATACTATATATATTACACCGAAAAATATCATAAAAACATATATTATATTATATATATAATATTTTACATATAATAAAATATATTAATAACACCAACAATATTATAAAAATTTGTTTTTATTTTAACCCAACAAAATTGAAAAAGGTTTAAAACATAAATTTTGTTTGCCCTATGTTTTTATTATTTCCTATATCATTTTCGGTTTCAAAAACAAAAAAATTACTTTATCATAACTTTAAACCGATTTTCGGTTTCAAAATTTATTTTATAAATTCAAAATTTATAAAGTAAATTTTGAACATTATTTTATATTGTTTTTAACAGAGTAATAAAATAAATTACTATACTAAAATTTTATTATGGTTTTACACTATAATAAATTTACTTTGATTTTTTTCATTTACTTTGCAAATGGTTTAATTAATTTATAAAATATAAATTAATTTATGTTTATAAGATATAATTAATTAATAAAATCAATTAATTAATTTATAAAATCAGTCCTTTATGGTTTCTACAATAATAAAATTTTACAAAATAAAGTATAACCAACACAAAATACATTATTATTAAAATGACAGAATGCCACAATAATATAGCATTTGAAACACAAAACTATATCATTTCTATAATGTAAGGATGGCTGGGAAAACAATGCAATATTATCTACATGACCAGCAATAATACAATAATGTATCAATATTCTGTAATCTTTTTTTTTTAAAACACAAATCATTCAAACAAATCTAAAAATAACATTCACATTATAAAATAAATCTATTTCTCAGGCTCGATTCCAACCTGGAGTCCTCTGAAAATTGTTTGATGAAGGACGATCAAATCCTCTCTAACTTTTCCAGCACTCCTTTGAATCCTTATGCTTGCAGTCTTCCAGATGCAATGCCCACAGACCTTCAAACTAAGATTTAATAAATTCTCCGTTCAATAATATTTTCAATAGTTTTTTCCCAGCCTCCAATTTCTTTCCAAAATCCTGCCTCCGCTCCGCTCACACCTTCTAAAATATTTAATATCCAACTATGATAGTTGGAGGAGTTTCTCTACGGGAAGAAACTTCTCCAACTTCCATAATTAGTTGGAAAAACCAATCATCTCCCGTAAACAATAATAAAGCTTTTAATGAATTTAATTAAAATAACATCCAAAGAAAACTATAACCACAAAATTAATCAAATAGCTTACAAGGAAATTATATAGCACATTTGGAATTCAACTAGCCTAACTTCTAGGAGGTCTCGAGTTCAACTCCCTCCTAGATAGCTAGTTTTATTACAAAGAGCATTTTCTTTTTATTAATTACTATTATTATTATTTACAAATAGGTTATAATTATAATTTCTATTTAAGAATATATGTATATAAATATATTCTTAAAATAATTTTACCAATCAATTATTAAGATAGTAAAATTCATTAGTCCTGTTAATATAATTAAGTATATATATATTATATATATTTATTTATATATATATCTATCTTAATATACGTATATGTGTTAATAAACATATGTGTGCACCCATATGTTTATGACACATATATTATAAGTAACTGATTATTTGTATGATTAAAGGTACATGTAACAACTTACCCCTAAAGCTAACATGATAATCTAAACAAAGATAACAACCTTTCACCAGCAAAGACTCACATTGATAATCTACTACCAAGATTGAGCATACCCTAAAAGAAAGTACAAGGTCCAAATCCTATTAACTGATAAATCACATATTACCTCCCTACCAGGAACTGATCTGACACTTCCCACCTAGGGTGAATGATCAAGGTAAAGGTTTTTTTTTGTGAGGCTTGGTGATATCTCCATGACAACACCAACAATCAAGGATTTAAGGGATCGCTCAGACCTGTGAAGCCAAGTGGAGATGATACCCGGTACCTACAAATCCTACATCACCAAGAAGAGATACATGTACATATATATAGATCAAATACTTGCAGACATATGACTAGGATCAGTACATCGTGTGGACCTCACTGAGTGAGTAACTACGACTCCGTCCTGAGTCATGAAAACACATTAGACATATGTATTCATAAAATAATTGTGATAAGGGTTAGTATCCAAATCATTAGATAAAACATGTAAAATAAATTCTTCTAGGATCTCATAAACATATAATCAATGTAACTATAACTGAACATATAAATATCATCCGATGAACAGATAATCCTCCATGAAACATAAACATGAGTGCATAGTTCTAACCATCATAATAGAAAAGAGTCAAATCATAGTATCACTATAGGAGAGGTATTACACCAACAATACATCAATGTTCTGATTCTCTATGACCTTTCCTAGGTTATAGATTTCCATCTCAAGATATTTTCCTTCAAGTGGTTAGACTTTCTATGAGAAACCTTGCAGCTCTGATACCAATTGTTGGAAATATAGTTGGGAAATGTGATCTTGAGAGGGGGGGTGAATCAGATATCACCTACTTAACTTTTAACATTGTATACAAATTTTGCATAGCATCAACAATACTTCCTCAAATCAAAGTAACTAACATACTAAGCAACATTCATGAAAGTACTCATAACATAGTAATTTTGGTTACCCAGAAACCCTTGAAAGGTAAAAATGGGGTGGGGATGACACCCACATATCTTCACTACTACAGTAATAAGTTTTCCTATTAGGGCTTACAAAATTTGATCAAAATGTGATCTACCCTGTGAGGGCTCTACCCTGTTAAGAGGTCAAAGGCTTATATAGTCTACCTTGCTAAAGGATTTAAAACTTACAACAAAGTAAGCACTCGGTTAAGAGATTTACCTTGATACACTTGTTAGAATGTCTCAGTACCTGATCTTTCAGTTTTTGTTGTATGCAAATTACAAATCTTCTCATTACAGTATTGTATTGATAGCTTCTATTAGATTGATCTCTATTCTGTCCTTTCACTACTTAACTCAGTCACTAAACTCTGTCTAAATGCTTCACCAAAACTAAATGTACCTCTTTGCCCATTCCTTCATACCCTTCACATCCTCTCTTTCAAACTCTCTTTTACATTTTAGGGTTTAGATCTTATACTTATATAAACAACAAAACATCTTCATGATTCAAGATCTATGGTTCAGATTAGCTCCTTTTTCTTCTTAAGCCTTACTAATTTCTTATTGTCTCTACGTATTACATAAGGATCAATGATTGAAAAATAGATGCGTAATCACCTCCGTAATTACCTCAACAAACATAATACAAAACATGAATGTCAACCAAAACAATTTACCTCAATCACTATGCCATAACAAACTCATATGTCATTTCTAGCTAACTCAAAAAATGATGTTCTTGATACTCGGTATTCACTGTACTTGACATATGTTGATATCTCTATCGCCTGATAATCATTGCATACATGGCTCAAAAAAACTTGACTTGGCTAATACAAAAATGCATAGTGACCATAACTTTACTCGGTAGTACTACTGCTCGGTAAGTATACATTTCATAACTTAGCCTTTAAATAATGACTCGGTCATAGTGATGACCGACCATCATTGCCTAGATAAATGAAAAAGTGTGAGTCACTAATAGTCAATAAAACTATAGAGATCTATAGGACTAATTTCTACTTTTCTTGGTTCTCCTTTTTGTCCTTCAACCACTATATTTTCTTACATCTCTATTTGTTTTTATTCTGTTAGAAAGTAAAGTCCACCAAGATAACTAAGAGGGGGGGTGAATTAGTTATCAGATAATTATAACTTTTATCAACTTCAACAACATTAAACCATGTAAGCAATATAATTACCAACCATAGAAAGATATTCATACATAATAAGAAAATGATACAAGATATGTTGACTAGGGAACCTCTTGATCAAAGAGTAAACCCCGGTGGGAATGATGCCTACAAAAGATGCACTAATATGAATATTCCTTGTGAAAGGATGGAGTCTATTAGGAGTCTTATGAAATACATTCAATACATATGAATCCCTGTTAAAAGATTCTAACCCTGTTAAGAGTTATGGAAGACAGAAGGACCCACTGCCTAAACAACTTCAGCGTAAGATCACTGAACACACTGTCCAAATAATATTTGTATTACTCAATAGAATAATATGTTACCTCTTCTCTGACTATGGCAAACCACACTCATTGTTACACAAGATCTCAATTTTAGATCTCTATACTTCGCATGTCTTCCTTCACAAATTCGCTTTCACATTTAGCTATTTTATTCAATTCATATTCTATCAGATCTCAAACATCTAATCTTCATTCTAGATTCATTCTCAACTTTATTCTTAACAATCTTAAACTTATCAAATGCTTTAGACTTTTCTTTAAGAAATGAAATCTACATCATTCTTGTAAAATCATCAAGAAGAATCATAAAATACCTTTCTCCATAGAATCCTCTAGTCCTGGTAGGACCACTCAAATCTGTATGAACAATCTCCAGCTTTTCTGTAGATGTAAACTTCTTACTAGGAAAATAACTTCTCTTATCTTTAGCCATCACACATTCCTTGCAAATCATGTTAGTAGGCTTCATAATTTTAGGCAAATCTCTTACTACAATTATAGTGCTTACTTTCACAATGTTGTCAAAGTTTATATGACAAAACTCTCTATGCCATAACCAACTGTTATCAATCTTAGTAATCAAACATGTCATCTTAGTAGGATTCAACTAAAATACATTACCTCTAGTTCTAGATCCAGTTCCAATTAGATTTCCATCTTTATCCTTTATCACACAAGTTTTCTCAGTAAACCAAACTTGATATCCCTTATCAACTAACTATCCAACACTCAAAAGATTATGCTTCAATCCATCCATAAAATAAACATCATCAGTATTAGTCTTTCCATCAAGAGTAATAGATCCTATACCTTTAATCAAGCAAGGTGCATTGTTTCCAACTCTAACAACTCCTCCATCATATTCGTTAAACTTTATGAATTTTTTCATGTCTCCAGTCATATGATGTGAACAACCACTATCTATAATCCAATTAGCTTTCTTTTCAACTTGAGAAAGTAAGGCTTTTTCTTCCTTAACATTAGTTTCAGGATTCTCTTCTTTAATTGCTACAAATCCTATGTCATCATTATTCTCAGTATCACTTTCACTTAGAGATCTCTCTATAATAGCTTCAAGATCTTCATCATTAGCATAATAACATTCCTTAAATCTTCTAGGTTTGAAATTGTTTCTGTACTTTTTAACTCTCTTAGGACATTTAGCTACAAAATGACCATATTCTTGACAAGTTCAACATTTAAATATTTTCTTACCATATGGTTCTCTCTTCACAAGCAAGGCAATACCTTCTTCAATCTTCTTGTCTTCTTCATTTCTAGATCTGTTGCTGCCAGCATAATCTCTGCTCACACTGATGCTTCTTTAAAAAGTAGGGTGAACACTAAGAGCACTAAATGTTGTCTCCATTCTAGGTAAGTCTCCTGATAACCTCAGGTTCATTTTTGCTACTTCCAATCTTCCAAGAAGAGTCTCTCTTGTAAAGTTTGTAGTACAAGGTATAACTTGTTGAATCATCTATGTTGTCTACTTAAATACAAGAGTCAATGTTCTTAGAATTTTCCATATCACTTCATTGTCTATCTTTGTTCCTCCACAAGATTTTATACCTGTAATAATTTATGACATCCAACCAATATAGCTTCTAACAGATTCATCTTCCAACATTCTTATATCTTCAAATGCACATATCCAATTATGTAATATAACTCTTTTTACATGTTCATCACCTTCAAAAGTAGAGTGTAAAGCTTTCCAAATTTCATGAGATTTTTTCAAACATTTTACTTAACTGTACTCATTCTCTGGAAGGACTTTCAAAAGCTCTTCTCTTGCAAGTATGTTACACATGAATAGATCTCTCTCATCAGCAGTACATGTTTCAAGATTGTCCTCTTCAATGATATTTTTATCATTCTTTGTAATCAACCAATAACCTAGTCCTAAACATAGTAGGTGTGTCTTCATCTTTTCTTTCTAGCTGTCAAAATTTACTCTATCAAACTTAGGGCTTTCTTTCTTGAAATTCACCACGGATCTCCTTAAGCTGTTAAACTTCTTTTTCAAGGACCTACTGCTCTGATACCAATTGTTAGAAAGTAAACTCCACCAAGATAATTAAGAGGGGGGGGGGGTGAATCAGTTATCAGATAATTATAAATTTTATCAACTTCAACAACATTAAACCATGGAAGCAATATAATTACCAACCATAGAAAGATATTCATACACAATAACACAATGACACAAGATATGTTGACTAGGGAACCTCTTGATCAAAGAGTAAACCCTGGTGGGAATGATGCCCAAAAAAGATGCACTAATATGAATATTCCTTGTGAAAGGATGGACTCTATTAGGATTCTTATGAAATACATTCAGTACATATGAATCCCTGTTAGGAGATTTTGAATGCCTGCTAAAAGATTCTAACCCTGTTAAGAGTTATGGAGGACAAAAGGACCCACTACCCAAACAGCTTCAGGGTAAGATCATTGAACACACCATCCAAATAATATTTGTATTACTCAATAGAATAATATGTTACCTCTTCTCTAACTGTGCCAAACCACACTTACTATTACACTAGATCTCAATTTTAGATCTATGTACTTCGCATGTCTTCCTTCACAAATGTGCATTCAAATTTAGCTCTTTTTTTCACTTCATATTCATCCACTATATCCTCATCATCCCTACAACAAGAAAACACATTCCTTCCTTTATACCACACTCAAATAATTATAAATGAGTTGGCACACAATTACAAAATAAAAGTTTCCACACGCTACATCAAAATTAAACAAAATTGTCAGCTTCCAACTACAATAATTCTTCACTCATGTGACCTTGAAGTTTGCACTATCATCCACATCACTATCAATGTGTCTTCAACTTCCCTTTAATTGTGAAAAACCAGATTCCATCCCGATTAGGAGATATCATCCGATTTCCATAAACCACTACTTAGGAACACTACCTGAATACTGCTTCAACCAAAATGCTCATAACTTCCATGAATAAATGAATTAATGTTTGTGCTCTTAATCATAGACATATAATATATCACAAAATATATCCTCAACATTGCATAGCTGTAACTGCAATATATCATGTGTGCTAATCCAAACTCTGTCTGCTTCTCTGGAAGTCTCTGATAAATCACTGTGTTGACATCAATGACAATCATAGTCATGAATGCCACAACAACTACTATAGAATGGCTGCCAAACATTTAGCATTCATTCCTAACATATTCTTTCTTCCTTGTTTCCTTCCTTTCTTCTTCAAATGATCTATCTTGTTCTTCTAATTCCAAATTGTCAACAATGCTCTCAAGGTTACTTAAAGGATTATCATCACTATCCAGTATGATATGAGTTCCTTCCACATTCATTGACTCATCTTCAATTCTAATCAATGATGGCGGAGAGGGAATTTTCTAGTGCTCAGCATCCAAAGCTTGATCTACTACACTTGAGTGCATACCAACATCTAGAGTCATTACCTTTATGACTTCCGTTTCAGTTTCCTTATTGATTTCTTCATAATTTCCTCCCATTATTTGAATTGTTCTTCTTTTTGTTCTCATATGAATACCAAGATCTTTCATGATTTATTTGAAGTGGTCTTCATCTCTAATGTCACAGAGCTTTCTTACAAAATTTTCTCTGATCTTATTATCTTCTTCAACTGCTCTCTTTTTCCTATTAACTAATTTCTCAAACAAATCATCAGGTATCTTCCCTTGAATGGTATCAAATTTCTTATCTACTAAGTTCATGTGCCTGACAACTACATTCTCCAAGTTTAACCTTTTTGAATAGTTGTATAGCTCATAATACTTTTTTATCTTGGAAAAGTCTCCATCATTAATAATTTTCTCATTTACTTTTTCTATTTTAGGTTTCCATTTCTTCTTCTTCACTTCAAAATCTTCATCATCTTTTATTTTAGATACTATCCTCTACACTAGGGAAACTATTGTTTTATGTCTTTTACCCAGTTCAGTAGCTATTTCCTTTACTCTTTTACCTTGTGGTGTGGTGGAAGATCTTGTAGATTTTCTTATTTCCTATTCCTTCTCTACTTTCTCCACTTTCACTACATTCTACAAATTTCTAGTGTCATCTGCAACTATTGATAGGGGTGGAACAGACAAAAAATCCTTTTGTCCAATGTTTCTTAGTGTTTTTGTTGTATTGTTTGCAATTAGAAATTATTGTTCTGGCATTCCTGTATCTTTAAGAATTTTCTTTATGGTGCTTCCCACTCTCTTCTTTGATAACTCTTCTTCTTGTATAGACTTTACGGAGTTGAAGTTCTCCTTATAAGTCCCAAATCTGTTGCTATTTACATCCAATTTACTTTTCAACAATATATTCAAATATTCTTCTACTTCAACTTCAAAAATTTCATATCCAAGAGGGTCTATGAATTCTATTTAAGGTTCAACTACTTCAATAAAGGTAAAGTTAGTGTCAACCATAAAACATATTTCATTTTTATACATCTCAACTATAACTTATGGGATTCTTGATCTTTTCTTCATCAAGTTCTAAAATGATTTGATCACTAAGGTTACAGTCTCATTAACCTTGTCTATAGGGTATCTCAAATACACTTTCTTAATTATGTCCATGGTGGTTCTATTATCATTCTAGTCTTCTCCAATAGTAAATGGAAATATTCTTAGAAAATGGAAAAACATATATATGTAATCAATGATGAGAATCTAAACTATGAGCTTTTAATCTTCTTAATCTTTTCTAGGTTCTTAATTAACTAAATTCTCAAAAATTCACACATATCCACTTGAACTTTATCAACACACATCAAATAGGCTACATGAATCATAGCAGCTACCATGTCATCTTCTCTAGAGTTAGCACAAAACTTAGATGTTAAGATCTTGCACAAATATCTAGCATCATCTTGTTGAATCTTGCTAATCACTATTCCTCTACCATTGTAGGATGACCTAGTATTATCCAATACTATTTTCTTCACATTTTTCTCATTAAATGGTATAACTCCTGATTTAGATAAACCAGTTACTTCATGAATTAGGTCTGTTGTTATATCAATCACTCTATCATCTAACCAAAACTTCCCATTATGAATTCTGCTCAAAATGATTTTGGTGCATTCATCATCATCAAATTCATGTTGTAGTAAATATCTTACGATCTGTAATGTCCCCACTAGGGAACCCATAAGGAATCAGGTCTATGACCTAAAATTAAAACTAATAATTATTTTTTAACATTCTAACATATCATCATTACCATTCAAAAGTACATTCCTTAAGGTTCCCTTAATGAATTCAATTACCATTATCAAGTATTTCATTTGATTACTTAATCTAACAAATTCTCTTTCCATTACAACTTCAATTAACATTAATTCCATTTCACATCATAACCAATTACATTAATGAACTAGTGGAATTAATTTCCCTTACAAACTAACATGTAATTTACCTTTAGAAGTGAAACAAGCATACATTACTTATCATATCCACTAAGCACATTTATTCTTTCATATTTTTTTACTCCTTAACATTATTTATGCTCAACTCAATTGCACCATCAAAACTCAATTAAACTTTTACAATAAGAGTCCCTACTTGCTACTTTCAATATAATAATAGAAATAGTGTAAAGTAATTAACCATATATATTGATAACCAGCACAAACCATTCCATGAATCTTTCTTTTCCCATACATTTAACTTCCACAAATCATCATCTATAACCTTGTATAGGCCTAGTTAAGAATTGAGATTAAAACCTTGTTTGAATAATCACACATTACTCACAATAAACTATACATTTAAGAAGTCACATCTCATTACTTCTTTCAATAACATACATGTTTCCTTTTCCCTTATTATTTCACTTGGAGATACCATTAAACCCTTAGCATGTCTTTTCACTAACCATATATCAAAACAAGTTTCCTTTTAAAGAAGTTTACATCCATAAATAATTACATTACCATTACTTCCAATTTACATTTGAAAATTCACAAGAGATATAAGGTAGAAATTACTCGTTAGTTTAACCATATTCAATCCCCTTTTCAAATTCATAATTCTACCCTTCATATGTACATAACTCATTCCTTACAATTTCCTTTTACAAACATAATTATAGTTACTGCACATTTCCTGAAGGCATAAAGAAAGATAATTACATCAAGTTGCCCAAGGGCTTACAATACATCTTTACATCTTGATAACAAAAGATAGAGATACATGATACAAGAACAACATCTTCACCATTGAACAACTCAAAATCTCAACCACAACATGAACCATGAATAATACCTCAAATTTTTCCACCCAACCATGTGAAACTAATAAAGTTCCACCCCCCATGCTAGGAGATAGAACCAAGGTACTCTCAAGACCTTAAGGCAATCTAAGTCTCAAAAACCAATAAAGTAAAGCTCAAAAGAACAAGAATAAAGCACATAAAATATCATCATATTATGACACCGAGGTTAAGGTTCTAGGAGGCCACCTAAGTGAGTGTCATCACACAACCTATGTATTGGCATCCACCCTGGCAACCATGTAACCCAGGTCCCCCCTTTATGAATAGGGATCCATCCTGGTAGTTATCCCCAGTCCTGGTACTTCAATCAGGTCTATGTGGCCATTATTATATTTTCTTTCATTATTTTTTGAATCCCCCCTTCCCAGGTTAATTTTTAAGGTTATCACTTCTTTAGAAACCCACCCATAGGATCCTCTAGAAACCACTTTAGGGTTCCAGCACCTATGGTGAGCCACTCACTTAAGGCTCCTATTCCCTTACCCCATCAAAATCCACAAATACAAGATAATACTTCCAAGTCCTGATTCATAGGTTTAGGAAACTCCCCTGGGCACTCAGGCCCTTAGAGCGAGTCCTAACCTTAGCCATATACCAAATAGGAACTATTGGAAGAATGTCTATCACAAGACATCTCAAAGAAAAACATAAAAATTTTCACATGTACAAGTACAACTTTTCCAAGGCTCATTTATAGGTCTAATGAACCCTCTCATGCACACAAACCACCGACACAAGTCCCAGCCTCATAAACTAAAATCAAGTATATGACAAGTGCAAACACATCATAAGTAAGCCATATAACCCCAACAATACAAGTAACAAGTGTACATAGGTGATACAAACTTTTCACATCACAAATAAAAATACATCATAAACACTTTCAAGAACTAGAATCAAAGCATAGAAAAGTATAGGAAAGTTTAGGAATGTTTGGGGAACATTTAGAAGGCCTTAAAGCAGTCCTAGTCCATTGGACAACCCTAACTCTAATTTTGATCCCTAAAACACATCCTAAACCTTATTCAAGCATCTAAATGCACCATATAATCCCATCAAAGCAAGCAATGAAAATATTTAAAGTTTACACAAAATTTCATATGCCAAAACACCATGCTCTACAAAATTTCACGTGCTTGAAATTTGGCTAAGTCTGATTTTTTTTAAGAAATCTCAAAATTAGAAATTACATCTTAACACCTATGAATCTGGAACCTATCTCAATCATCTCAGAAGGTACCTAAACCCTTTGTACAAATATAACTTAAAGTATAAGAAATTAAAGTACGTAAACTTATACTTGTATAATTGTATAAAGCCTGAATCCTATTTTCCTTAGTTTACACTATTCTACTTAGTTCATACAGTCTACTCAGCTAACACTAGTTTTCTTGATCATCACTAACTTACTCAGCCATCACTAACTTGCTCGGCCATCACTAGACCGACCTACTCGGTCAATACTAGACTAACAGAAACTGCAAAATGTGACAGTCAACTATGTCTTGTGGGTAAAACTGGGCATTATGGGGACTATGGTTGCCTAATCTGAGCATGACCCATTTTAGATCTCCAAGTTTCCCTTTAAAAATGTCTCATCAACCCATCCTATCTATCTAATAATCTATTCTAGATCTGGGCAAAGAAAGGTGGTGCAAAAATAGTTATGAACCAGCCGGGTTAAAAATAATAGTTCTACATTCTGGAAAAATTCATAATACATTGATAACAATATAATACACTATCCTATATGATCAAAACCACTTCTACCCTCCCAAGAAGATTTCACCATAGAGAACATACAAGTATTCATAAAAATCACTTCCCGGAAACATATATCAAATACACAGAAAAACACAACATATATATACATATATATATATATATATATATATATATCTATATATATATATATATGTATATATATATATATATATGTATATATATATATGTATATATATATATATATGTATATATATATATATGTATATATATATATATGTATATATATATATATATATATATATATATATATATGTATATATATATATATATATATATATGTATATATATATATATATATATATATATATGTATGTATATATATATATATATATATATATATATATATATATATATATATATATATGTATATATATATATATATATATAGTTCTCATTTTCAAATAGAAATAAACCATCATATTCTCGTCGAGTAACGTATCATTCAAATACATAATCATGCACATGAGAAGAATGGAGATTCATCCCAATTTAGACCATACCTGGGGTCCTGCGGAGAATCATCCTCCCTTGGTTGGAGACTCTCTGCAAACTTTCCAGCCTTGAGTAGATATCATTTTGAAAATCTTCCTCTGGAAATCAACTCCAAGCAATCCTCACACATAAGACTTCACCAACTAGAGAATTTCAAACTCACACAACTTTCACCAAAAATTTCTAGAGAAACCATTTATAGACCACTCAAAAGAAAAAACAAATCTTCCAAAAATTTATTCTCCTTCCACACACAAAATCTTCAAACATTTATCCTCCAACTATGTGGTTGGAGGAGTTGCTTTACGAGAAGCAACTTCTCCAACTTCCATAGTTGGTTGAAAAATCAAACCAATTATTCCCGTAAGCACTTAACAAAGTTTTAATGAATTTAATTAAAAATAACTTCAAAGGAAAACATAACAAGAACTTTCAACAAATAGCTTTCAACAAAACCACTTAGCACAAATGGAAACCAACTAGCCTAACTTCTAGGAGGTCTTGAGTTCAACTCACTCCTAGATAGCTAGTTCTACTACAAAGAGCATTTATTTTTATTATTACTATTATTAATATTATTTTCACCTTCTTAATACATTTATTTAATACACTTCATTGCATTCACTTTAAATAACATACCACTAAAAAAATTGATAAATCCATACAAATATTATTATTTATATAAGCATGGGTATATGCATGTACACCCACATATACACATACCTATATAGAATACAATCAATGTATACTTATATATAATAAATATATATATGCACTAGTAAGGATAATTCTGACTCACATCAAAAATCACAAAAATGACATCAATTCATAATTCACAAGACCACATCACATAGTGCATTCGGATCCCCAAACTAGGGTAATCTCCTACAAAGAAATGTAAGTCCATGTTAACCTTGAGAGTAATCTTGGTAATACCTCCACACAACAATAGTTCAAGGATTTTGAAGGCACGCTTAGACCTGTGTAGCCAGGTGGAGTCGGTACTCGGTACCTACATCCTGCAACACCAACCAAGTACACCAATATATACATATGTACAAACAATTGCAAACAAGGAGGGAGAGTGTGACATCATGTGGACCTCCTAGAGGAGTAACTATGACTGCCTCCCCTCTTCCAACAGTCACATCAGACAATCACATCAACAAGGCATAATTGGATTAGTGTGGTTAGTATCAAAATGATCTCTTTTCTATATTGTCTAACAATAATGAATCATAACCTAATCATGTAAACATAAATCATCTATTATCTTTCACAAACCCATTTAACCATTAGACATGTACTCAAAATGTTCCATTATCCGATCAAGATGAACAAATCATATAACCCCCAAATGTATTAATCATATCTAATCCCAAGTAACATTTTTAGAGAAGATAACAGATCCAACCCTTAAGTGATTATAATTAATTAACCTAAGGTAAACATAAATATTAATAATGAGCATTTCACAAAGAAGCATATAAGCCTATCAAGTGATCCTTTTAGTATTAAGATCCTAAACTATCATTGACACACAAGAAGATATAAAGGACATACTTATGTGAATATTATTATTTCCCAAATTAAAGTGTGAAGTTATCATGATTAGTAAGAAACCATCTCAAGAAGGATCATTCTCTTACAAAATAGCCATGAAATCACTTATAGCATGATCTAACTCCCTGGTGAGCATAACAAAGATTTGATAGGGTTGGAGGGGCATTACACGATCTCATTTTTATTCAAATGTTCAAATCCTACTTTCAATGACATATTTTGATTGTATAGTTTCTCATACTCCTTAGTAAAATCACTTTCATTGAGGGTTTCAAGTTTGCGTCCCAAATAGTCTCTAACATTCTCTAAATGCAGAACTCCATCTGGTAGAGATGATAATGATAGTCTAGGGTCTTCTTCAAAGGGTTCTACTGGTTCCCTTTTGATCTTAGGTTTAATTTTATCTCTTATGCTGTGAATAAATGAAACATCCTTATCTTCTACAAATTCTCTAACTGGCTGATAGATTTTCTTAGTAAAATACCTTAATTTTGTGATTTAGGGCTTTGCATAGATCTGACATGAAGTTCTTCCACCAAATCCTTCAAACTACCTTCAATCACTATTGTGTCAATCTCATTAACACTTGTAGTCTCTTGAATGATTAACTAATATTGATCATAAGCTTTGAACTTCATAATTCTGGCATTGCATTCAATTCTTTTGCCGCTTCTTTCCAAAAAGTTGTTCCTACTTTCCTGCAAAATTTCAAACTTCTTGCGAACTCGCATAACTTCATATTAGCTCATGAACTCTTAACCATAGCATCATTACATCACATACTACCTTACATTAACTGCACAAAACTCAATTCATCCTATACTAACTTCTACACTATCCTAAGTTCCTATTCTAATAAATTCTTTATGAATTAAGTACTTTGAGATAGGTTAGGAAGATATTCACTCTTACCATTAGATACTTTACCTTTCTGATTACCTTCTATGTTGAATGTGTCTCCTTGATCTGTGGCTTTAAAAAAATTCACTTCTTCTGAATTACTACAATGTCCTCTTTGACGGTTGCTTACATTCTCACATCTCCTTGTATAACTTCTAGAATTAGGGTTTCTCATGTCATTCATTCTACAAAACCTTTCTATATGACCAAATTTTTTGCATAGTGACCTATCTCGGTCTAGTCTGGTTGATTTGTGATCTAGAATTCTTGGCAATGTGTCCAACCTTGTTACATCTATAACATAATAATCCATTTCTTCTATTCTTATCTTCAATAGGTCTCTTATCTACATGGTTAGTATCTCTAAACATTCTGCTATTATTGTTATCATTAGATCTAGGCTTCTTACATTCAATAGCTCTATTTCCAAAACCATGACAATGATAACAATAACCATTAAGAGGTTTAAATTTCTTACCTATGCAATCTTTCTTCATATGACTAAAAGTATTACATGCAAAACATCTCCCTTTAAATTCTCTCTGCATACCTTTAGGTGATTCTTCTTGTTTAGGTGATTCTTCTTCTTTACGTATGTCCTCAGATTTGTCAACTTCATCAGATTTCTTTTCATCTATGTTTTCAGAAACTTTTAGATCTGGTCCCTTGCTTTCTTCACTTACCTTAGATGAGTTAAATCCAAGACAATTTTTATCATAGGATGGCTTCTGATAAGACATTTGTTCATCAATCTTCTCACTAGTGGAATATAGTCTCTCAAGATGTTGCTTAGACTGAGTCAGTTCACCTTTCACAATGGTACTGTACTTTTCAAGTTCAACATATTGCAATTTTGTTTTCTCAAGTTTAGATGTCACTTTACAAAGTTTTGATTTCAGATCTTCATTCTCAGGTTTCATATTTGCTTCATTGTTGTTGTTTCCATCTTTCAAACTCAATTTCAGATTTACTATCTTTAATTAATGTTTAAGGATCTCATTTTATTTTTCCAAATTTTCATCACAATCTTCAATTTGAATTGTAGATTCCTTCTCTGATTTCAGTTCTTTCAACTTCTTTTTTAGCTTCTCAATGAGGTTCCTTGCATCATCATATTTTCCTTTCAGAGTATCTCTTTCTTCAATAATTATATCAATCTATTTAAGAGCTTCTTCAAGATTCTTTTGTAGTTGATCCATATCCATAGAGATCTTACTCAAGCTTCTAGGCTTTCTTGGAGTAACTAAGCTCTGATACTAATTGCTTGAAATAGGGAATACTGAGGGGGGGGGGGGTGAATCAGTATTCTACAAACTTTTCTTTTTTCCCAATTATGGATATAATAGATTAACTTGATACATGCAAAATAGAGTAAACTAAATAACATGCATAACAATAACACAAATGAACTCATAATACATTATTTGTTCTCGAGGAAACCCTGGCTGAAGGAAAACCCTGGTGGAGATGATACCCACAATGATCCACTAATCAAAAGTATCTTGTTAAGGATGTTGACCCTATTAGGAGCCTGTTACATACATATAGTGTCTCAGTCCTAAATAAGGGACTCTAGGCATTGTTAGAAGCCTCAACCCTACTAAGAGTTGGTAGTACAAATCAAATACAAGACGAGCCCACTGCCCAAACATGTAATGTACAATGATTTTTTATTACAAAATGGGTAAGGTATATGACCTTTACTACTTCACTTGCACATAAAAAGTCTACTTGCTTGACATTCACACTTTACAACTTCGCATCAATATCTTTTTCATACATATGTTACTACACTTTCTTTGCATTATATATGTCTTACATTTATACAAGTTATCAGGAATAATAACTTTTATAGTCGGCTTTACAAAACATAAAGCACTTTACAAAATACATATTAACTCCTTTTTCCCAAGGGTTAACATCTAGGATATCATGCCTTTATATGATTAAGACATTATTTTGATAAACAAAATAATCCCTTAACTATTTACCAATTCTCTCTTCTTCTCTTTATCCTGTTAGGTTCAACTCTATTCCTGTAATACTATAATAACTTATTTTGTACATATCATACATACTTGCGCTCTCAGGTGAGTCTTCATTATACATCATAGTATCCATGTTCAAGTGCACAAGCATTGAACTTACTTATATCGACATCACCAATCAAAATTGTCTCTAGTTAGATTGGGAAAACTACAACTTACACTTAGACAATTTAGTTCTGCACTCTATCATAACTTCTTTTTGTCATATGCAATCTTCACATAGATCATATGTTGGAATAATGAAAAAATCTAGATATCTAACTCAACCAAATTTCCAACAATGTGAACCCCAAGGACACCTTTGAGATATTTAAAGGTATCTTTTTGCAATGACTTTGTAAAGATGTCAGCAATTTGTTTCTTTGTACTGATATACTCTAATTTTTTTTCCTTCTCTGCTACCTTGTCTCTCAAGAAGTGATACTTGATAGAAATATGTTTAGTTTTAGAGTGCATCACAAGATTCTTTGACATATTCACTATACTGGTGTTATCAAAATGGATAACCAAAGACTCATCAAAAGTTATTCCAATGTATTTAAGCATTTTCTTCATCCAAACAATTTCAGTGCAGTTAATAGCAGCATCAACATACTCTAATTCCATAGTAGATTGAGCTATACAATCTTGCTTCTTGCTTAACCATGAAATAAACTTTTTCCCAAGGAAAAATGTACCACCACTGGTACTCTTTCTGTCATCAATGTTTCCTGCCCAGTCAGCTTTAGTACAGGCATGAACTTCAAAGCTATCATTTCTATCTTACCATAATCCATAGTCTATTGTTACTTTTAGATATGTTAGTATCCTTTTCACAGTAGTTAGGTGTGTCTCTTTGGGTTACACCTGATATCTAGCCACAATTCCAACAACATTAGCAATATCTGGTCGTGTGAGTCAGATATTGTAATCCTCCAACCATTGATCTATACTTGGTCTGAAAAACACATTTTGATTCATCATCAACTATTAGTTTATTACTAGTCACCATGGGTGTACGAACTAGTTTACAGTCCTCCATTCCAAACTTTTTCAACATTTGTTTAAGATACTTAGTCTGATAAATAAAAATTACATCTTTACTTTGATATATTTGCAGTCCAAGAAAGAATTTCATTTCACAAATCATGGACATTTCAAATTCATTTTCCATGTCTTTAGAAAATTTCTCACCTAGATCATCATTACCTCCAAAGATAATATCATCAACAAATACTTCTATTATCAAAACTCCATCTTCACTAGTTCTTAAATATAAATTACTATCAACATTACCTTTTTTGAATCCAAGCTAAAGTAGGTATTTGTCTAACCTTGCATACCAAGCCCTTGGAGATTGCTTCAACCCATACAGTGCCTTCTTCAACTTTCATACCATGTCTCCATCTTCACATAAAGGAAATACATCAAGTTGTTCTATAAACACTTCTTCTTCAAGATCCCCATTCAAGAATGCATATTTCACATCAATCTAGTACACCTTGAAGTTCTTATGTGCAGCATAAGCCAAGAATAGTCTCACAGCTTCTATTATAGCAACATAAGCAAATGTCTCTTCAAAGTCTATGCCTTCTTGTTTTGAATAACCTTTACATACCAGTCTTGCTTTGGTTCTTACAACAATCCGTTCTTCATTCATTTTGTTTCTGAAAACCCATTTAGTTCCTATTACATTTTTGTTCTTAGGCCTAGGGACCAATTCCAAAGTGTTTTTCTTCTTTAGCTAATCAAATTATTCCTTCATAGCATTTATCCAAGATTCATCTCTATAAGCTTCATCTGTAGTCTTTGGTTCAACTTGTGAAATTAAAAAAATTTCTTCTCTAGCCTTTGATCTAGTCATTACTCCTTGATTAGTATTGCCAATAATTTGATATTCTAAATGATTATTCTTTACATACCTCAGAGTTTTAGGAACCTCACTAGCCTTATTTGTGTCATCATCACAAGTTTCATTTTCTCATTCAGCATCAAAAATTTATTCTTCTTCTGTAGTAGTAGCTTCTTGGATCTCAGTATTCTGATTATAGTCATACATTGTCTCTTGTATCTAGAACCTTTCATCTATCTTTACAGTATGACTTTCAATCATCTTCCTGAATCTTAGATTGAAATACTTGTAAGCCTTTCTCTTAGTAGAGTAACCAAGAAAAATTCCTTCATCACTTCTAGCATCAAACTTCCCTATCTCATCATCTCTCTTGATATAGCATTTACTGCCAAATATTCTAAAATATTTTATAGTAGGAGTATGATTAAACCATAATTCATAAGGAGTCTTACTTGTACCTTCTCTTATTTGAATTCTCTTCAATGGGTACACCTATATCCCAACAACCTCTCTCCAATGCATATGAGATACATTTTCTTCAAGTAACATTGTCCTAGCATAATCAAGTATATTCATGTTTCTTCACTCTGCTATCCAATTTTGTTGTGGAGTTCTAGGACTAGATGTTTGTCTTTGTATTTCATGCTCTTCGTAGTATGAATTGAATAGATCTAAAGTAAACTCTCCACTTCTATCTAACCTCAAACATTTTATCTTTAAACCCGATTCACTCTCTACCTTTTCTATGAATATCTTGAATTTATCAAATGCGTCTGATTTATCTTTTAAATAAGTAACCCACATTATTCTAGACAAGTCATCAACAAAAAGTATGAAATACCTTTCATAATAGTATGATCTTGTCCTTGTAGGTTCACATAGATCTATATGTACCAGATCCAACTTTCCCTTTGATGTATAAGCTTTTCTTTTATTACTGCTTCTAGTCTATTTTCCCATTACACATTCTCTGCATATAGTGTTAGATGGTTTCACAATCTTCAATAGATCTCTTACTTCCTTAGACATACTTTCCTTCACAATGCTATCAAAATTCACATGAAAAAATATTTTGTTCCATAACCAATTGTCATCGACCTTCACAAAAAAACAAGAGGCTCTAGATGTATGTAATTCAAATACATTACCTCTACACTTAGTACCGGTTGCAATAAGCTTTCCTACCTTCTGATAAAACATTTTCCATCATTGAATTGTAACTAAAACTCTTTATCCATCAATTTTCCAACACTTAACAAGTTATGCTTAACTCCATTAACAAGCAACACATTATCAGTATTAGTCTTTCCATCCAAAGTAATAGATCCCACACCTATGATAGGTTTAGGAAGATTATCTCCAAACATTACAACACCACCATCATACTTTACTAATTTAACAAACTTGTTTTTGTCTCCACTCATATGATGTGAACAACCATTATCTATAATCCATTCAATTTTCTTATGAACATGTGACACTAAATCCTTTTCCTCATGTACTAGTTCATCTCTAATAGCAACAAATCCAATCTCCTCATAAAGTAAATCATCATCATCAAAAATACCTTCACTAGCATAATAACATTCCTTATCCTTCTTAGTCTTCAAAAGCTTAAGCTTGTACTTAGGAACTCTTGTAGGACATCTAGATGCAAAATGACCAACCTTATTGCATGAAAAACATTTCAAAGGTAGTTTTCCTTCAAATTTACCCTTACCTCTCTTTTCTCTTCTAGCGATTAGTACAACAAGTTCATCCATCTTTCTTTCTTCAGCCATTATTTTTTCCCATTCCTTGGCATATTCTCCAAGCTCTTATTTTAGGCTCTCATTGCTGGTGCTCGGAGGTGTAGACATTATTTTCTTGTGTGCAGATGCCTTAAATGCTGATTCAACTTTAGGTACATAGTCTCCCATTTCTGTAGCTTCAAAAGTAGTTAGCTTTGCAATCAACATCTCTATGCTAAAGTTTAGTGTCAAAGGTATAGTCTCTTGAATAGATAGTGCCTTAAACTTTTAAGCATGATTCAATGATCTAAGGATCTTCACAATGACTTCTTCTTCATCATATGTACCTCCATAATTTCTACTTCTGTAACCCTTTGAACATAAGCCCTAATGCTTTCATCATCATTAATTTGTAGCTTATCCATGTTTTTTTTGCACTTTTGTAACTTCGCTTTCTTGGTATACTTGTCTCCTTCATATAGTGCTTATAATCTCTTCCAAATCTGGTGTGCCAAATCCAAGTCTTTAAATTTAGTAAATTCTCCTTCAGATAGTGCATTGAGAAATGCTTCTATTTCAACCATGTTGTAAGAGAATACCTTCTTCTCATCATCAGTAGCTGATGGCAAGTCATTCTTAGTCTTTATAGTCACCTTATTCTTTTTGATCAACCAATAGTTAATGCCCAAACATAGCAAATGAGTTTGCATCTTGTTCTTCCAGCTGTCAAAGTTTTCAGGATCAAATTTAGGACTGTCCTTCCTCTAGAATTCCATCTCCAAGATCACCTCAAGCTGTTAAGCTTTCTCTCTAAGGACCAG
The DNA here is from genome assembly GCA_027943335.1 of Chamaecyparis obtusa. Classification (NCBI taxonomy): domain Eukaryota; kingdom Viridiplantae; phylum Streptophyta; class Pinopsida; order Cupressales; family Cupressaceae; genus Chamaecyparis; species Chamaecyparis obtusa. The sequence continues at coordinate 257,604 of BSBK01004635.1, read as the reverse complement.
TATCTCTAATACCAATTGTTAGGAATAAGAGTGCATAAAACAACTGAGGGGGGGTGAATCAGCTGTATGATAGAATATTAAACTTCAAACTTTGAATAGTAGCAATATCAGATCCAATGAACACAATGAATTCCAACAAAATAACACAATATTTTGGTCTTGGGGAGACCTTATTAAAGGTAAAAACCCCGATGGGAATTAACACCCACAAATGATGTACTGAGAGTATAGTATCCTTGTTAGAAGATTTATCCCTATTAGGAGTTTATTGAAACATTACAATACACAGTCCTTGTTAGAGGAAAGACCCTGTTAGGAGTCAAGAAATGAAAGGGGGTTCACTACCCAAAGAAGGTTATATCCACCTTCCGAACTCACTATTCACAATAAGTGTATATGAAGAAATACACATTCTTTTGAATTGTCTAATAGAAACTATCTTTTCTTGATCAGTAATTCCAATGAGGTTCACCAGTAACCCTCTTCTCTACATCCATCAGACACAAGCTTACATCTTTCACAATCTTCTTTATATCACATACATTCTCTCCACATCTTTTTCAAAGAAAAGATCTTAAATATATAACCTATTACATTCTACATGATCAGGTCGGCCCATAAGGATTTCCTAATTATAAATAGTTACATAGACCCTTGCTAATATAAACATGATATCTAAAACAAGTATACAATGATTACATTACAACAATTAAGGACCAAAATCCTTAATTTACATTTGCCAAACAAACTGCACGCTACACATCTGAAGTCAGCTCCCAAATAAGTCTTCTCTAGATCACAGGCCACAATTAAACTCATCCAACATTTCATATCATGTTCTAACTAATGAACATCCTTCATTACCTTGTCTTTCATCCCTCAAGCTTGCATGCACTGAATCCATATCACCTATAAGAAATACCAGAGACACAAAGACTACCTTTGTCAACTTCCTCTCTCATAATTCAGTAACCAGTCTTCATTAGATCATTTGTAACTTATCCAATATGAAACATAACATGATGCAATCTTGGATATAAGATCACAACATCTTCCTAAACTCTCATATGTCTTTGCACATCCTGAAAATCTGTACATTGTCCACATAGTGTCATAACCAGTCTATTCACTTCACATAACATATGTTGACATCAATGAGAAAACACTAATGAAAATAGGAGCAACTCCAATAGTACTCAATGTATTGATTAAACATATTAAATGTGTGAATCACCACCTACATGAATTAGCAATATCCAACAACACATTGAGGAGGCCCTAGCCTTAAGGGCTTGTTGAAGACCAATTCAAAGTTTTGGTAGTTTCAAAGACCTTGGGATCATTTTGAGTCAATTTTTCTTTTTATTGGAGTAATATTAGAGGACTTTTGAAAGTTTCATAACCAGGAGATAAATATAAGTTATGGTTGCTTTATTAATTGACCATCTTTTTGGCTTAAAAAGGGGTCACTAGTGGGAGCAGCAGATAGTTATCCAAAACAACCCTACCCAATATTCTAGTATGTTGTGTAAACATGAAAAGGCTATCCAAAAATTTAAATTTTTTTGTTATTATTTTTGTAAAAGTAAGAGAAAACAAACAAAAATCATCCAAGTAGAGCTAGTTGAGGGGCAATTAGGCCTAGTAGGTAGTTTTAGAAATTTAGGTGTTGGGTGTTGTGTCAAAGCCCAAAAATGATTGAATCCTATTTAAGACCTTTTCTATCAACCTTGGTCATTTGGAGGGTGTTGGAGTTGTTTGTGTCATCTTGGCTATTTGGGTGTCTTGGAGGCTAGTAGCCTAGTAGGCTTGGAGTGCCTAAACCTCTCAAATCATAAACCTTGTTGATAACCTAACCACCACACTAGTTCATAGTCTTAATCACTCTAGATCTAATTCCTAGTGATCCCATGGAAAATGATACTTGTGATTCTTATTAAAAAAATCAAAGGATTATTCATGATTCAGATGTCACTAATACATTTGACCTTATTTTTTCACCAAAAATTTTGACCAAAAAATTAAAAGGTTTTGGTTGGTCAGATTATAGAAGGAATACTTTCATTATTTTTAAATCCATGCCCGTGTTGGTCAAAATTTCAACCAATATCGTGATGGTCGAAATTGCGACAAACATGGGCATAACTTTAAAAGGAAGTTTCATTTGTCACTTCATTATTCCCCATGATGAAGAAGGGTAGTGTGAGAAGGAGGATTATCTTAATTTTCATTTGGACAATATTATCTCTCCATTATTCCCCATGACAAAGAAGGGAAATGAGTGAAGGAGGACTATGTGCATTTTCATTTAGACTACATTATCTGCATTATATGGATTTTTATTTGGGTTTGTTCTGCACCCAAAGCTATGATCTCATATGAAGCCTTAATAAAATTTATACATCTAGTGCAATACATTTATAGTATCTAATTTATTCTCTTTGGGGATAAAATTTGATAAGATATTGGTCAATATTTATTCATGAAGATTTAGTTTCAATGCCCTTCTCCAAAATAACATTCTAGAAACATAATGAGGAACCATTACAAGATATTTGTGGTCATATTTTTGGGCCTTAGATGTTAGACTATCTAAGAGGGAGGTGAATCAGTTACCCATAGTCCCAAATTACAAAATGTATCACATAAATTTTTTTTAGCTAAATCAGTAGCTCGGTAAACAAAAACTACTATTATGTCTGTGCCTTTACTGATTACCAGTTAATTACTCATAGTTATTACTGACCAAATTAAATATGCAATATGTAAAGTATGAGCTCAGTGAAGAGCCAACCCTGGGACTGGTAACCCAAAAAACCACCTGGGACTGGTAACCCAAAAAAATTTCACTCTTCTAAAGTGAGCTCAGTGAAGAGCCAACCCTGTTAAAGGTTACAAAAAACAATGTAAGGTGTGACCTTGTTAGAGGATTTAACACTAATAGTTATCATCCAACCAACATTCACTATGGGGTTGATAGGAAAATAATGTACATTCTATGAATGACATATTCAATAACTTACTGTCACTCAGTAATAGCTCTCTGATACTGGGATAACTCTACAGTTTGGTTCTCCTTCAACTAGTCTGATTAGGCATGCATGAAGCTCTATTCACATGATAACTCTGTAGTATCCATCTTTTGGCATCCATTCAACAATGAAACCCTGGTCTCTTTTATAGACAAGTAAACTAGTTTATTTTCATCCATAAGATTTTGCCGCTTAATCTCCTTCATTTATTTTTCTTCTTAAACTTTCCTCGATAGATGTGTCAATAACTCATTTCATTTCCATCCTTTAGATCTTATTTGAATTTTGTTAGCCATTGATCTTGTAACAAACTTTATCTTCCACCTTGAAATCACAATAATTTATAGCTCATCAATTTCAGTCGGCTAAACTAAACATTTAGTTCTTTCATCCATACTTGGTTAACAAAGAAATGTGTTGGTGAATATAGGCTTAGTTGATACTATTTCTTGGTATAGACTACACTAGCTCAGTGTATATTGGTATGCATCATTAACCAACCACACTGCTTTGTAACATTTTTCTTCTAACTTCATAATAGATTAATGCAACATAATCAAGTCAACAATATGAAGTCATAGACTCATCAATAAGTTACCAAGAGTATTCCTTATCCTCATCTGTCATATCCATCTTCCTCCATGTAGATATCTTAGTTCTTCATCTTTTCTCTCCTCTTTATAGATGTCTAGATATTTGCAACTACCATAACAAGTATTGTCAAAACTAGTTGACATCAATGACAACATAATGACTAATTCAATTATCCTACATAACAATTCAGTGCTCAGTGATCTCTAATCACTTGTAGTTCATCAATCAGGTTCTCAATCAGTTATAGTTCATCAATCTCTCCCTTTGGCATTGATGAAAACTCAAGAAATATGAAATATATCATACACATACCAAACATGTATTCTACAACTCTGTAAGAAAATCCTATAGCTCGGTAAGCTCTCCCTAGCTTAATATGTTTAATCACTATGTTATATGAAAGTGTTGCAAGTGCATACTTTCTTCTGTAGATTTGATCTTAGCAGCTCTTAGATTATCATATTGTTTATCTCTACCTTTGACAAAAATATGGAATAAAAATAAATAAAACATATAGCTCTACAATAGCCATGTGACTCTCTGTTGTTTGGTGCATACAATGTATCTTGGTATACTAATATGCAAATCTATGTTTGAGTTCCTCAAATATTTCACAACCTTAGATAGAATCCAAAGTGTGAACTATGTTGCACCAACATGAATGATCCTTTGATAGAGGCTTGGTAAATATATTAGCAAGTTTCTCTTTTGAGGTAACACATTCTAGTTTGAATTGCTTCTCATGTACTTGTTCTGTTAAGTAGTGATACTTAATAGAAATATGCTTGGTATTTGAGTGCATTACATGATTCTTAGAGATATTTATTGCACTAATGTTGTCACAATATATAATCACTAGCTCAGTGATTACTTCATTCATCCCTTCCAACACTTGTTTGATGTAAGAAATGTTTGAACAGTTTGTAGTAGCAGCAACATACTCTGCTTTGACAGTAGACTTAGAAATACAAGGTTGTTTCTTACTTGTCCAAGTAACAAGTCTTTCACCAAAGGAAAATGCTCATTTAATGGTACTCATTTTGTCATCTATATTTCTAGCCCAATCTTTGTCGGTGTAGACTCTTAGTTCAAACTTCCCTTCCTTAGGATGCCATAATCCATAGTCCTCTTTTTTCTTGAGGTATCTCAAGATTATTTTTGTAGCACCCATGTGTGACTCCTTAGGATTTGTAGAAAATCTAGCAACAATCCCCACAACATGTGCAATATCAAGTCTACTATGTACTACATACATCAACTTACCAATCATAGATCAGTACAATGTCTAGTTTACCTCTGTGGATTCATCATCTTTAAAAAATTTACAGCTTGTGACCATCGGTGTTCCAACTAGTTTAGCATCTTCCATGCCAAATGTTCTTAGTACTTCCTTTATATACTTGGATTGTGTGATGAAAATTATATCATTCTGCTGAATAACTTGCAACCCTAGAAAGAACTTAATCTCTCCAAACATAGAAATTTCAAATTATTTTTTCATTTCATCAGAAAATGATTTACAAATATGATCTTGTCCTCCAAAAATAATATCATCCACAAATATTTCAGCAATCAAAATAGTGTCATCAGACTCTCCTTTCATATACAAATTGTAGTTTTCACTAGTTCTAACAAAACCAATACTTTACAAATAAGTATGCAGCCTTTCATACTAGGCTCTAGGTGCTTTCTTTAGACCATATAAATCTTTGTGTAGTCTACATACTGTGTCTTTCTTGTCTAGATCAACAAACCATTATGGTTTTTCTATGTAGACCTCCTCTTCTAGTATCCCATTCAGAAAAGTAGACTTAACATCCATTTGATAGACTTTAAATTTCTTATGTGCTGCATAAGCAGGTAACATACAAACTCCTTCTAGTCTAGAAATAGGTGCAAAATTTTCACCATAATCTATACCTTCCTCCTGTGCATATCCCATGCAAACTAGTCTGGCTTTATTTCTTGTATCTTCTCCATTTTCATTCATCTTATTTCTAAAAATCCATTTAGTACCGATAACATTATTATCCTTAGGCCTAGGTACTAAATTCCATGTCTTGTTTTTCTCTATCTATTCTATCTCTTCATTAATTGCATTTATCCATTCATCATTCTCCAATGCAACCTTAACATTTTTTGATTCAAAATCACAAACTAAGCATGTACCTTGTCTTAACTTACTTCTTTTCAGCATGCTAGCTTGCTTGTCTCCAATGATTTGGTTCTCAGGATGATATCTTCTAACAAATCTCACCAGTATTTGATCTCTTCTTTGTTGTTCATCCTATTCAGGTTCATTTTCTTTCTTGGTAGCTCCTTCTTGATCATTGGTTTCCCTTTGTTGTTCCTCGATGTTGTTTTCCTAATGCTCAGTTGACATAGTCTGTAGCTTTGATAGGTACTTTGGATGTTCAATGTAAGTGAATCTACCATAATCTTCCAGCTCCCTAGTGCTTTCTTCACCATTCTTAGTATCAAATTCATCAACCCTGACATTAGTACTTTCAATCATTTTATTAGTAACTTTATTCGGACACTTGTAAGCTTTTCTTTTAGCGGAATATCCAAGAAATATCCCATCATCCCCTTTAGAGTCAAAATTTCCATTTCTTTCATCTTTTAGAATAAAATATTTTCCACCAAAAATTCTAAAGTAACTTATAGTCAGTTTGTGACCAAACCATAACTCGTAGGGTGTTTTGTTTGTGTCCTTCTTCAATTGTACTCTATTTAGAACATATATAGCTATGCAGAATGATTCTCTCTAGTATGTCTGAGCCACATTCTTTTCTATCATCAGTGTCCTTGCACAATCAATAATTCACCAATTCCTCCTTTCAGCAATACCATTTTTCTATGGTGTTCTCGGTGTAGACACCTATCTTTTTATACCATGCTCATTACAATAGTTAGTAAATTCATTAGAAACAAATTCACCATCTCTGTCAAATCTCAACCATTTTAGTTCCTTCTTGATTTCTTTATCTACTTTAGCTTTGTACCATTTAAACATCTTAAATGGCTCAGATTTCTCTTTTAAAAACATAAAAGTCATTAATCTAGTATAATCATCAACAAATAGAATGAAGTATCTATCTCCATAGTAGCTATGTGTTCTGATGGGACCACATAGGTTGGTGTGAACTAACTCCAAAATTCTCTTTGTTGAATATTCTTTACTCTTAAATCTATATTCTCTCATTTTACCTTTTCGGCATTCATGACACATAACATGATCTAGCTTTGTTAGGCTAGGAAAACCTCTAACCTTTTTCTTTCTAGTGATTTGAATCATGTTATCAAAGTTTACATGACATAACCTTTTATGCCATAATGATGCATCCTCATTTTTCATCATTAAATAGGAAGACTTATCATTATCAAGATAAAACAAGTTACATTTGGTTTGTGCTCCTGTTCAAACAAGTTTTCCTCCATCATCAAATATCTTTACCTTCTTTCTCTCAAAAGCTACTCAGTGACCTGAGTTGTTAAACTATGCCACACTTAGAAAATTATAATTTAGTCCTTATACCCAATAAGAATTATCACATTTGATTTTATCATTTATCAGTTAAGATCCTTTTGTTCTAACCATACATGGTGTATCATTACCCATTTTTACAGATCCACCATTATATTTCTCAAGATGATCAATTTTTTCTTCATCACCAGTCATGTGATGTGTACAGCCACTATCACTGATCTATGTATCATTTTTCTTAACCTTAGAAATGAGTGTTGTTTATACATACCTTTATTCTTCCTTAGAATCATCCTTCATTGCAACAAATACTACTTCAACATCATCATCGGTGTCGGTCTCAATATCATTCTCTTCAGCAATGTAACATACCTTTTTACCTTTATCATTATTGTCTTGGTTATCCCTGTTGTAGTTTCGGTAACTTCTATTGTTTCTCCTCCCATAGCTTCCTTCACTAGATCGATCTTTGTTTCTATCATCTTCTTTCCTGTTTGGGCATCTAGCAACAATATGACCAATTTCTTTGTAGTTAAAACATGCTAAAGGTAATTTACCCCTATATCTACCTTTACCTTTAGGTAATCTCCTGGCCATAAGAGCTTCAATCTCATCAAGCTCATCATCAATATTACTATCATTATCATCCTTATTATTTCTACTGCTAGACTTACCGATCTTCAGAGGAGACATAAAAGTAGATTCAACAGACGGTTCAACACTATTATCAATGTTGTTTAGCTCAAAAGTTGTTAGCTTACCAGTCAGATTATCAAGAGTGAGAGTATTGTTAGGTGAAAACCTCATTTCATGTATTAAAAATATTCTGATTACATAAACAGGCAATAAGGTCCTTATAATTTTTATTACCACTATATCTTCATCAATGACACCACTAGATCCTCTGATAGCATTAACTACCTCCTTTATTCGGTTTGTATACTGCACTATATTTTCTCATTCTTTCATTTTCATATCATCGAATCTTCCTCTTAAACTTTCAGCTCTAGCTCTCTTGACATTTGCATCACGACTATAAACTTGAGTAAGTTTATCCCACATTTCCTTTGAGGTAAGGCAATCCTTGACATCATCAAATTTGACATCTGATAGAGCAGCAGTAATCTCCATCATAGTAACATTATGCTCATTTCTATCTCTTAATTGATCAAGAGTCAAAGGTCAAGTAGGCGGTGCTAAGTATCCATTATCCAATAGGGTGATGGAAGAATTCCCAATCCTAGATATATTAAGTTTCATTTGACTTTTCCATATTGTAAAATTGTCCTTATTCAGCTTTGGCCCTCTTATACATTTTGTGTTCTTTTTGTTGAAGTCCTTAAAAATCTGTTCCAAGCAACCAATATGCTCTGATATCAATTGTTAGAATAACTAAGAGGGGGTCAAATCAGTTATCCACGGTTCCAAATTACAAAATGTATCACATAAAACAAATTTAGCTAAATCTGTAACTCAGTAAACAAAAACTACTATTCTGTCTATGCCTTTACTGATTACCAATTAATTACTCATAGTGATTATTGACCAAATAAAATATGCAATATTTAAAGTATGACAACAAATCAATCACCACATAAACACATAACACAAATATTTAATGTGGAAACCCTGTAAAGGGAAAAACCACCTAGGACCGGTAACCCAAAAACTTTTAACTCTTCTAAAGTGAGCTAGGTGATGAGCCAACCCTATTAAAGGTTACAAAACACATTGTAAGGTGTGACCTTGTTAGAGGATTTAACACTAAGAGTTATCATCCAACTAGCATTCACTATGGGGTTGACAGGATAACAATGTACATTCTATGAATGACATATAAGACTTTCAAGTCCACTTGGTTAAGAGATTTTATCTATTTGCAATGGTTAAACTCAAATAGTAGGTGATATGATTACAATAAAACTTGATTTTGTAGATGTTCAGATCTATTTTAAGCCCATAAAATCCTCTGATCAATATTTCAGTTCACTTCAATATTCAATAACTTACTGTCACTCAGTAATAGATCTGTAATGCTTGGTTAACTCTACAGTTTGGTTCTCCTTCAACCAGTTTGATCAAGCATGCATGAAGCTCTATTCACATGATATCTCTACAGTCTCCTTCTTTCGACATCCATTCAACCTTGAAACCCTAGTCTCTTATATAGACAAGTAAACCATTTTCTTTTCATCCATCAGATTTTGCTGCTTAAACTTTCCTCGGCAGATGTGTCAATAACTCATTTCATTTCCATTCTTTAGATCTTCTTTGAATTTTGTTAGCCATTGATATCATAACAAACTTTATCTTCCACCTTGAATTCATAGCACTTTACAACTCATCAATTTATGTCGGCTAAACTAAACATTTAGTTCTCTCATCCATACATGGTTAACAAAGAAATGTGTCAGTGAATACAGCCTTGGTTGATACTATCGCTCGGTATACACTACACTAGATCGGTTTTTACTGGAATGCTTTATTAATCGACTGCACTGCTTTGTAACATTTTGCTTCTAAATTCATAAAAAATTAATGCAACATAATCAAGTCAACAATATGAAGTCATAGAATCATCAATAAGTTACCAAGAGTATTCCTTATCCTCATCTATCATATGTATCTTCCTCCATGTAGATATATCGGTTCTTCATCTTTTCTCTCCTCTTTACAGATGTCTAGATATTTGCAACTACCATGATAAGTACTATCAAAACTAGTTGACATCAATGACAACATAATGACTTATTCAATTATCCTACATAACAATTCAGTGCTCAGTGATCTTTAATCACTTGTAGTTCGTCAATCAAGTTCTCAATCAGTTGTAGTTCATCATTAGAATGCTCCCATCTACATTGAAAATATGACCTATGAACCCTATCTTCAAGCCCATCATTTGGGTTTCAATTTGTATTATTTATTATTTCATCATATGAAATGTCTACAACATATGATGGGAGAACCATCCACCTTGGAAAATAGTTGGGGGTTAATAAAAACAAGAAAAAAATAATCTTTGGGTGCATATGGGAAAAGGTTCTCATTGGGTCATTTGGAGGTCTTAGTGGTCTAGTTGCAACCATAAATTACATATACTAGTCGATTGTTCTCCTTTCCCAACCATAAGCCTCAATCTATCCACCTTAGTTGGCAACCAAAGTACTTAAGGTGTAGTTTCTCATGAGGTGTTTGGGGTTCCACTACTTTGAGAGATAACATTTGGCATTGTTGTTGAGGATGTATTAATTTATTTTCTTTTCATGAGTGTAGTTGATACTTTGTCAAATTATGGCAATAAATGTCCATTCTGAAGGAGACACTAACCTAGACTTCCTTTGAGGAAATATTTTGCAACTTTACCTATCATGAATTTTTTTAAATTGTGTTACTTTTCTTGATTATACAAGGTTTTATTTCTTCTCATTAGTGATATTGGTGGATTTTTCATGCAAACCTGTTGAGTTAAAAAAGAAAATACTTTAAGGATGAAGAGAATGAGAAATAAAGAGATCTTCAAGACCTTGAAGAAACAAATTTGCAGGTAAAGAAGTAACAAGCCACATGGAGAGCAAAAGACATAGGTAAGTCTAGTTGGCCCACTTTTTAAATGTAAGAAACTAGTACTTGTTGTGTGGAGAGAGTTTTATGGACTTAAGAGACCAATATATATGCACTTATAATGGTTTTTCTAATTGATGTACTTGGGTGTAAGAGAAATCTTGCATCACCCAAAAATATTTCAGGTTTCTTCTCAATAAGGGTTATCTTGTGTAGTGCTGCTATTTTTGGAAACTTAGTATTTTTAGTAAGTTTTCTATACGAGCTCAGAATGGTCTATTTTCTTCCCTAGAGGTTCATTTTGGTCATATCAGCCTACCAATAAATTTTCATTGCTAGATCAAGTCTAGTTTTGAAGATATTGAAAATTTTCAGTATTGGCAGCAGGTTACAAAAACATTGAACTCAGTTTTGAAGGCTTTAGATGTTCCGAATGAGGTTAAAAATTTAGCTAACTTGAGCTTTCATGAGTCATGTGCTGTAGAACACTTCACACCATTTTCAAAATAAGCTCATAATAGTGAATCAAGTCAATGGGTGATCACTTATGATCTCCAGAAGTTAGGCCACCTAAAATGGCAGAAAATCAATTTCCTTCAAAATTTCTTTTTGAGTTTCAAAAGTTGTTTTGAGATAACTCTAATGTAATAAACTAAAAAATAAAATACTTCTAAGTTTGGTTAGCCTTAGTGGCAAAATTTCTAGAATCTTCCTAGGCGGTGGAAAATTACCTATATAAGGAAGGCCCGTAGTGTTGTCTAGGGTAGTTCAGAGCAGTTTAGAGTAGTTCTGGGTAATAATTTGAGGCTTTGTCCTACAAAATATTGTAATGGAAAGGCCCATACGGCTCTGCATATTGTAACTCTAAAATTTTTAATTCTACATTTTTGGAGATAATAAGAAGCCCATTTTCTATTCTTACAAATTGTTGTTGTTTCTCTATTTCCATTTTGTGTTTGTGGTAATAAGGGGATTACCCTTCATCAAGTGGTAGCAAAGAAAGAGTTCCTAATTGTGTAAATAGATCATTGGTTGTGAGGTAGTTTGCACCAGGACCATGGTTTAGGGTTTCAGCAATAAGCACAAAAATACCTCCACAAAGGGAACATGGCAGAAGAGCTGGTATTGTGACACCTAAGGCTAGAACCCTCCAAGGACAAGTGCAAGCATTTTAAGAAGAGATTCATAGAGGAATGAATCTTAATATCAGAGATGAAAGAGAGGATGAAGCCAAGGAAGAAGGAAACTTTTCTCATCAAAGAGAAAGCTAAATTTTGAATCAAGAGGAAGAAAGACTTTTTTGGGCTCTTTCCGAGATTGAGAAAAGACCTAAGATTGAGGTTCCTACATTTTCAGGAAACCTTAACCCATAGGAATTGATCAATTGGATCAATGAATTAGAAGAATATTTTGAGTATGAAGATATCAAAGATCCTGATTGGGTCAAGTTTTTGAAGGCGAGAATGAAGGGTCATGCAGAGATCTAGTGAAAAGAGATTCAATTAGAGAAAAATAGAAGAGGAAAGGAGAAAATCACAAGTTGGGATCGTATGGTGGATAAATTGAAGTGAAAGTTCATTCTTTTTTATTATGAGCTTGATATACTAAAGAAAATGTAAGGCTTAAAGAAAGCAAGAAGATCTGTTCAAGAGTATTCAAAGGAACTCTATTGAGTCCTCATTAGAACAAGCCATGCAAACACTGACAAGGAGAAAGTTGCATGTTACCTTAATGGGTTGAGGCCAAGCATTTAGGAGGAATTGAATTTAGTTCAAATGAATAGTATTGAAGAGGCATACCAATTTTCCCTAAAAGTAGAGGAAAAGATAAATAAGAAGTTTGAAAGAAGACAAAGTAGAAGAGGTCATGGTAGAAGATCCATCAGATGGTCATATGGAGGCTGAAATGAAGATCAGAAAAAGAAGGATGAGGCTAGTAGTAGTAAAAATTAGAAAGGAAATAATTTCAATCATTTCCATGATCAGAATAATAGAGATCAGAGAGGAAGAGGAACAAGACAAGGATCCAAAAGAGGAGGCTTCCATGGATCATGTTTTCACTATAGAGAAGAAGGTCATAGGGCATTTGAATGTCCTCAATGCTAAGGAAGGACATATGATAACTGAAGGATAGGCTAGAGTTGCACATGTATATGAAGATGATAGATTATCACATTCTAAAGATGCTGAAAGAGGAGAAACCCTAATTAATAGAAGAGTCATGTTGAGTGGTGAGAATGAACCTGAGAAAAGGAGGAGCCTAATCCACACTCGATGCAAGTATGAAGATAAGTTTTGTGATGTGATTATTGATAGTGGGAGCACTGAAAATTTGGTTTCAGAAGAGATGGTGACAAAGTTGAAGCTCAAGAGGTAGAAACACCCACATCCATATGGGATTGCCTGGGTATAGGATGACCACAAGGTCATGGTCAATGAGCAGTGCCTGGTGAAGTTCAAGATTGGCAGATACCATGATGAGGTACTATGTGATATCATACCTATGGATGCATGTCATATGTTTTTGGGAAGACCATGGTAGTTTCACAGGTGCATTGTACATGATGGTCATACGAATACATATTCCTTGACAAAGGATGGGTGCGACATAAGCTAAAGCCATTGAAGGACACAGAAGAAAAGGTGTGTGGTAATGCAAGAGTAAGTTTTGTTGATGGAATAAAATTCCTAGAGGGTATAAGGCATGAGCATATGTATTTTTCTTTAATTCCAAAAGTTGTTAAAGAGGAAGTAGAAGATGTACCTATAGAAGTTGCAGATTTGTTGAATGAGTTTCAGGATATTGCATTCGATAATGTTCCAGATGGATTACCACCAGTAAGGAAGATCATTCATTAGATGAATTTCATTACAGGAGCCAGTTTGCAAAATAAGGCAACACATAGAATGACACCAGCAAAAAGTGAAGAGTTGAACAAACAAGTACAAGAGTTGTTGTAGAAGGGATTGATTCGAGAGATTTTAATTCCTTGTGATGTACCAATGGTATTAGCACCAAAGAAGAATGGATAATGGAGGATGTGTAAATATTATAGAGCTATCAACAAGATCACAATCAAGTACAAATTTCCATTGGAACAGATGGATGATATTATGGATTGTTTGAGTGGAGCTGTATATTTATCAAAGATAGATCTAATGAGTGAATATCATCAAATTCAGATTAGAGAAGGAGATGAATGGAAGAATACCTTCAAAACAAAGGAAGCATTATATTAGTGGTTAGTCATGCATTTTGGTCTAACCAATGCATCGAGAACTTTCATGCAGTTGATGAATGAGGTTCTGAAAGAATTTATGGGTAAGTTTTTTAGTGTTTACCTAGATGATATTTTGATCTTTAGTAAGACATTGGAGGATCATGTAATTCATATTCATAGGGTGTTTGAGAAGATGAGAGAAGACAAATTGTTGATTAATCTGAATAAGTGTAGTTTTGTGAAGAAGGAGTTAGTATATCTAGGATTTATAGTTTCAGTAGAAGGTCTAAAAATGGACCCAAATAAAGTGAAGGCTATACATGAATTGCCTACTCCAAGGTGTGCTACTGAGGTAAGATCTTTTCATGGTTTAGCTAGCTTTTATAGAAAGTTTATCAAGAGTTTTAGCAGTATTTGTGGGCCCTTGACTGAAACAATGAGAGGGGATAGGAAAGAATTTAAGTGGACTACAGGAGAAAAAAGGAGTTTTCAATTGTTGAAACAAAAAGTTATAGAACAACTTATTTTAGCACTTCCATATTTTAATAAGGTGTTTCAAGTAGACTATGATACTAGTGGAACTGCAATAGGAGCTATTTTGAGCCAAGAAGGTAAACATGTTGCTTATTTTAGTGAGAAGTTAAATGATGCCAAGAGAAAATATTTTGTTTATAATTAGGAATTTTATGCTATAGTTCAGGCATTGAAGAAGTGGAGACACTATCTTCTTCCTAAGGAGTTTGTTTTTTATACTAGTCATCAAGCTTTACAATATTTGAATAGTCAAGGAAAGTAAAAATCAAAGGCATTTGAAATGGGTTGAGTTTTTGCAGAGTTACACATTTGTTTTGAAACACAAGAGTAGAAAGTCTAACAAGGTTGCAAATGCATTAGCAAAAGGAAAATTTTGTTGACAAAGATGTAAATTGAGGTGGTTGGGTTCAAGGAACTCAAGAGTTTGTATCTAAAGGACCCTAATTTTGGTGAAGCTTGGAAAGTTGTACATAACCTGTTTCTCTAGACAAAATGAAGTGGCTAGATTCCATCATCCATGATGGTATGCTCTTCAAAGGGAGTCAATTGTGCATTCCAAAAAGTTCTATGAGGGATAATCTCATCAAGGAGAAGCATAGGAGAGGATTGGATGGATATTTTGGTTAATATAAAACCCTTTCTATTGTTAGTGAGAATTATTATTGGCCACAGTTGCAACAAGATGCCAATAAATTTGTATAGAGTTTTAGAGTATGTCAGATGGTGAAAGCGGTGAACCAAAATACAGGGTTGTATCATAAATTACCTATACTAGAGAAGCCTTGGGAGGATATTAGTATGGACTTTGTTCTTGGTTTACCAAGGATGTAGTGGGGACATGATTCAATTTTTGTAATAGTTGACAGGTTTTCAAGATGGCACATTTCATTCCCTACAAGAAGACTAATGATGCTATTCATGTAGTAGAATTATTTTTCAGGCAAGTGGTGAGACTACATGGTTTGCCAAAGAGTATAGTTTTAGACGAGGACACTAATTTTGTTGGATATTTCTAGTGTACATTATGGAAGAAATTAAAGATAGATTTGAAGTTCAGTTCATCAAAACATCCACAGACTGGTTGATAGACATAGGTGGTGAATAGGAGTTTGGGAAATTTGCTGAGATATTTGGTTGGAGACAAGCCAAAAAGATGGGATTTGATTTTACCATAGGAAGAATTTGCATAAATAATTATGTTTACATGAGCACTAGAAAATCACCATTTCAGATTGTATATGGAAGTAATCCCAGAAATGCATCTCAGTTGAGGAAGATAGACAAAGGAGAGATAAGTAGTGTTGAAGCTAAGGATTTTTAGAACACTTGAAGAACATCCATGAGGAGGTGAGGAAGCACATTACCAAGATGAATGCACAGTATAAGGCTAAGGAAGATGAGAAAAGGAGGCATAAGGAATTTTAGATTGGGGATGAAGTCATGGTTCATTTGTAGAAGGAGCAATTTCTAGTTGGTACATATAACAATTTGAAAATGAAGAAGTTTGGGCCATGTAAGATACTAAAGAAGCATGATTCATGAAATGCCTATGAGGTAGAATTGCCTATTGAGCTGAATATTTCACTAGTGTTTAACATTTTAGATTTGACAAATTATCATGAAGGAGGAGTTGAAGATGAGATCATAGAAGCACACTGGAGTATTCCAGCAACTACTTCAACTACCAAAGAGAATGATGATATACTAGATAGTCATGTTGGTAGAAGCACAAGGAATATGACATATGAAGAATATTTGGTCAAATGGAAAGGATGACCTATTGAAGATTCATCATGGTTGACAAAGGAGGAGGTTAACTGTCTTGGTTTTCCTCTGCACACCTGAGTCGTGAGAGGGTCACTTCTCAAATTACCCCAAGTGTCTAATGCAGGAGCATCCTAGGTATAAGAGCAATCTTGCATCACCTAAAAATATTTATGGTTTCTTTTTAATAAGGGTTATCTTATGCAGAGCTTCTATTTTTGGAAATTTACCATTTTTATTAATTTTTTTGTTCGAGGTCAGAATGGCCTATTTTCTTCCTTGGAGGTTCATTTTGGTCATATTAGCCTACCACTAAAGTTTCATTGCCAGATCAAGTATAGTTTTGAAGATATTGAAAATTTTTGGTATTGGCAGCAAGGTACAGAAACTTAGAACTTGGTTTTGAAGGCTTTAGAGGCCCCAGACAAGGTTGAAACTTCGACTAACTTGAGCTTGCGCAAGTCAAGCGTTGTAGATCACTTTGCACCATTTTCAAAATTAGGTCATAGTAGTTAATCGGGTCAATGGGTGATGACTTATGATCTTCAGAAGTTGAGCCACCTGAAATGCCAAAAAATGAACTTCCTTCAAAATTTATTTTTGAGTTTCAAAAGTTTTTTTGAGCTCACTCTAATGTAATAAAATAAAAAATAAAATAATTCTAAGTTTGGTCGACCTTAGTGGCTAAATTTATGGAACCTTCCAAGGTGGTGGAAAATTGTCGATATAAGGAAGGCCCATAGTGTTGTCTAGGGTAGTTCGGAGCAATTCAAAGTAGTTCTGGGTAATAATTTGAGGCATTTTCCTACTTAATATTGTAAGGGAAAGGCCCATGTTGATTTGCATATTTTAATTCTAAAATTTGTAATTCCACATTTATGGAGATAATAAGAAGCCCGTTTTTGTTCTTGCAAATTGTTGTTATTTCTCTATTTCTGTTATGTGTTTGTGGTGTTGGAGCTCTAAATTTTGGGCAAAATTTGGAGTCCTATATAGTTATAAAACCCGAAAAAATGGCCTCTTAAACTCCATGCCCAATAATCAATGATGGAGTACATGAAATAGGATAAATAATTCTATTAATTTTCAATTAAAAGTTCAGGTATTAAGAACGGAAGCTCTGTGATAGGAACAATCAAAATTCTATGATCAAAGCCTTCAGAAAATATTGGAATTTCAACCTATTTCAAAGATGATGCCGACAGAGGTTGAAGGTAGGTGAATTTTAAAAATCTAAAAATGACCAAGAGCGGAAAATCAAATTTCCCATCTCATGTAAAAATATTCACTTTCCACAAGGTGTTTTGGTTTTTTGACCAGACCCAAATCCAAAATTTAGGTAGTTATTTTTTAGATAGTTTATTATTTTTCAAAATAATTTGTAATAAGGGTTGTGTCTTTTCACCCTAAAGAGGTGTGAAAGACACTCAAACACACACACACACACACACACACACACACATATACATAATGTAAAATGTAAAGAGATAAACAAAAATTTAAATTATCATAAAATAATATTTCATAAACAACTGCAACTATGAACTCTTATGTACCAGTTTTTCAACATCAATAAAGATAAGTGCCATTTCTTTTTATTTGTGGTTATAAGTTATATGTTTTCAATTAGTCTTTCAGATATTCTATTTTATAGAATGTTTCATTGTGTTTAATTCCCTGAGTGTTATAACTCAAAATCAATATATAGTTTGAATATCAATTGAAAGATCTGTGAAGCTTCCTTTATTTTTGTTGATCTCTTGAAAAGAGTTAAATTTGATAATACTAACTGTGTAATCTGGTTTGAGTTATATCTTGAGTGGAATCCCTTGAGATGATAGTCTTTTCTTATTAAAGAAATTTTTTTAAAACTATCTCCAATCGTACGTAGGATTGAAAATTTTTCCAACTCCAAAGCCCAAGTTTTTAGAAGTCACTGATCTAATCATTATTTGGAAATTTTTATTTGGTTTATACTTTGTATTTTGTTGATAATTTAATAATTTTTCAAAGAATTACAATTAGGATTCTTAGTGGTTATTTAGTTTTAGTTTAATCTTTACATAGTAGAGATTATTAGAGGATTTGATGCTTTCCTCCAAGGATCATTCACCACCTTGGGAGGAAATTTATTTATGTATGCAGTTGTGCGACATAGAGAATTTGATAGTTCAAAGTGAAATTAGGCCTACCAGCCTTGGCTTCATTAAGCTAGAATTGCAGAGGTATCAATTTGTACCTATTATTTGGCCAAATCTGATCCATTATTTTTGGGCACCAACAAGTTGGTGACTCTACTCGGGAGAGTTGCTCAGAATATATATTTTGAAGTTACCTAGAATTTTAGATTTCACAAATCACAATTAGAAATTAGTTATATTAGTTTGTTTGGAAGCACACTCTACTAGAAGAAAGAACCTAGAAGCAAGGCATTCCTTGAATGAGGTGGTGACTCTATTCAATAAAGCATTTCAATCAGTGACTCTACTAAGGAAGAAGACCCATAAGGAAATAAGTAATGTTTTCCTCTTTGAAAGAGGTGGTGACTCTATTAACAAGAACCTAATGTATAAAGAAACAAGTTATTACTGATTTAGATATTTAGAATGTATCAGAATAAACAACCATTTCAAAGAAAACAATTTATTCTAGATGGTATCAGGCCATTGGTTTTGAGGGGATTCCATTGTATTCCTTTTAAGTTGCTCCCTAATTTTTCATAGCTTGTACCAAATTTCCATGGAGAATGGGATGAATCAATAGTTGAACATTTGGATGCATTTTATGAATTTATAGAGAACTATGAGATTTGTGTAGAAGATTAGGCAATGAAACTATTTGTAATGACATTAAAATATAATGCAAGAGAGGCATATGAATCATTACCTACACAAAGTATTTCATCTTGGAAAGAATTTGAACAATGATTTCTATATGAATTCCATGATGCAAGTGTTGAAGATAACATGTATTATGAATAGGGTGAAGACCAAAGCTACAACATGGAGGAAGATCATAGTATGTCTCTACTTGATGTATTTTTTAGTTTGGAGAGATTTGAAGGAGAGTCTTATGCACACTTATTCTTGAGGATGGTGAATATATATCAAAGGATAGCTATAAAAATTATGCCTTCATGAAAAAAATTAATGAGAAAGGTCAAAAACTTGGGAATCTCCCCAGATGACC
The DNA here is from genome assembly GCA_027943335.1 of Chamaecyparis obtusa. Lineage (NCBI taxonomy): Eukaryota > Viridiplantae > Streptophyta > Pinopsida > Cupressales > Cupressaceae > Chamaecyparis > Chamaecyparis obtusa. The sequence goes on along the minus strand of BSBK01004635.1, from coordinate 238,220 downwards.
CTGATCTAAAGCTACTTTTTAAGATATTAGATGAAGATAGTGAAGACAGAGAAGAGGAGGCTTATGATCAAATTGAACAAGGCCTTGTGTTTGATGGAAATATCAGTGATGATAAAGAAGATCCAAATTACATATCCCCTCTGGATGCATTTTTGAACTTAGAGAAACAAGGAGAAGAATTTGCATTAGAATTCTTCATAATGATGTTTAATATCTATCAAGAAATACCTTCAGAGTGCAGACCTACATCCTCTGATCTTTTCAACAGAATGTGATAACTAGGTCTTTTATATGATCATCAGTTCCTTACCTTTCTCAAACTTATGAATAATGAACTGGTTGCAAAGGAGAAAGAGTACAGAACTAAAATAACATATGAGTCAAGTGAGGTTTCTGATTTGAATGGAGAAGATTCTTTTCGGCAGTCTAAGGAAAAAATTTTCCATGATAATACTTATATGATATAACACATTAGTGAATATGAAAATGGGGAAGAGGATCTTCTGTGTGTGGAAGAGATTTTAGCCTTATTAGACATAGAATACCGAAGACACACTGAGAAGAATGGTCCAAACTTTTTCTCAATCCACCATGGTAAGGAGGTTGATGAATCAACCCATATTCAAGAGAAATTAAATTGTTGAGATGAAAAAGAATTGCATGAACAGGAGGAAGTTTCAGAAGATAATGTCAATGAAGATGTTAGTCTTGTTGATGAAAAACTTGATGATCCAAATGAAAATTATCATGAATGTATGTTCGAATTCTCTATGTTCCTGAATCCATTTTTTGAAGAGGAAGTAGATGAAGATATGTCTAATTTCTCTATGTTATTAAATCTATTATTTGAAGAAGATCTTATCTGCAATCAAATCCACCAACATTATGATGAAGATAGCAGCTCTAATTTTGAAGTTGATAAAAATCATAATATACATTCAAAAGGTGAGATATATTTCAGTTCATCCTATGAGAATGGAATATTTCAAACATATGAAGATGAGATGGAATTAGCCAAACATGATGAAGAGAATGTGTTGAAGCATAGTTCTGAAAATTTTAGAAATGTCCCAATTGATCAAACTCTTGGTGAGAGAGAGTTTATATGTCTTGAAGATAAGCTATTCTCAAAGCCTTTTGGTGAGGATAAAAACTATCCAGAATATAGAGATGGGATAGATTTTGAACAAGAAGGTATCCAAAAAAAGAAGACTAACCTAGATGTTTGTATGATTAACCAAAATCTTCTATTCAGCAAGGATTATAATGGACTTAATGATTTCTCAAGGGCTAAAAATAGATTGGATGCCAAAGATCATATTGATGAAGTGATGAGAATTGTCTATAAGGATGACATGTGCAATGCAGCAAGGTTAAAAGTGTTATGTGATCAGAATCAGGTGTCCGATAGTGGAAGGAAGTGAGTTTCATTTTTGGGGGGGGGGCTTGGGGCCACCCAATTTTAGTTTGCATCAAATTAGTATGGATACTTGGTCTGCTTCTCCAGAGATAGTAGGAATCTCTCTATGCTCGCATGGAGCATACATCCCCAGAAATAGCTTGTTGGAGCTCTAAATTTTGGGCAAAATTTGGAGTCCTATATAGTGATAAAACCCTAAAACATGGCCTCTTAAACTCTATTCCCAATAATTAATGATGGAGTACATGAAATGAAATAAAGAATTATATTAATTTTCAATTAAAAGTTGAGGGATTAAGAAATGAAGCTCTGTGATAGGAAGAATCAAAATTATGTGATCAAAGCCTTTAGAAAATGTTGGAATTTCCAACAATTACAAAGATGATTCTGATAGAGGTTGAAGATAGTTGAATTTTAAAAATCTAAAAATGACCCACTTTGGGAAATCTAATTTCCCATCTCCAATAAAAATCTTAGCTTTCAAAGAGGTGTTTGGGTTTTTCGACCAGACCCAAATCCGAAAGTTAGGTAGTTATTTTTTAGTTATTTTATTATTTTTCAAAATAATTTGTAATAAGGGTTGTGTCTTTTCACCCTAAAGAGGTCTGAAAGACACTCAAACACATATATATACACAATGTAAAATATAAAGAGATAAATTTTTTTTCTTCAGATTTTCGTAGAATAGAATTTCATAAACAACTACAACTATGAACTCTTATGTACCAATTTTTCCACATCAATAAAGATAAGTGCCATTTCTTTTTATTTATGGTTATAAGTTATATGTTTTCAATTAGTCTTTTGGATATTCTATTTTATAGAATGTTTCATTGTGTTAAATTCCCTGAATGTTATAACTTAGAATAAATATATAGTTTGAATATCAATTGAAAGATCTGCGAATCTTCCTTTATCTTTGCCAATCTCTTGAACATAGTTAAATTCAATAATACTAACTGTGTAATCTAGTTTGAGTTATATCTTGACTGGAAGCCCTTGGGATGATAGTCTTGTCTTATTAAAGCAATTTTTTAAAAACTTTCTCCTATCGTACGTAGGATTGAAATTTTTTCTAACTCCATAGCCTAAGTTTTTAGAAGGCACTGATCTAATCATTATTTGGAAATTGTCATTTGGCTCATAATTTTTAGTTTGTTGATAATTTAATATTTTTTTTAAGCATTACAATTAGGATTCTTAGTGGTTATTTAGTTTTAGTTTCAGCTTTACATAGTAGAGATTATCAGAGGATTTGTTGCTTTACTCCAAGGATCAATCACCACCTTGGGAGGAACTTTGTTTGTTTATGTACGTAGTTGTACGACATAGAGAATTTGATAGTTCAAAGTGAAATTAGGCCTACTAGCCTTGGCTTGATTAAGCCAGAATTGCAGAGGTATCAATTTGTACCAATTAGTTGGCCAAATCCAATCCATCATTTTTGGGCACCAACATGTGGAAATAAGGGGATTACCCTTCATCACTAACAATGTGGTAAGAAATTATATAATACCTTTTAGATTGACTTATGCATAGAGGTGGGTCTCATTATAGACATGATCAAGAGATAGACTCAATGGTTCCTACTAGCAAAGTACTCCCTTTTACTTGACATATATACATAACTAGAACTTTATGGTATTTATGACTATCCTAATCTAAATTTTAAGGAGACCATAGGAAAATCTCTTGTGTTTCAAGGGGAAAATGCAATCTTAGTAGAGTAACAACTTAGGCACTATATTAATATAATAAATGATTGTGAGATTGATCTTCAGGATGTTATAATAAAACATTTGTGTAGTCCCTAGAGGATGGTGCAAAGGAGTTGAATACAAATATGTCCAATAAAAAACAAAATTGACTTATGGGAAGAATATACGAGGGTTTTTGGGTTGCAATTATAGATGGGGTAGATCCAAAATTTCCATATCTGAGTTCATAATCATAAGAAAAGGGACCAATGATATATTTGTGGATTTAGACAATAGGTTTATTAATAATATGAGGAAGGTGTGATTTAATTTAGGGCCCAACAAATCTATGTTCCTAGTGTTGCATTATTGTGCTTTTGATACAAAGTTGGGGTATCTCCTTGGACATGAGAACCCTAAAACTCTAATAAATACCTATGCCATAACTATCAACATTGAAAACAACATGGGATCATCTAGTAAGTAGATCAAAATGATTGATGTTATGATTTCCTAACAAGATAAAGGTGTTTGATGCAGAGAGGTGTGATATCTTTCTTAAGCAATGAAATAGGCCTAATAAACCCCCATTTACAAAGAAAATCATCATAGAACTCACTCCCTTGAATCCCAACCAAGGAAAAATCTTGCATAAGGGTTAGAAACAATATATTAGTTTTTAGGGCCTTACCACTTACATCTTCTTCTATACACCAAACCCTCATTCCTAGAGTCATTAGGTTAGGGATTGTTGAAAAGGACCTTAGAAAATCTCTCTTGATCCCCCCCACTAGATCTAACACCCTATATGGACCCCAATAACAATTATCCATCACAAAATACACCCATTCTTAAAGGCATTCACTCACAATAATGACTAGTGCAAAACTGGGCACCCTTCAATCAACATTTCACCACCATTGTGTGGTCTCTTCAACTCCATACACCATATCCATGCATTTAAATATTATCTTACAGTACATTATACATTAATTTACCCCTCCTACCAATCATCTTAGACATAGGGGTGGGAGAGTCAATCCATTTAAGGAGACTTCAATCCCAAATTGCTGATTGCAAAACAAAACCCAGGAACAATCAACACAAAGTTGATTCCTCTACCTTCAAATGTAGATGAAATGATAGAAAAATGTCATGGAAGTATAATAAAATCACAATAAAATTTTTATAATCCATTTTAAAATAAAAACATATTAATTCAAAGCATTTGAATTCACTTGTTTGACGACTGTACCCATGGGTTGAACAATGATTGCAGAAAAAGATTTATTGTTTATTGATTCAAGACCATCTTAAATGGTCCCCAAACACAACAACCTCTACATACATTATCCACTCATTTCTATCTACTCTAAATAACTCTCAAACACTCAACAACCAACTCGAATAACTAACTTCTAACTCCTACAATAGTCAAAACCGATTGTTCCTCTAATGCAAACATAGAAAAATGTTAATTTGTTGCTATCAAGTTGAAAAGAAAGTTGTCAAATTGACAACATGAAAAAAAATTCCCATTTTTGGAAATTTTAAAGGTTTATAAACAACTTATTAACTTACTCTTAGCCCCATAGCCCCTTCATGAACCTTCTAGGCCATATTTGCATACAAATGCAAATTTACATCTTTTTGCACTTTGAGTGCTTTTACATGTTTTAATGTCTCCAAATGGCCATATTACAATCATAGATGACCCTATAGGTCATTGAACCAATATATCTACATAGGATCCTCTAGTGACCCCTAGGTGCATTCATAGCCTTCACATGCCATTAATGGCTTAAAATGCTTTGATCCTTTACAAAACAATTCACATACAATCCAAAACATAAGAAAATATATTTAAATGATCATTATTGGTCTCATTACATGCCAATGACCTTGTAGGGTCATGTTTGTCTTCAAATCCTTCCAAGGTCTATCAGTGACCCTAGTGTATCCTCTAGGCCTTTTCCTTGGCCTTGGTGCTCCTGCACCAGTGCCCCAAGTAAGCCTCTAATAGCCAATGAAAAAATTGAGCTTATGGCTTCCTTGAACTATCTCTCTTAATAAGTCGCAAGGAATGAGAAAGGATTGCCTCCAAATAAGATTTCTACACTTTAAAATGAATGTCAAATATTGCATGATAGGCCATATAAAATAGATTGGCCAAAAAGGCTAAGGAAAAACTATAGGCAATTAGTTCCTAGGAAAGGAAATCAAAGACTTAAGTACAATTAAACTTATGAACCATTGAAGAAAGATCATATGAACATTAAAGAAGATTAATTATGATGTGAAGCATGCTATTTGCCTCATGAAACCTTGAATTGTTTCATTGCAATTTCTATCATGAAATTGGAAGAATTATTAATAGAGGTCAATTATGGCTTTCCATGATATAATATTTCCTCAAGCTTGGTTGCACCCTTTATATTGACTACAATGATAATTGCTATTAGGAATTATTTAATGAGATTGTACTAGTACTTATAAAAGACATGTGTTTTTTTTGTTATAATCAATGTTGTGGAATGAATATTTTATCAATAATATGATTTTGATAAAAATCAAGTGTTGATATGTGATAAAATGGTCTTTTCTTTAGGCCATATTGGTGTAGAGAACCAAGGCCAAGGAGGAGCACTAGGGTCACACATGGATACTAAAGGAGTTTTGAAGACAAATAATGACCATCAAAGGTCATTTGTAATGAAATCAGACCAATTTGGTCATTTGATGATGTTTTGTTAGAGTGTTGATCATTTTGTCTAATAGGATCATGGGTAAGGGTATGTAAGCCATTTTGGCACCTAAGGCTTAATTGATCATTTTGTAGGTTCATAAGGTGGAAATGCATTAAAATTTTATATGATACCCTATATGGATGTCATTGGGCCATTAGAGCCACTTCAAATAGTCATGGAGTCACATTGGGTCAAAAAAGCCTATAAAGGCTAATACATGTATTAATGGGATATCATAGGCAATTGATGAGTTCAATAGCTTAAGGCTAACCGTAAGTTACAATTAGTTTGAGGAAAATTGTTGGGTAGTTTAGGAAGTTAGAAATTTTTCAAAAGAATTGATCAAGGCTATGAAAGCCTGAGACAAGGAGGCCAAGTTGATCTAACAAGTTTATCTTAAATAAAAAATTATTTTCTGCAAAATTTGTATTATGTTATTCTGTATAGTAGTCTGAATTCCATTAGTTTTATTATGAGTATCTCAATGTTTTGATTCATCTATAAGTGGAATAGATGGGGATTTGAATGCTTTAAATTATGATTTTTGTTTAATTGGAAGCCACTTAGAAACAACAGAGCTATCTTGGTTTTAATACAAATTGGTAAATCCTTGGGCTAGGGTAATTAGAATGTTTAATAAAATGTAGTATGGAATTGGTTTACATACATCTAAGCCTCACATTTGGTAGGAGGGTGGAAGGAGACATGTATTTTTTATATCTATCAAGTTGTCGGTGGTCATTCATCAAATAACACGTGCATTGGATCAAAGAAACCCATGAAATGTTGCCTCAATCTATGAAAGAATAGTGGCATACTAGTTTGGTTGAGTTTTGTGTGGTAGGGTGATTCCAAAGGGCATGTTGGGTTAAGAGTGGGAAAAGAGATCTCTTGAGTGTACAATAGTGGATAGAGGGTAGTGGAGACACATTCAAGGGTGATTTGGTGACTATTTCAAAGAATAGATGTTTTTTTTTTATGAATAGTGCCTTCTCTATTAATTTAATATAAAATTTACATATTAAAAAAAAATGAGTTGGGGGACATAAAATCACCCCATAGAGTTCACACGAAAAAACATGAAAGCAACAACTATTCATAAAAAAAAACCAGACATAAAGCCATCAAGCTACAAGAGCGATTCCACAAGGAGGAGGATCTTTATCATCAGAACCCAAAACATCATTGGGATTGACAGGAGGGTCAGGAATCAACCAACCATCATCTTCTGCATCATTTTCTTTTTCTTCTTCTCTAGGTGGGGAAATGGCTAGAGCCAAGTAGGGAAACTTGGAGGAGGTGGCAGGAGGCCAACCAGAGCCACGATAGGTACGAGGAGCATGAGGAGGAGAAAACTAAGCTAGAGATAGAGACCACCTAGAAGTTTGGTGAGGTGGAGAAGCTAAGAGGCACCACCAACCATTGTCTCCACCTCTAGTAGAGTGGTGGCAGGGAGCCTATGACCATGGGGTATGGGAGTGGTGAGCTGAGGAACTGTGCCCACGGTGATGACCTCTAGGAGGGGTACCTTCAGTAGAGATGGCATCAAGAGGGACCTAGGAAACCATGCAAGGAACATTACCCCAGTGAATGAGAAGCTTCTAAAGGTGAGCCACCTCCAAAGCCACTTTATTTTCTTGAGCCTATATCTACATCATAACATTATTACATATACAAGCCTTTTTATACAGAGCAACATTCATAACAAGAGAGTTGTGAGAAAAAATAATAGTATTCCTATCTTTCCAAAGAGTGAAAAAAATCTCCATCCTGAAAGTATGCCAAATCTAGGTAAATTTGGAAGGAATTCTAGGAGAATCCCCTAGGACAACCATATGCTAGAAGAAAGGATCAGGCCTAAAGGGTTTTAAAAATCATGGATCCACTGCCAATACTATTGAGCTCTCCTACAGAACCAAAAGATGTGCAAGAAAGTCTCAAGATTACCACAAAATGGACATCAAGGGTGATGAACACCAAGATGTTTGAGCCTAGGTCCCACAGGAAGCCCTTGGAAAAGAAAACACCAAGCAAAGAGATCCATCTTGGGCTTCATAATGGTAGCCCAGATAGTCTGAAAGTGAGAGCTCCAGTGATAAGTGGAAGAATGAAGATGCCATCTTTGGTTAAGAATGTCCACCATGGGAAGATGAGGAGACAACCATCTATAGCCCCACCTCAGCTTGTAATTGCTAAAAGGAGTGGCAGGATACCATTTCCAATCCTTCCACCAGGGCTGAATAGACTAAATACTAAGCTTATGAAGAAAATTATCAAGAATCATAGAAGCCAATAGACCAAAATTTTGATGATCTATGCGAGCCAAGAAGTACTACACCTACATATACTGCCAAGAGTGGAGACTCATAGTATCCCTAGAGAAGAGGTCCTTGGGAGTCTTTATGCCATGATTGAAAAAATGCAAAGCACTGGCCCCTTGAGTCTTAGCTAGAGGGATGCCTTGAATAGAAAACAATAGAGACCACCAGAGGTTCTGTTGATTGAAAGAAATCCCATTGTGAAAGCCATCACCATCCCACTGAAGCCAAGGCTTAGTAGCTTTCCAATATTTCTAAATTCTCTCAATGATGAAAGTACCCTAAATTTGAATAGGCTCTTTCAAAATGAGAAGGGTCTGTAGATCAATGCCCTTCCAAGCTGGCTTGTGGATAGGGAATCCTGAAGAGATGTAGTGCCTAACAAGGATCTTCTAGGCCTCATCACCAGTAAGAGTATGAATAATCCACTTGGCACAAAGAGCATGCCCTTGCTTTTGAGTGGAGAGAAGACCAAGGCCACAAGAATCTCTTGGGAGACAACAATACTCCCAAGAAAATCTATGGAACCCATGGTTGTTATCTCTAGAAGTCGAGAGAAAGTCTCTGAGGAGGCATTCCAACTTGAGATATGAGGTTTTAGAAGGAGCCCAACAAGAGGAGTAGTAAACATGAGTAGCAGCCAAAACTTTGGAGCAAATCTGAAATTTCCTAGCAAGGGAGAGGGGCTTGTAGATCCAATATTGCAATTTTTTCTCAATCTTGGTAATCGCAGCATTCCACAAGTCCATAGGGGATCCATGGAAGGCAAAGTGAATTCCCAAGAAGTAGAAGACTTCCCCATGTTGGACCCATTTCTAGTCAAACTTAGCGAGCCATGGAGGCGCTGGGAGGAAAGACTGTCTGAAACAAAGGGTCTTATGCCATTGAATAGCAGACCCATAAGCTTGAAAAAAGGTGTCCAAGTATTTTAAGGCATTAAAAATATTCTCCTCATCCTTAATAAAAGTGAGAAAGGAGTCATCAACATAGTGACCATTAACAAGCTAAAAAGAAGACTAAGGAAGAGAGATGCCCTGAACCAAACTAGAGGAGACAAAATTGGAAAGAAAATAACCAAAGCCTTCAATAGCAAGAACATATAACATGGGAGCTAGTGAAAAACCTTTTCAGATGGATCTAAAAATCCCAAAGGTATCAGATTGAGACCCATTTATATTAATGCCCTTAGAGGTATCACCAAAAAGCATTTCCACAGACTGCAAGAAATGATGACCAAATTTGAGAGCTTGGAGCATGGCAAGAATGAAGGGCCATTCAATGCGGTCATAAGCTTTAGTAAAATCAATTTTGAGAAATAAAGTGGGCTGATTAGACCAATGAGCCCATTCCATCCTTTCTCAGACAATAATAATGTTGTCAAGAATATACCTAGACTTAATAAAGCCATTTTTCTCAGGGCGAACAATAAGGGGAAGGAGATGTTTGATTTTGAGAGCTCAATACTTAGTAATTATCTTGTAGGAGACATTTAGCAAGCTAATGGGCCTCCAATTATAGATATCCTCAGGATTGCCAACTTTAGGTATGAATTTTATGTTCCCTTTATTTATGATAGCACCCAAACTTTTATTATGAAAGGCCTCGAGGTAAACTTTATGCAGGTCAAGACCTATAGCATCCCATAAGTGTTTGTAGAACTCATAGGGGAAGCCATCACATCTTGGGGACTTATCATCAGCCATAGAAAAGACAACTTCCTAAAGATCACTGATGGTAAGAAGTTTCTCACAAAAGCCTCGCTGCTCAACCCCTACACTATTTGGAGTAACAGAAATACAAGCCTTAAGAGCCTCCTCCCGAGCAACAGAATTTCCCTGCAAGGAAAACACCTTTTCATAGTGTTGAAAAAAAGCTTGAAGAATGGTCAAAAGTTTAGTAGGGATCTTAGGTCCTTGTTTGATCTTTTGAATACCAACATTGGTATGTCGAGCCTTAAAAGCATAAAAAAATTCCTTAGAGGCTTTGTCACCCACCTCCAACTAGTGGAGGCAAGCTTTGATTTGAGTTCCATGAGAAACATAGGCATCTACAATCTTCTTCTCATGTCAAAGATGGGAAAGCTTAATCTAAAGCTCAATGTCAAAGGGATTCGACACAATCCCATGAGAAGCATTGTAAAGAGCCTTAGTGTTAGCTTCATATGCACATTTCCTAGAGCAAGCCAATTGACGATCGTAAATATGGATAAATCTTGCATTACGATTGATGGCATCATTCCACCATTCAATCTAACCAAGGTGACTATGGGGCCTAGGCTCTAAATTATAGACTTGAAGAATATGAGCTATAGTGGAAGCATGCATCAGCATAGACATGTTGAGGAAAAATTGAGTACAAGAAGCCTGCCTGATAAAGGAATGCCGAGTGATGGAAAAGGAAATGAGGAAGTGATCTTGCATGGTCACATCTATCAAAGGAGTGATAGGTAGGTCTTGATCTTTAAAGAAAGAGAAAAAATATTAAGTAGTTATCATAGCATGATCTAATCTCTTTAATATATGGTCAAAACCAGCTTTGAAATTATACCAAGTATGCCAGACCCCACCCTGCTGGCGATAGTTAGCATTGGGATGAAAAAGGTCCAATTTATTATGCATATGGTACCATGCTTCTCTCTCCCCTATTAGCACATGCAAAAAATTTCATGGCCATAGCATGTTTCTTCTAGTCCCTGCAGTCATTTCTACATGTCTCTGGCTAAACCCCTAAGCAGAATATTAAAAAAACTAGTCATTACATTTAAAACCCTTTTTTTTTACCCTGGCCTTGTTATAATTTCAAGTTAACTTTTCAGGCCACTTAAAACCTTTTATCTGCATGTGCTATTTAAATAGGTTCACTTTATGTCATGTGGTTAGGTTCTTCATGTGTTGGCAGGGTCCCCTTTATATTTCCTAAGCGCCCGTGTTTTAATTTTTCCTAAGCCCTATAGTTCCCTACTGAAATATTTTCCCTAAGTCATGCTTTAATATTTTCCTATGTTTCAACAGCCCTTTTTTTCCCTGGGCCCAACTCTGACACCATCTCCATCTAATGGTGCATTTATCTTCTCAAGCGATGTGTTAGACGAATAAGATCTTGAGACGATCGTTGATTCTTTGTATGATGTAGCTTTTCTTTTCAAGCGGGTCCACTTGCCAGGTAAGCTAACTTGGTAGTATCTCATTGGTCCATAGGAGTATGAAGTGGAGTGTTGTCAGTGGGACCAATCTTCTTGTCATTCAAGTGGATTAAAGTTCATTTGAATCTTGTGGCTGTCATTATACCATTGATATAACTTGCTCAATTTTTAATGCAGCGGTATAGCAACAGCTATTGATTCTCATAAGGAAGGTAGGTGGGTCCATTGACATGTATGCTTAGTTGGTGGCTTTTGGTTCATCCATGTATTAACCTGTTGGCATGCTATCAATGGGACCTAGTTTGCAGATGTGTCAAAGGGTCCTGATCCTATCAGTGAATCAATGGATGGCATATTATCTTATGGGTTTTGTCATAGGCTTAAGATCTTGCAATGGTTGTTGATCTTCTAGGTGAAGGCTTAGTGGTTCTAATAGATGTTTTTGTGGTCTGAAAAATTTATGAAGGCTTCACTCATTCATGTAAAATAGTCATAGTTCTCTAAATGTTTTAGCGGTTTAGTGAACAAGCGTTCGCAGAATCACTAAACTTTCTAGCGGATAGTTAAAATGTTTCATGAACTGACGGAGACCTTTTGTCACTAGTTCGCTAAATGTGGGACTGAGGTTAGTGTTTTCCTGTGGTCGCCAGGTAACGTAGTTAAGTGATGGGTTAGGTTTTTTCTTCCCAAATAAGAAAAGCATTGTCACATGGTCACTAAATGTAAACTAGGATTCCTATAAAGGTTAAATCATAAAGACCACGAAAGGGAGAAATCAAACGGTCAGGACTTAAAGTTGTTGCAAATTCACCGCTGATTCACCACAAGTGCATTAGGGTGACTGTTGTTTTTCAAATTCAAATTTTGAAGGGTTTCTTGCGACCAGAAGGATTAGAATTGAATGCAGAAGTGACTGGAACTGGTGAGAGATGATCTGTTTGTCGTCGCAGTGTGGTCCAGGGTGTGCCGTGTTTGTTTGCAGGGTCTGTACTATGTGGTTCTATGCTCGAGGCATGTTGCAGGTGGACACAAAGGGTTGACAATTTCAAATTTTTAGGATTTGCAGTACTTTCCTAGAGATTTACCATGAGTGCAAATCTTTCTCAGGCATGGCCGACTGGTTTTCTTCCCCTGTAATTAATTTATGACCATTTCCAGTTGGTTGGGTGGTTGAAACCCTAACCCTAAGTCATTTTTAGCTTGTTGCATTCTCTTTGAGGATTCCAAGATGACTAGGGAGTATATATTGCAAAAATTTTGATTTTGTGAGGGTTCCAAAACTTTCTTTGGTCCCAGGCTAGTTGTTCATGGTGTTACACTGAGTAAAGAGAGTTTGATTTTGGGTCTTTTCCTTTGGTATTTTGTTGCTTAGTAATGTATTGATTTCTAAAAATTAATGAGAATACACTTGAATTCATGTCTTAAATCTCTGATTGTCTTCTTTTCTGATTGTGGATTCATATATGTTAAGGTCACAAAGTGGATTAGCATATGGTAAACAAAGAGTATTGTGAGATCAGCTTGGAGTTCCTGACAAAGTTAGGATTAAAGCCATTAGGGTGATTTCAGTGAGTTCATTGTTAGAGGGGAATTTGATGATCATGTTTGGGAGTGAGGGGAGTAATAGGCAAAGCACTTACTCTAAGTTTATATGTATTTGAGTTAAGGTTTTAGGGTGATATATGTTATTTAGCGACTCTTTTCCCTGGGATAAGGCATTGGTCTCCTATCTGGATGCAGTTCATCATTATCAATCACAAACACACAAATTAAATGATAAAATATTAAATTAGTTAGTAAGGAGTATATTGGCATAACATTTTATGATTCCTTTGAAGAAGTGAATCAAGGGTACACCCACCTAAGCATTGAGGCTCAAAGTGTAGGAGGATCTCTTTTGATCCTTGTTAATTGGCCCTCTTCCTTGTAGACTTTGGAGTGGTGATAAAGTCAAAGTTATATTAGGTTATCCATCAAAGTATAAATCTGCAAGTTGAAGATCAAAGGGAACTACCAACAAAATGGTGACTCTTCTGGGGAGAACAACAATGAAGAAATTTATCTGTTAGGATCTCTGGTTGGGACTATATTGTTAAAATCAAAATCTTTTGTTGACCAGATTGATTTATCCATCCGAGTCCCCAACAAAAAATTGGTGACTCTACTGGCGAGAGTTTAGAGATAAAGGTTGTTAAGTGCACTCTTGTTTTCCTATTGTATTCAATTAAAAGATTTCCCACCTAGGTGGGCGGTGACTCAAAAGGTTAACAACCAGTGCTATAAATTGTAAATCATGGATAAAAGGATGAATACTAGCTCCTTTTTTAGAAAGAATCCAGAGGTCACTCTAGAACAATTTCCTAGATACGAGAAGAAGATTTGGATCAGAAGGAATGGTGAGTCTACTAGTGCTCCCATAAGAGAACAAAGAAATACTATAGGTAGAGCACCACATGTTTCCTCAAGTGAGGAAGGTTCACAGGATGAAGTTTCTAGATCTGATGGTGGTCACTCTAAAGATAGATTTTATGACACCCCAGAGGCTGTATTTCAGGACAAGGGTCCATTGCCTGCAAGTCAAGATGAACAAGCTAGAGAGATGGGTTTGGAGATTGATTTAGATCTTGATGAAGATGATTTCAAAAGAGAACCCATGAGACCTAGGCAAGTCCACTTCCCATATCAAAATATTTCTCATATGGATGTGTCATCAGGTTTTGATGACATTATGGTAGATCCTAATGATTTGAATACACTAAGGTTATAGTTGGCAGAGTAGGATGCCATACATAAGAGGTTACAAGAGGAGAGAGAGGCTAAAAAAGTGAATTCTCTAATAGAAAGGTAGTCTCTTCTTAGAAAAATTAATGAAATGAAGGAGAGAAACAACATGCTTGCTTCTGCTACTAAGACTTTGCAACATGATGTTTTTGGTGATCTTGAGGCTTTGAGGAGTGAGCAACAGCGCTTGCTGCAAGATCATGAATTTGATAAGGAGGGCCCTATGGTTAGACAAGTTCAAAGTTATGTTACTTTGCCTAAAGACAAAGATGGGCATGAGATCACTAGGCCTGTTGTTGCCGCTGGTGAGAAAGGAAAGCAGAAGATGGTGGGACATCAAACAAGAAGATCATTGACAATACCGGGGGTCCCACCACCCAATTCAAGTAAGGACATAGAAATAGAAAGAAGAAGAAAAGAAGATGAGGACCTTGCAAGAGAACTTGAAAAGGCTCAAATTGAAGCTTCCATTGCAGAAAAGAGAAGAAAGATCTAGTTCTTGAAGGCTTCATCAGCTAATTCTCTTGGTCCATTTGCAACTAAACTAGGTATGCCATCTATGACTACTATTGTTCCACTTAGTAATGCTACTAGTTCAATTCCTTCTTCATCTGCTAGGATAGGTGTTGATCCTAGGTAGCAGTCAAATGCACAAGTAGATAGAAATGTAAATGCTAATGTTGATCCTAGGGTTAACACTAGTTCAAGTTTTCAAAAAAGACCTATGCAATTAGAAGGCTATAGGAAAATTAGTTTTGATGGAATTCCTGGCTACCCAAATTCTTTTCCAAATGATATAAGAGATAAGGTACCTAAGTTTTCTAGTAATAATGCTATTAGTTTTGAGGAGCATCTTAGGTTATTTGTTGATATGCTTAATGATTATGAGGTAGAGCATGAGGATGTAGTCATGAAATTGTTTTTTCAATCTCTAATGGAGGATGCTAGAGATTGGTTTAAGAGACTTCTTGATAAATGTATTCATACTTGGGATTCCTTTGAGAGATGTTTTAAAGAGTAGTATGGTGATAGACCTAATTCTAGTTTCATGTTGAATGAATTCAATATCATAAGGAAAAATAAGAATGAGACTGCAGCTGAATTCAACATGAGATTTCAGAAGGGTATGCATAAGTTGTTCCAAGTTATGCGGTTAGATGACAATGTTTGTTTAACCACATACTTCAATGCATTTGATGGAAAGATGGGGTATTTGTGAAGGACAAAGAACTGAGAACTCTTAGGGATGCTTTTAGGATTGCTATCAATATTGAGAATAATATGAAAATATCAGGGAAGTTTGGTGGGAAGAGAGATGACCCTAAGTTGTTTGGGGATAGAAAATACAAAAAAGAAAATGATAAGAATGTTGGAGCTAGGAGGCAAGAAGAAGATAAATTGGATAAGGTGCTTAATGCATTGAAAGATTTGAAGGCACAGGTGCAAATAGAAACATCAATGCTCCTACCAATGAAAGGCCTTAGTTCAACAATAATTTCAATAAGTAGAATAGATTGCAGAACTACCCCTACAACACCCAATGGAAGGATAGCAAGCCTATTGTCCCTACTACAAGAGGAAAAAATGATAGAGGTGTCCCTGACCCTCTACAAAAGTCTTCAATAAATTTCATGGAGGACATACCTTGGTGTGTTGCATGCCAGTCCCCTCATTTTGCAGAGCATTGTGTGGTTGCACATTCTATGGCTGCAAATCAAGATTGTGGCAATGAGGAGATAGATCAAGAAGAAGATCAAGATGATGTTGGATGCAACATTGCTACTTCATATCTAGGATATGAAGATGATTCTGATTTTGATGAAGAGGCAGATGTAAATGTGAAGAGAAATAATCAGGCCCTTTTTCATCAAGAAGTTTTTTCTGATAGTGAAGACATTGATAGGAAGACATGTAACATGAACTCTTCTTCTGAGCCAGTAAATTTAAGAAGACCTTCTAGAGAAGAGATGGATAGGATTACTACAGAAATGATTGCCCAAGTGCAAACTAGAGGCATGGTGGCAAGGAATACAAATGAGAAAGTTGTAGGAATGTTCATAAAGAGTACCAACTCTGGAGAGACTAATGAGAACAAATCAAAAGGTGATCACATGGTGAAATTCAACAATGTAAAAGGTAAGAATTGTGAGCCTAAGGGAGTTGGAGTTGAAAGATTTTCTAGTGATATTGAGAAGCCAGTTAACACAATGGCTAAGATTAAAAAATTGAGGGTGGCAAATACACCTAATGTATCAGATAAGAAAAAGGATAATAAACTAGTGCAGATTGAGATTCCTTCTTTTGTTCCTATTGATATGTTATTTGTATTGTCCCAAATTACAGTTAAGGTTCCATTGTCAGAATTGTTGAGGATCCCTGAACACAAAGACAGAGTTGTTGCATGGGTAGATAATGTTCATAACAATGATGTTGCATGAAATGGATCTCAAGATAAAGCTTTGAAAGGTTTTTCTGCTCAGGGAATTGTGTCTCAAATTCCTCCAATATATTTGGATAGTTCTGTTAATGCTAGCCTTGAAAATATTGATCCATTCTTTTTAAGTGTTCTTGTGAATGGAATGAAGTTGAGAAATTGTATGATTGATAATGGTTCCTCTAACACGGTCATGCCTTTCAAAATCATTGAGAAGTTGGGCCTTAAAGTTGATACAGTGCAAGGTAGATGTTGTGCAATGGATCAGAGGGAGCTACCAATTATTGGGACTATCAATGCAATGCCATATAGGCTGGCAGCATATCCAAAGAAATAGTTGACAATGAGTGTTTTGGTAGTGGACATCCGTACTCATTATGGGATGTTGCTATTGAGAAGATGGAGTGCTGCCATGGGTGGAAGTTTATAGTGTGATCTATCCTATGCCACTTTCAAGATTGATGATTAGTTTGTCAAGATTGAACGAGAGCCAAGAGTATGCCATATGATTGAGAGAAATATTGATAATGAAACTATATGTTTTTTGGATACTAATATTAATGCTTTTAGGGTAGAGATCAATGTATTTGAGAAGGAACCTATTTTGTCACCTATTTCTGTTGAGGTAAGTGTTAATTCTATGAAGGGTGATTTGTGGGTAATGTACTTTGATGGTGCAAATTGTAAAGATGGAGCAGGAGCAGGTATTTTACTTATTTCTCCTAATGGAAATACCTACAAATTTTCTTTCACATTGAATTTCTTTTGTACCAACAATATAGCAGAATATAAGGCATTGCTGTTAGGACTGAGGTTGGCACAAAAACATGGTATTAAATGCATATGTGTTGTTGGTGATTCTGAGTTGGTAATGTCCCAAGTTAGGTCAATATATGCTTCCAAGAATAAAAGGATAAAACAATATAGGAATGTAGTTTGGGATTTGATTGAACATTTTGACACCTTCAATATTGAGTGGAAGGATAGGAGCAACAATAAGATGGCTTACTTGTTAGCCAATATTGCAATCAATCCCACTGATATTACATTTTTTGGTATCTCTAAAGTTGAAATTCAGGCTAGGCCTAGTATACCAGATAATATTGAGAATTGGCAAGTTTTTGATGATGATGATGATATTTTGAAGTTTATGAGTTGTGAAGATCAGTATCATGGTCAGGAATTTTATTGTTCAGCCTTGGTTGAGTCAGTAGAAGGAAAGGAGGTTGTCTTTGGCAGTGAGGTCATTCAGCTTAGAACTAACAAGGTGCACAAGGGACTTGTTGTTTTGGAGACTGTCTTTGATAACCAGGATAGAGTTCAAAAGAATATCAAAAGAGAAGATCATGTTGATCTAGAGTAGATAAATCTTGGAACACATGAAGCACCTAAGAAAGTATACATTGGTAGAGATATATCTCAAAAGGTAAAGAAATGTTTGATTGAATTATTGAGAAAATTCAGGCATGTTTTTACATGGTCATATGATGACCTAAAATTTTATAGAGAAGATTTATTTCAGCATATTATTCCATTGAAAGAAGATGCTAAACCTTTCTAGAAAAAACAAAGGCCTATTAATCCCACTTTGGCACCCAAGATGCATGAAGAGTTAATGAAGCTGAGAGATGCTGACATTATCAAGCCTATAAGGCACTCTTCTTGGGTTTCAAACCTTGTTCCTATGAGAAAAAAGAATGGTGACATCAGGCTTTGTGTAGACTTCAAGAATTTGAACATCAGCTCATTAAAGGATAACTATTGTTTGCCCAATATGGAAGCTATGTTGTAGAGAGTAACTGGATCCGAATTGATGTCAATGATGGATGGTTTCTCTGGTTACAATTGAGTAATTGTCAAGGAATTAGAGCAATTCAAGACATCTTTCACAACACCTTGGGAGACATATGTTTATGTGAGAATGTCTTTTGGTCTCACAAATGCTGGTGCTACTTTTCAGAGGGCAATGGATGTTGCCTTTTCAGATTTCATAAATGATTTCTTTTTTGTGTATCAAGATGATTTAACTGCCTATTCCAAGAAGGAAGAAGACCACTATATTCATTTAGAAAAAATATTTGTGAGGGCCTTGGAATTTGGCATCTCATTAAACCCAAGGAAATGTGCTTTTGGTGTCACGGAAGGTAAGTTGCTTGGCCACTTAGTTGGGAATCAAGGAGTGAGAATTGACCCTGAAAGGGTAGCAGCCATTGATAAAATTTAGAGGCTAAAGAATTTTAAGGGGATTCAGTCCTTCTTTGTTTAGGTCAATTTCTTAAGGAGGTTTGGGACAAATTTTTTAGAGGTTACTAGACCTATTTATAAGATGTTGAAGAAGGGGTCTGCAATCAATTGGGAGGGTGAGCCTAATGAGGCTTTCAAAAATATCAAGTAGGCTATCAAAGATGCACCAATGCTTAAGGCACCTAATTATAATGTTCCAATGCACATCTTTTCCTTTGCATCTTTTCACACTATTGCTATAGTTTTGTTACAAAAGAATAAGGATGGTTTTGAATAGCCTATTGCATTTTTTAGTAAATCTTTGCAGGTTGCAGAATTGAAGTATGACATAAATGAAAAATAGGCTTATGCACTTGTGAAGGCAATCAAGGCTTTTAGGTGTTACTTGATGGGAGTAGTTGTGATTGCTTTTGTGCCAAGTGCAGCTGTGAAGGATATTTTATCACAGCAAGGGGTGTCTGGAAGAAGATGTAGATGGATCAATAGGATCCAAGAATTCAATGTTGAGATCCAAATTACTAAGTTGGTTAGAGGACAAGGATTGGCAAAACTGATGGCCCAATCCAATCTTGATGCAAATTAGGTAAATTATTCTGAAATTGATTATACATGTGATATGGATGATTGTATTTGGTATCAAGATATCATCTATTACTTGAGAAATTTGAGATGTCCAGATAACATGAATGATAATCAAAAGAGCACATTGAAATTACAGGCCATCAAGTATGTAATTGTGAAGTGTAAATTGTATAGAAAGAATTTGGATTGCATACTTTTGAAATGTGTAGATGAAAATCAGGCTGATATATTGTTGAAAGAAATGCATGAGGGAGTTTGTGGTGGGCATTATATGGGTAAAACAATTGCTCATAAAATCTTGAGAGCGGGATTTTGGTGGCCCACAATTTTCAAAGATGCAGAACAGTTGGTGAGGAGGTGTGATGCTTGTCAAAGGTTCTTTGGCAAGCTTAAATTTTTAGGTAATGTGCCATTAAAACTAGTAGAAGTTCAGGTTCCTTTCCAATAATGGGGAATTGATTTCATAGGGGAGATACCAAATAAGTCTAGTGGAGGACACTCATGGATCTTAGTTGCCATTGATTACTTTACAAAGTGGGTAGAGGCTATACCTATAAGAAATGCAACTAGTAAGGTGGTAATTGATTTTCTAATGAATAATATTGTTACAAGGTTTGACTGCCTTGAGAGAATAGTAAGTGATAATGCCATGTGCTTTAGGTCTGCTGAATATAAGAACTTTTGCAAAGGTTTAGGAATTCAGATTTCTAATTCCTCACCTTATCATCCACAAGGAAATGGTCAAGAAAAATATACTAATAAGAGTTTCATTAAGATCTTAAAGAGGATTCTTGAAAAGAATAAGAGGGCATGGAATTCAAAGTTTTCATTAGCTCTATGGACTGATAGGGTAACTATGAAGAGGGCAATTGGTTGTGTGCCATTTGACCTAGTATACGGAATACATGCAAGAATGCCTTAGAATAATTTATTGGAAATGTATAAATTTGTTTAGTTATATGATGATGACATAGATGATGAGATGCAGTTGAGAATTGAGGACCTCATTAGGTTAGATGAGACTAGAAGAGAGTCATTTACAAGGAATGCCAAATTGCAGTTGCAGGTTAATAATTTGTATGATAAGAAAACTGTTGACAGAAGGTCTGAACTTGGTGATTTGGTGTTAGTTTGGAATGCTAGATTGGAGGATAAGGGAAAACATGTTAAATTTGATCCCATCTGGCTGGGGCCATATCTAATTCATGAGAAAAGGGGCCCAGATTCATATATTGTCAAGGAATTAAATGGTGATGTTCAGGAATTGCCAGTTCATGGACAATTCTTGAAGAAATACTTCAATTGAAGGTATTTTGTTTTCCATGAATAGTAGTTAGGTCTGTACATATTGTAAATTCTATAAATAAGTTGCTTGTACCTATCCTATTTTATCCTGGTCTGTAAGTTTTGGTCTTGTTGCTCTTTGTTGTCTACACATGATTTCCAGTGGGATGGTCTACTTTAACCAGTGATTCTAGATTCTTGCTATGCTTGCAAGAGGCATACATCCCTAGACAGAGCCACTTTTAGCATGTGAAAAAAATTTCATGGCCCTAGCATGTTTCTTCTAGTCCTTGCAATCATTTCTTCATGTCTCTAGCTAAAGCCCTAAGCAAAATATTCAAAAAACTAGCCGTTACATTTAAAACCCTTTGTTTTACCCTAGCCTTGTTATAATTTCAAGTTAACTTTTTGGGCCACTTAAAAACTTTTATCTACATGTGCTATTTAAATGGGTTCACTTTATGTCATGCAGTTAGGTTCTTCATGTGTTGGTGGGGTCCCCTTTATATTTCCTAAGCGCCTGTGTTTTAATTTTTACGAAGCCCTATAGTTCCCTGCCGAAATATTTTCCCTAAGACATGCTTTAATATTTTCCTATGTTCTGGCAACCTTTATTTTCGCTAGGCCTAGCTCTGACACCATCTCCATCTAATGGTGGGTGTATCTTTTCAAGCGATGTGTCAGACGCATAAGATCTTGAGATGGTCATCGATTGTTTGTATGACATAGCTTTTATTTTCAAGTGGGTCCACTTGCTAGGTAAGCTAACTTGGAAATATCTCATTGGTCCATAGGAGTATGAAGTGGAGTGTTGTCAGTGGGACCGGTCTTCTTGGTGTTCAGGAAGATTAAAGTTCATTTGAATCTTGTGGCTGTCGTTATACCGTTGATATAACTTGCTCGATTTTTAATGCAACGGTATAGCGACAGCCATTGATTCTCATAAGGAAGGTAGGTGGGTCCATTGACATGTATGCTTAGTTGGTGGCTTTTGGTTCATCCATGTATTAACCTATTCACATGCTATCAGTGGGACTTAGTTTTTAGATGTGTCAAAAGGTGCTGATCCTATCAGTGAATCAATGGATGGCATATGATCTTATGGGTTTTGTCAGAGGCTTAAGATCTTGCGATGGCTATTGATCTTCTAGGTGAAGGCTTAGTGGTTTTGATAAATGTTTTGGTGGTCCAAAAATTTTATGAAGGCTTCACTCATTCGCATGAACTAGTGGAATTTCTCTAAATGTTTTAGCGGTTTACTGAACAAGCATTCATAGAATCACTAAACTTTCTGGTGGATAGATAAAATGTTGCACAAACTGGTGGAGACCTTTTTTCACTAGTTCGCTAAATGTGGGACCGAGGTTAGTGTTTTCCTATGGTCGCCAGGTCACGTAGTTAAGTGATGGGTTAGGTTTTCTTTTCACAAATAAGAAAAGCATTGTCGCACGGTCGCTAAATGTAAACCAGGATTCCTATAAAGGTTAAATCATAAAGACCGTGAAAGGGAGAAATTAGATGGTCAGGACTTAAATTTGTTGTAGATTCAAACGTGGACTGCCGATTCACTACAAGCACCATAGGGTCACCATTGTTTTTCAAATTAAAATTTTGAAGGGTTTCCTATGACCAGAAGGACTAGAATTGAATGCAGAAGTGACTAGAACTGGTAAGAGATGATCTATTTGTCATCACAGTGTGGTCCAGGGTGTGCCATGTTCATTTGTAGGGTCTATACCATGTGGTTTTGTGCTTGAGGCATGTTGCAGGTGGCCACAAAGGGTTGACAATTTCAAATTTTTAGGATTTGCAGTACTTTCCCAGAGATTTACCATGAGTGCAAATCTTTCTCAAGCACGACCAACTGGTTTTCTTCCCTTGCAATTAATTTATGACCGTTTCCAATTGGTTGGGTGGTTGAAACCCTAACCCTAAGTCATCTATAGCTTGTTGCATTCTCTTTGAGGATTCCAAGATGACTAGGGAGTATATATTGTAGAAATTTTGATTTTGTGAGGTCCAAAACTTTCTTTGGTCCTAGGCTGGTTGTTCATGGTGTTACACTAAGTAAAGAGAGTTTGATTTTGGGTCTTTTCCTTTGGTATTTTGTTTCTTAGTAATGTATTGATTTCTAAAAATTAATGATAATACACTTGAATTCATGTCTTAAATCTCTGATTGTCTTCTTTTTTGATTGTGGATTCATATATGTTAAGGTCACAAAGTAGATTAGCATATGGTAAACAAAGAGTATTGTGAGATCAGCTTGGAGTTCCTGACAAAGTTAGGATTAAAGCCTTTAGGGTTATTTCAGTGAGTTCATTGTTAGAGGGGAATTTGATGATCATGTTTAGGAGTGAGGGGAGTAATAGGCAAAGCACTTACTCTGAGTTTATATGTATTTGAGTTAAGGTTTCAGGGTGATATACATTTTTTAGTGACACTTTGCCCTAGGATAAGGCACTGGTCTCCTCTCTAGATGTAGTTCATCATTATCAATCACACACACACAAATTAAATGATAAAAGGTTAAATGAGTTAGTAAGGAGTATATTGGCATAACATTTTATGATTCCTTTGAAGAAGTCAATCAAGGGTACACCCACCTGAGCATTGAGGCTCAAAGTGTAGGAGGATATCTTTTGATCCTTGTTAATTGACCCTCTTCCTTGTAGACTTTGGAGTGGTGATAGAGTCAAAGTTAATTAGGTTATCCATCAAAGTATAAATCTACAAGTTGAAGATCGAAGGGAACTACCAACATCCCTAACTATCCATCAAAAAGGAAAAATCCTTTTCTTTTTAGAGGCCAACTCAACCATATTAAAGTCCCCACACATCTCCTAATTAGCAGGGGGCAAGTTGTCTGCTAGCTAGCACCATAACTATGATATGTCCACAACATCATTTGGAGCATAAACATTAATGATACCAAAAGAATGGTTGTTAAAAGATAGTAAGATCCAAGTGACACATTGCATTGGATCAGATCCATGCACA
This sequence comes from Chamaecyparis obtusa, assembly GCA_027943335.1. NCBI lineage: Eukaryota > Viridiplantae > Streptophyta > Pinopsida > Cupressales > Cupressaceae > Chamaecyparis > Chamaecyparis obtusa. Next base: position 214,571 of record BSBK01004635.1, on the reverse strand, counting down.
ATAACAAAAGAATGAAGGTGAGGTGGAAAAATAGTAATGACACCACCCTTGCTAGCTTCTTGCTGAGAAGAAAAAATAATGCCGTCTGGCCAAATGACATGACAGGCAGAAGTAAGAAGGAAGCTAGAGATTTTCATTTCTTGTAAACACTAAACATCTAGACTGTGAAGTCTAGGGTGAGTATCTCAAACATAGTACTTTCTGGAGAGGTCAATTAGACCTCACACATTCTAGGACAAAAAATTCATAAAAAATCTTGCATGGTTTCCTCCTCCCCAAAAGAGGATAAACTATTCTACAAGAAATTTGGTACTGAACCAAAGCTGGGAAGTAAATCTCTAGAAGAGATAAACTGACATTTTTCTGGGTCATCCACACATCTTTTAGGGATAAGAGACTAATGCAAAGACTAAGAAGAAATAGATGGTATAGCTCACGGTGTGAGAACCACCTCTAAGGTGGTAGGCTTCACAGAAGGAGCTTTCCCCTAAGTAGCAGGGTGTGAAATAGGTGGGGCAATTGGTGGCACTTCAACGAAAAGAGGGAACTCTCCAACCGGAGGCTCCAGAGGTGAAACAGCTAGAGAAGCAGCATACACCAGCTTAGAGCATGAGGCATTCTTGCCTTTTCTTATGACTATAGTCCATTCTTCTTTCTTTCTAGCTTCCAAATTTTTAACAGGTGCTTCCTTTGGCCAAGGCTTCACACAAGGGGTGACCAAAGGACAATCCTTAATCTTATGTTCCATCGACTAACACCTGTAATAGGTGTTTGGTAGGTTCATATAAAGGAATTTTTGAGAAATGGTGAGGGAACCAACCTAGATTTAGATAGTGTCTTTGGGGTCCCTATTGTGTGCTAAAAAAATTTCACACTTCTATGAGTCATTAAATGCAAGATTTCTCAACAATGAGGTCTCAAATGGTGACTCATAGCTCTATACTCATGGAGTGCAAGGGTTTATGATGGAAGCCCTCAGATTAGACCTAGTTTGCACCCATGCAAGTACACCATAAAATGAGAGATTCAAAGAGGAAAAGAAAGAATGATAGTCTCCATGATCATCAAGTATGCATGCAAATGAAAATTAAAGCTATTCTATATGATAACAATGCATGAAAGAAAACTAATCTATGAAAGAAAATGCTTATGCAAGATTATTCTATGAAAGGAAATATGAATATAATCTAATATAAAAATGCAAGATTACTCTAAATAGATTACCATGGGGCATGAGAGAAGAAGACAAGAAAAGAGAAGTTGCAATATCCAAGCTCAAGTGCTCAAATTATCCACCAAAATCGCTCTCCAAACCTGCATAACAATAACATAAAATCTTGATCTCTAAAATCTTCATGCATAAATGAGAAGGAGAGGGCTCCTTATAAAGGATTTTAGAAATGAATGGATGGTCAAGATTAAGAGGCAAAAAGAAATGAGAAATGGTGGAGATTAAATCTTGGTTGATCCATGTGCTCAAGATTCTCAAGAGGCAAAATCAATGGACATGGTTAAGAGGCAAAAAGATGTGTGGAAGAGATTAAGAGGCAAAAGGAGATTCCACTCATCTTGGAAAGTGTGCATTCAATGTGTAGACAAAAAGTCTTTTTCTTTTTATTTTTATTTTATTATTTATTTATTATTTTTAGCAAAGTGGTTTCTATTATTTAATTAAAAGATTTTTTTCTTTATTTAAAAGATATTTGTTCTTTTAATTAAATATGGCATAGGATAAAGTTATTTTATTATTTAATTAAATGATTTTTTTTATTTAATTAAAAGGGAGCATGTTCTCTTAATTAAATAAAACTTGGGATAAAATGATCAAACCTTAGGAAATATTAAAATAATTGAATTAATTACGATTTGATCAAAGAAATTGATTTGAATTGAAAATATTGCAAAGCATTAATTCAAGAAATTGATAAATTCATGAATGGGGGCCCAAAGTCTAGGAAACCATTTTAGGGTGGATACATTTGCCCCTCTTTGACTAATGTGTGATCTTCATCGGAACACATGTAGTCAAACAATGAAATTGAAGTGTGAGATCGATTTGGGATCACAAAACAACCCAGACGTGTGATCGATGGACGGGAACACATCAGGACAAAGATAAGTTGATTGAAAAAGACAAGGACAACACCCCTATAAATAGGTAATTGTCAAGTCTCAAGTAAGGTTTCCCCAAGAGAAGCAATTGATAGGATTGATAAAGTTGAATCAAGGATTTAAATTTGATAGGTACTACCCCCTCGTGATCGAAATCGAAATGAGATAGAGGAGAAATAGTAAATTGATAAATTTGATCAAATTGAACTAAAGATAAGGTTCTTGATGTAAGATGAAAGATATAAGGATCATAGAACCAAGGTAGATCATTAAATAGGAAATATTATGCCCCAAGGTTGAATTAGAAGAAAAGAAGTGGGGTGAAAGTGAATGGAAGATAGAAGTTTGGAAAAGGTGGAAAGAAATGGAGAGAAAAAAGAGAATGTACCTCAAGAAAGAGGATGCCTCAATATCAATCAACTATTTAAGATAGAGAATTTCGATTGAGATCATGAAAGAAGATAAGGAAATAAAGATCAAAATGTGACCACAGTTGATTAAAACTCTAAAAGAAAGATGAAGGAAAACCCTCTCAAACTCCTAATGCAGCCTAAAAATGCAAATTAACATGAAGTCTAACAATGCAAGCTACATGAAAATGCAAAGGTTTACTTGCAATAGAGAAACTATAACATAGGATTTTGTGTTCATCATTCATTAGATAATGTTAAGGAACTTATTTTCATCATTGGGCCATTATTAATAGACATCGAAAAATCACACAATCACTAGTCACAAGTGCAACTATGAAGATATGAATGTGATTGATATTGGATTGGAATGTGGAAAGATTCTAACATAAGCATCAAAGACATAAAGGTCAAGATGACTTTGATGTTAGCTTACGCAATTTAACATAGAAAAACTATTCTCGCATCAAGGCATAAGTGTCAGGATGACTATAAGAATAGTTGTGCAAAAATAGTCAAGGATGGTGCCTCAAATATCCTAAGTGTTTCAAGGGAACAACAAGAGACACTCAAGAGTTTCAAGACCACACCCACAAGCAGAAAGAAAATAAAAACATGCCCCATGCCCCAAGTCCTCTAGCTATGCATCCTGGAGAGACTTATTAGACAAGGACACACAACAAAAATCAATAACAGTTAGCACACAAAGAAAAGATCATGACAGATCTCAAGCATTAAGTGTTGCATTTAAAAATTTAAGTGTGTTAACTGATACTAAGTTTTGAGGATAAGGATTGAATGCTTGTCAATAGGTAAGATCACATGGCAAAACTGGATAAGACCAAACCAATAAGTCTTGAAAAATACTCGATGTCAGGGGTTGTGTTGAAAAATGTAGCTTGCGAAGTGTCCTAAAGACTAATGCATCCAAGAGACCAAATCTAACACAACTATACCCCATAGACAAAGACAAAGATCAATTCCAAACCAAGGCAACAAGGACAAGGCATGATGGAGAAAGGCTAAGTGTCGAGGACACATGATGAAAAATAGGGGTGCAAAGGCCTCAAGTAGCGCCCGTTTCTAGGTTTTCATCATTTGGATTTTATTGCAGTTTTTTTAAAAAAAATTTAAATTTTAAATTTTATTTTTCAAGGCTTTTTATAATTTTTTTGTATTTTTGCTACCAAGGCGCCTGTTTCCAGGTTTTCACCAAGGCACTTTTTCTATTTTTTTTGAATTTTTGAATTTTTTGAATTTTTTTATATTTTTGGAATATATAATTTTTTAGAGATACATCAAAATGCCTATTGCTAGGTTTTCACTAAGATGATCATTTTTTAGGACATTTTTAAATTTTTAGAATTTTTGACAATATATCATTTTTTGGGGATTTTTTCAAGATCAATAAGTATGTACAAAGGATGCCCCTAGATAGAATGGGCATCAAACTCCCATGAAAGATCACATCATGTAGTCCCAATATCTAGCAAGGTGGAGGACAAGAGGGATTAGCAGGTTGGTGGAAGAGATGGAACATAAGAGAATGAAGGAGAATGAAGGGAAGAAATTCTCAAGGGAAAACTCCTCAAGAGTACCCAAGCTAGGGAAAAATTGTCATGTAAAACACATTTGGACAAGAAATGAAAGGCTAGCATATGATAAGTGACAAAGGCATAATTCAAAAGAAGGAAAGGATGCAGTCCAAAGGAGTAGACATGTCAAGAGGCTTCATAGCATCATTTTTTACTCTTTTTTAATTAGATCAAGACCAAAGGGGAAAAGGATAGTGAAAGACTAGAATGAATGGAGGAAATTTAAATATGAAGGCTAAACATGAATGGAATGAAAGAAAGACCATCATAAGATAGCTCAAAAGATAGCCAAATGTTCATGTATAGGTCAACATTGTTAGGATCAAAGAGAGAAGATGGAATGGATCAAATATGTAGAAGAACTATGCATGATGCCTGATTGCCAGGTTTTCATCATGGTACTTATCCAAGGTGCCACAAGGGAGCGGTTTTCACCATAAGATGAATTTATTTCTCTTTACTTTTGCTACCAAGGTGCCTATTTCCAGGTTTTCACCAAGGCACATTTTGAATTTTTTCATTTTTTTTGTTTTATTTTCTTTTTGAATTTTTCTATTTTTTGAATTTTTTTAAAAAATTTTTTGGAAGGAAAGATTTTTAGATAATGCTCCTTGAAAGGATAAATCATTATATGCCAAGGATTCAAAATGATATGCTCAAAGATGCTGATAGGGAAAGGAAGATGGAAGATAAAAATGGAGGATAACGTTTTATGTAAAGCGAGTGAGGTTGGAAGATATGAGGAATAGGAAAATGAGGAAAAATGATAGAAGGTAGAAGGATAATGAATGTAAGGATTGTGAAAGGGTAGATGGAAAGGAAGGCAAGATAAAAATCAACACACACCTTAAAGGGTGGCAAGAGGATGGAGGAAATGTGAATGAAGGAATACGTGGAGGAATATGGTGAGTGAATAGCAGAGGTTACGGTTTAGGTGCATGGAATGGAAGAATGTTTTTGGAAGAAGATGAAGTGGATGGATTTAGAATCTTGAATGTCAACTTCACTTGTTTCTCAACATCAGACTCTTTCAAGAGAGACTTTGGAATCCATATAGCCATAGGATTTTCATTTCTTTTTGATGATTTAGAGAGAATATCTTCAATGATGGATTTTGGAACCCATACTTATCTTGTAGTTTTCTTCTTAGATATCTCTTTTGACTTTATGCCTCCATGTCAATTAGAGGAGACATAGTGATCTTCCTTTTTTGATGGATTCTTGTATTGCTTCTTTTTCTTGTATTGAACATTCAAGTTACTTCCAAAAGACTTGGGACTTGTGGAAGAAGAAGGAGGATATGACAGCTTTAGATGAGTAGGTGGATGAAAAGGATTCAAGGGTATGCATCTATGTTGATCTTGAGGAAAGATAAGAGATGGAGGGACGTAAGGACCCAAGATGGATGATGAATTAGGAGAGTTAGGAGGAGAAAGTGAAGGGACATAAGGGACCAAGATGGAAGGAAGACATGAAGCCCTTAGTATTGGTGGAGGAGGTCCAAGGATGGACGTGAAAGATACAAAAGGATAATCAATAAGCTCATCAACATCTATATGACAACCAAGGACATCAGTATCTTTAGAGTGAGCATTAGGATTTGCAATAGGATCACAAACATCTTGAATAGGAGAAACTTCTTTGATAGGATTGTTTGGAGCTTGAAAAGACTTTGGAAGAGTAGAAAGTGGAAGCAAACATCGAGTGGTAGAACAAGAAGATTGAAGACTTTGATCCTGACAAGGAGATTTGCATAGCATAAGCGTATGATTTTTCTCTTGATTTTCAATAGGCTTAACATTGGAAGTAACATAACTATTTTTAATAACCTTAATGAAAGTATCATCTTTGGAAAGCACAAGTGTAGTAAGGTTATTTTGATTGTTAATAAGCTTAATAGTGTAAGTAGTAGCTTGATCTTGCTTATGAAAATACTTAAGACATGGTGGAATGAATGAGAAAGGGCATGCAGGATCAAAAGAACCATGAAATAGATAAGAGAAATCATGAAAAGGATTGGATGACATGGAGGGTTCTTGATCTTGATCTTTCTTTATGTTCTTTTCTTTATCATTTTTAGAGTCCTTTTGACATGGTGCCACTTCTAAGGACAAGGAATCATGTTGGAATTGTATGGAAGACTTTGGAAAAGATGGTGAAGGACTAGATGAAGTAGGCATTATAGCGTATAAAGGCTTAGGCTCTTTAGGTTTAGAATTATTGAAATTATTTGTAGTCACGTGAAGGTTAGCTTGAGTTTCTTTAAGAGGTAGCCCTTGAGGATAACTATAGGGAACCACATGAAAAGTATTAGGACCTTTGTTGGATGAAGGATTTGTGAAAGATTTGAAAGACTTAGAATCTTTAGGAAATGTATGGGTATTGGAGGAAGTAGGGAATGGAAGGGAACCATCACAAGACAAAGATGCATCATTAACATAATCTTTCTCGAGAGTGTAATCTTTATTTTCATCATGAGAGTTATTAGAGGAGAGATTCTTATAGTATTTATGTTTATAATCAATGTAGAAAGCTTTCTCTTCCTCAATAGAAGTAGATGTATCATCTAGGTATTGTTCACAAAAATCAACAAAGTCTCTTTCAAAATTAGAATCATATGGATCACCATCATGATCTATCCAATGTGATGACCCATTTCCAGTAAGCACGAGCACACGACTAGGAGGACTCTTAGGAATAGAGGTGTCATAGGTATCACTACATTGTCCATCATCATAGTCATCAAAGATGGGCATGTCACTCTTCGTGGAAGAGGTATCACAAAGATTATCACATTGCTCATTATGGTATGTCTTGAGAAGAGAAGTAATACTCTTGGGAGAAGTAGAAGAGGAATGAGATCGAGAAGAAGAGGAAAGTGAAGACCTAGTGGAGGAAGAAGACTTGGATAATGAGGAATGCGAATATTTTCTAGAAGAGTCATGGTAAGACTTGGAAGATGAGGAAGGATGAGAAGACTTAGAAGATGAAAATTTTTTAGAAGAAGGAGATCGCGACATGATCGTGAATATGATCCTAGCAAAGGCGTCTAATTCATTCAACTTTTATTTTATTTTTGTCTTAAGTTTATCACTTGTCCCATATCTAGAAGGACTATTGGAGGAATAAAATTCTTCAAATTGAGAAATGAGTTTGAGATCATCTATTTTCAAGAGAGGTTCCATAATAAGATAGTTGAAATTCATGGTTCTGGAAGAGGAGGAATCAAGCATGGAAGTGATAGAAGAGATGAATACAAGAAGGTAGACTAGATAATAAGATGAAAAGAATCAAGAGGACGTGAAGAATTTAGGAAGAAGAGGAAGAAGCATGAAGGAAGAAGAGAAAGGATGAAAATGGGAGACTAGGAAGACATGGGAGAAGTGGAAGAAAGAAGACCAAGAGTCATTTTGTGCAACTTGATACCATTTAAGTTCATTTGGATGTTGTGCAACATGTCATAGCACTTTTGGGGATATCTTTAAAGTTTTTATCATTCGGGAACTCAGATTTGTTTGTTTTAATTGACCACATAAATATATCAACATATTTTTATCATTGATCAAGCACATAAGACAACAATCAAGGAGTTCAAGAAAACAAATGTCTTCAAACAATGAGCAAGGGACAAAGAAAACTTGCACATGAACAAGAATAGTGACTTAGTATGGTACTCCTTAAAGATTCTACTTGTGTATGTTCTCAAAATGTTTTTCAACCAGGCACATAGTCCTAACAAATAAAAAGTTGGTTGCACTATGGTTCTTAGTAATGGTTTGAATCTAAAATTTTTGCAATCTCAAGAAGGTGAACTCCAATCCAGGTGCATTGGGGTTTTGACAAATTCAAATAATTTAATCAATCAGAGATGCTAAGGAGATCTGACAGCCCAACAAGAAACCACACCCATGGAGATTTCTTCCACAAGCATATTTATATAGTGGTTTTTTCTACCATGGTGAAAATGACTATTACCACTTGAAATTATGTCCACATGGTTGACCCAATAAAGGGAATGTCCACTATGGTTAACTCTCTCTAAAAAGGTGACTCACAAAAAGGACCACATGGGAGCTTGGTTTAGATTGAAGGATCTGAGTTTCTGATACTACCCAGAAAGGGAGTAAAGCATAATCCTCTAGCCTCTTCACTTCACCCATATATAGAAAACAAGTTCATTGACATGCTAAGATTGAGACCACCTCATCAAGGTTCACGATGTCAACAACAATGTCTATCGAGCACTCTAAGTGGGACCAAGAGAGAACGTACCGATCAATATTGAAGACTAAAGCAAGTAAGACCGTGAGATAGTAACAATATCCTCCCTATCTACAAGGGGTTCTATTGTCAAGAAGAGCTTCAAAAGAAATCCACTCTCTCAAGAATGCCACAAATAGTGTTCATAGGGCCTAATTACTATGTGAAAAACATATGCAAGAAAGTGAACCTATTTTCTTTTTTAGAGCCCAAATTTGAAGTGTGATCTATGAAAGTAATAAAAACTCAAGATAGACACATGAGAGATCAGTTTTATTCCCAAAATCCAAATGTTATAGAGATTCAACAAAATACCTCAAGTCCAAAGCAACATGCTTAGTAGATTTTTGTTGAGCTTTTTTTTGTGCAAGCAAGCCACAAACTCTCCAACAAGCAAATGAGTAAACAAGCATGCAATGTATATACAACTTATGCAAACCCTAGGGTTATATCTGAAAATCAATTTTTAGGAGCAATAATAGCCAACAAATAATCTAAATGACAACTCATATCATGCATTGAACCATGAAAAATAAGTGCATACTCATCACAAAATTTTATGTTTTTTGCATTTGACCTAGTCAACAAGATCTAATTGTTTTGATATGATTTCAGCCACAAAAATAGAAATGAAAAATAAAGACCCCTTCTAAAAAATGAAGATCTTTCCAAAAATATAAAAATTTCAGAAAAATCTCTTCATTTGTGCCCTAGAGACCCATTTTACCAAAATAGAATAGTTTTTGTAAATCAATTATTTGAGCTATTATATTACATCCAAATTTTTAAAAAAAAGAATGGACCCCCTGTAGAATTTAAATATCATTCCAAAAATGTAAATTTTTTAAAAAAATATGCTAATTTACACCGAAAATTGATTTTTTATGAAAAATCAAGAAAAAAATATAAAAAACTTCAAACTACCTCTGAAAATTCTAAGTTGTTTATGAAAGCTTCTCTAATATGTCACCAACTTGCAAAAAAGAAATTGAGACCAAAACACCAAGCCGTTTGGGAGATATTATCAAATCTTTGCAAATATAGGGTTTTAGTCTCCAAGAAAATCTACACAAGGGGGTAGCTCCAAAAATAACCAAAACAAACATGTAAAAGTGGGTTGCCCCATAGTGGGCACCAAAAATGTGTGCTAAAATGTTGTCACACTTCTATGAGTCATTAAATCCAAGATTACTCAAGAATGAGGTCTCAAATGGTGACTCGTAGCTCTCTATTCATGGAGTGCAAGGTTTTATGATGGAGGCCCTTGGATTAGACCTAGTTTGTGCCCATGCAAGTACACCATAAAATGAGAGATTCAAAGAGGAAAAGAAAGAATGCTAGTCTCCATGATCATCAAGTATGCATGCAAATGAAAATGAAAGATATTCTATATGATAACAATGCATGAAAGAAAACTAATCTATGAAAGGAAATATTTATGCAAGATTATTCTATGAAAGGAAATATGAATATAATCTAATATGAAAATGCAAGATTAATCTAAATGGATTTCCATGAGGCATGAGAGAAGAAGACAAGAAAAGAGAAGTTACAATATCCAAGCTCAAGTGCTCAAATTCTCCTCCAAAATTGCTCTACAAACCTACATAACAATAACATAAAATCTTGATCTCTAAAATATTCATGCATAAATGAGAAGGAGAGGGCTCCTTATAAAATATTTTAGAAATGAATGGATGGTCAAGATTAAGAAGCAAAAAGAAATGAGCAATGGTAGAGATTAAATCTTGGTTGATCCATGTGCTCAAGATTCTCAAGAGGCAAAATCAATGGACATGGTTAAGAGGCAAAAAGATGTGTGGAAGAGATTAAGAGGCAAAAGGAGATTCCACTCATCTTGGAAAGTGTGCATTCAATTTGTAGACAAAGAGTCTTTTTCTTTTTCTTTTTATTTTATTATTTATTTATTATTTTAGCAAAGTGGTTTCCATTATTTAATTAAAAGAGATTTGATCTTTTAATTAAATGTGGCTTAAGATAAAGTGATTTTATTATTTAATTAAAAGATTTTTTTATTTAATTAAAAGGGAGCATGTTCTCTTAATTAAATGAAACTTGGGATAAAATGATCAAACTTTAGGAAATATTAAAATAATTGAATTAATTACGATTTGATCAAGGAAATTGATTTGAATTGAAAATATTGCCAAGCTTTGATTCAGGAAATTGATAAATTGATGAATAGGGGCCCAAAGTCTAGGTGATCATTTTAGGGTGCATACACCTATAAAGGCCAACCTCAACATAGATGTGCTTCTGAGGGTGGGCATTAAAAAACTTGTCATGATCAATGATAATGACCTTTCCTAGGATTTTGGCAATAGAATCAATAAAAGTCCAGCATGGCAAGGGGAGACCAGGAAACTCAACCCAAATGGGAACCCTAAGTTTCTTGTCTTCTAATATAGTGAAGTCTCTAGACCACCTCTGAAAAGCAAGGAGGACATAATAGTCTAGGGCCCACGGCTAAAAAAAGCTTCCACCTAGGAAGGGTTAGAAAAGAGGAACGGGAAAAAACCTTTGGTGAGGTTTTGCACACCATCAAGGTAGACCCCATGAGGGGTCCAACTCTTATTAACCCAATCTTTGAGGATACTTTCAGGAGGAGTGCGACCCACAAAATATCCAATCAAAGTATGATTTTCTAACCATTCACATGCAACATCAAACTCTTGCAGATTAAGAACAATATCATGGTTACCTCATGAAAGACCTTCGAGATGAACTTGCAAGGACATTTTTTTAGAGGAGGTGCCATGACTTTCCAAAGCTTCAACTTGAGCACAAACATCAACTGTTGGGATGAAGTTGGCCAGAGCCATGCTAAAAGCTAACCCTAATGCAAAAGTTAATGTTGACTAATCCAAGTGGGTCAATATTGGATTATGAAGGTGTTGGGGAGTTAAAAATGTGTTGAGATAAGGGAATTTGATTATGGTAAGGAGTGGAACCCAAGAGGAAGGGCTAGAGCTTATTACGGTCTGAAGGAAGGGTGTGTTGACATGTGTAATAGTAGGATAGACACATTAAGGGTTAACATGTTGATAGTAGAAATTAGGAAATGAGTAGAATTAAGGGACTTGGGGGATGTTAATACTTATAAGCTAAGAGGGAATACTGATTGTGTCAGATCATTTATGTTCATAGGACATGTTATCTTTGAGGGGAGTTTTTGGTTTTCTTGTTGTATCCTTTATTTTTTCCATATCAATACCTTCTCATAAGCCAATGTGGTGTTGGGGCTATAGTAGCATGGATTGAGTATTTCCTATGGCTCAAATCACTATTTTGGGACATACTATTATGATTATGAGGTTTTAGGACAATAGATTTTCCTAAGCACTACTAGAAGCTTACCTTGCAACAAATGTACTATTGTGAAAATCATCACAAATCTATTTGTTGTCTGGTCTAGCTCCTAGTATTTCTTGGTCAAATGTGCATATTTGTCACTTGTACATATACCTTCTCTAATCAACTCTTATATGCACAGGTGATGAACATGCATATTTGTCTAAGCACTATTGGGGGCTTACCCTGCAACAAATGTACTATTATGAAAATCATTGCAAGTCCATTTGTTGTTGGGTCTAGCTTCTAGTATTGCTTACTCAAATCTGCATGTTTGTCACCTATGCATATACCTTCTTTGATCAACTCTTATATCTATAGGTGATGAACATGTAGATTTTCCTAAGCACTACTAAAATTTTACCCTATAACTCATGTACTATGATGAAAATCATCACAAGTCCATTTGTTGCGGGGTCTAGCTCCCAGTATTGCTTGGTCAAATCTATATGTTTGTCACATGTACATATACCTTCTTTGATCAACTCTTATATGCACAGGTGATGAACATCCTAAGCACTACTAGGAGCTTACCCTACAACAAATGTATATGCATAGGTGGAGGATGATCAACTCCAATCTCCTATTTGTATCTATATGTTATCAAAGTAGTTCCATTCATAATCTTGTCTACTTGAGATGTTTGAATTGTTAAAGAAATTGTTAAATAAATTGGCATTTGAAATTTTATTCATTGGTTGTGTGCTTAGAGAAGGTATATGCATAGGTGATGAGCATGCAGATTTCATAATAATACTTTGAATATTATTTTGACCTCTTCTCATAACAATAATAATAGTAGTTTGTGTTTTACATGTATGCATTCCCCAAATCATTACTGGAAATTTTTTGAACGTATCTAAACTTAATACATTGTGCCTAACATATTGAAATGGAATACACCAAGAAGTACCAAAAGATGAATGCTCAATTATTGTAATGGAAAAGCATCTGAACCGTCCATTTCTAGAATTTGATATTCTATAGTCTTAATGATTTTTGTATAGTCCTAATGATTTTTCTTATTTCTTGTCTTTTGTCCCTTTTTGATTTCCTATGTTTGTGCTTGGTGATAGGATTTTGAACATTGTTGAAAAAGCATGTTTCTTTTTTTTTATTATTATATTAATCCTCTCACCTTTCCTTACTTTGTAAATTTCATTGTCCCAATCAAGTTTAGCATTTTTTTTTATTAGGTTTCATGTTTTTGATTGTGGGGTTCTGCATTGTTTGTTGTTCTTGATAAATCAAGCCTTGAATTTGACTTTTCTCATGTCCGAGTTTGTGCCAATTATGGAGTTCACCTTCTTTTGATGGTATATTTCATTCACTCTATGTGGAATACTATTTTTTTTACTATTTTATTTCAGCTTGATATTTCATTCATTTTTCATATACACAGAGACTACACATGTTGATAAGAAAATGAGCTATTTGATTTTGGTTTACTGTTCATGATTGTAAATGGACAATTTTTATGATGGTACTCCTTGGTGTATTCCATTTAAAAATAATCAGGTTTCTATGGCTATGATAAATGTCCCTTTGTGTTGAGAAAATTACAGTTGAGAAAATGGTTGTTCAGTGACTGTATCTATATGTTGCAAACAAATCATCCTTCTTCCACCAACATTCTAGTCAATGTACAAGTAATGAGTCATTCCATTCAAGAAAGACCATTTCTAACAATATCAATCCATAACAAAATCAGAAAATAATTGCTAGATTGTGGTCTAACTTTAAAAGAAAAGATGGTGGAAAATGTTATTGTCCCTGTGAAATTTTCAAGAGCTTAAAGAATCGAAGATATCTAATCAAAATAGTTGAGGAACATTGTAGGCAGCATGGTCACATTAAAGAGGGAAGAAAATTTCATCCATTGGTATGTATTTTAATATATTATTTTAACAATTTATATACATAAGAAATAAATTGATTATGATATCATGGTCATGGTTAATTTAAGGTCATCATTTTAATATTGGTCAAACACCTTGGGTTTCATGTTATGGACCATGTCAATCCAAAGAATGTGGATTTCCAACTAAGGGAACATGGAGGTGTGAATATCTAAGTAGAAGGTAATAATCCCATGGAAGAAGATCACAATGATCAAGATGATCACGATGATCAAGATGATCTTGATGATCAAGAGGATCATGATGATCATGATGATGAAGAGGATCATGATGATCATGATGATCAAGATGATGGTACTAGTGCAACTAATGATGATGATGAAGATGACCTTGATGTACCTATACTTGAGAATGCATACGAGACCCTATACGAAGGCCCCAAAACAACTCTTCTTTCCACTGTATTATTGTTGGTGAACTTGAAGGTTATAAATGGTTTATCCAATGTAGCAATCACATGTATGTTAAGGTATGCCATATATATGTCATGTTTTTTCATCTTTTTAAGTTGTAGTTTAATTATAGTTAACAAAGGGTGAATTATCTACCAATTAATATTATTTATATTAATAAATTATAATTTTTTGTCATAGGTTGATAGGTGAGTGTTTGTTACTACCATCAAACATTCTACCTAGCTCGTATTGAGAATTATCTATCATTACGAAATACATTGGAATGTAGTATCAAACAAAACATGCATGTCCAAATGATCATATTATATATCATAAACAATATGAAATTTCAACAGAATGCCTTGATTGTCATATTAGTAGATATCGATAAGATCAAATAACAAAGAAGTTCCTCATGAGGTTCTTAGGTATATTCCCATTATTCCTAGTTGATTATTGAGGTGCACTATCTTGGAACAATTTATGGATTACCATGCACACAATAGAAGTTGAGATGACATAATGTGAATGCCTGTGGATGGCTCAACATTTAAGGAAATAGAGGGAAATTGGCCACACTTTAAAGATGAACCTTATAATTTCAAGCTTTCATTGGCTTCTTACGATGTCAATCTATTTGGAGAGATGATATCTATTTACTCAATGTGGCCTATTTTTGTTAACAACGATAACATTCCTCCTTGGATTTCCATAAAGAGGGAGAACATAATGTTCTCAATGATTTTTCTAGGTATTTTTTTGTTTAATATTCATCTAAATTAATTTATTATAAATACCCCATCAAAATGGTCATAATAATTATGTAATGTTTTTGTTCATTCAACTAGGTAAGTACCAAGTTAATGACATGAATGTATATATTGGGACCCTTATCGACGAGTTGATGTGGTGTAGGAGCACCCAAGGGTTAATTGATCCAATCCATCTCTTGTTTTTTTTTGTAGCCATCTTTGGCATGTGTGTGATTTTGCTTAGGTCATGTTGACCATAGTGTGGGATCCAATAGGGATGAAGGGTCTAAATTGGTCCCACATCTTAGGTCCTTGAAATCTTGAGGCTTAAATGTCAAAGACTCTTTCTTGGTTATTTGTTGTTTGATGATGTCATTATGATTTCATAGGGTCTAGGGTGTGTAAGGAGTCATATTTTAGTCTAGCATAAAGTCTAGAACTCTATAGGACCTAACCAAGGTCTTTAGTGTGAAAAATTAGAAAAGTTGTAAAAATGTTGCAAAAGTTGCTTAGCAACTTTTGCAACTTTTCAAAGTTGCTCGGACAGAATTGTCCAAACACCCTAAATCAGCCTAGTGGTGCCATAATAGAAACTTAAGACAAAAATTTGACTATTTAAGTCTTTTTTGGACCAAATATCAAGGCTGGAGAATACTGTGTGCGAAGCTTTGATTTTGATAAGTGTGACAGTGTAAGAGAGTGTGTGAATCCAAGTAATCAGTGAGTTAAAAAGGAATGTTTTGAGTTGAGTTGTGGATTGAAATATATGGATTTATTATTTAAATTCATTTCCTTGCATTGTGTGTTATTAGATTAGAATTTTTTTTCTAAATTAAATCTTTATCTCTTTCATGTTCATTGGTTCAAGCTAGGAGGGTATGAGAAATGAGGATCTAACTCACTATCTCATCGTTCAATCTGTACAGCCTATTTGGGATAGTGATTAGACTCCATGCATATACCTTGTATAGGAGCATGGGACCTAGAAAGATTGGGAAGAATTTACAAAGTCTTTCCCTAGGCAAGCGTATGGTTAGCCTGAGTAGGAGAGACTGAGAAAAAGTGGATATAATTTGCAAAGGTGTGCATGAAGATATCAATTTGGGATTAGAGGTCAAAGGCAAGATATTTTATGAGAACTTTTTGAAGGGAGAGGGTCCAAACAATCCATTTGGCTGCCCAAATCTTGTAGAAAATCCATGCTATCAGAGAATGCCTAAAAGCCTCCCAAAACACCTATTTTTGGTTAGGGGATTGTATGACAAGGTGAAACCCTAAAAACTCAAAAATATTTGAGAGGTGGGATATTGAAGTGAGAATCCATAATTAAGTTGTAGAGTTCTTTGGAATCAATTGGGAGAAAAGCCCTATTTTCCCAGAATAGGAGGCCTAATTGGGGCTCTTCCTTGTAGCCATATTTTGTGAAGGATCTACGAGATTGGTAAGAAAGATAATAGAAGTAACACCTCAAATACCTATAAATGAACTAAATGAGACATGATTAGGCACCTCCTCACCTCTGTAAGAGTCTATGTCACTATTGGAGGTGGTGAGCCCTTGGGTGGCATTAAGGGTTAGTGTGTGCATGAAAGAAGAAGAGCGCCAAGAATTTATCATCTTGGTAATTTCTATTTGATAGTGGGGTAGGTTAACTAGACCAGGGGATCAAGCCTCAAGGTGGATCCTATAGGTCATTAGGTGTCTTTAGAGAACTCCTCAAGGTCACTTGTGAGACCTAGGAAAGAGGTTGTGATTGGCTCTCCCTAGCTCCCTATCATCATGGTGCTATGGAATGGGGTCACTATGTATGACATCTCTAGACCAATAGGACAAAGACCATTTCAATTTGATGCAATTCTTGTATGAATAATACATGATTCCCCTGGGTTAACACATTTTTGTGTTTTTTTCTCTTGTAACCTTGTTAACACTATTAGAATGATTTTACAATAACTGAGGGGGGCGGGGGGTGAATCAGTTATCCTCAGATCTAGATATACCAATAGAACTTTTAAAATTTTCATAAAACTTAGATCTAATCATATATTCACTTGGTCTCTATGGAATGTATCAACAATCATAAAATTTACAGTCAGCTATCTAAAAGTAATTAAATTGTAGAATATAAAGCTTTCAACAACATACACATCAAATAGAATTGACACAAGTATAACACTAGGATTTAACATGGAAACCCAATCTGGGAAAAACCACTAGTAACATGCTACCAATTTTCACTCTTCTAAAGTGATCTCTATGAGAAGACAACCATGTTAACAATTTATAACAAACATTGTTAGGTGTGACCATGTTAAAGGATTTAATCACCTTGTTAAGAGTGGCCTAGTTAGAGGGCTTATGAACATTCTAGTAGAATGTCACCTTGATTAAAGGGTTTACAAAATGACTATTAGGTCAACCTTGATTAAAGGGTTTTTATTGAAACAATGGTTAGAAAGTAATAGTTGGTTATGATCTGAAATATAAAACTCACTTTGCAAATATAGATCCACTACACTCCTATGCTAATTTAATGACTAACCTTCATAACTATCTCCATCTCTGATCTGCTCAAAAATCTCTTCAAGCAATTACCTCCACTCTGCTCAACTCTTCACAGCTCTTCTTAGCCTTCTATTTAGGTTCATCAGTCAATAACATTGGCCTCTTTCCACACACTTAACAACCTCACAATTAGGTCATCCTTATACCTCCTTGATCCAGTAGATTAATCTTTTGCCACTTACTCTCTTCTGTAGATCTTAGGTTTTGGTTAGATTCATCGAATCATTCCATCATTTTGTTCTCCTCCTTTTTCCTTCTAGATACTTCTCCAAACTTCTTGAATCCATAAGAAAATGGTTTACCTTGCCTTAAATCCTCTAGATCATTCATTAATAATGTCAACACTTTTACATATCATAAGAATTCAACTATGTCAGCTAGGATCCTCAATTTCTTCACAAACTGTAAATTACCGACACTCTGTCAATACTCTATTCATTTACTTGGTCATCACTAGATATCTCGATCATTGATAAAACTTTACTTCTTGATAAACACTATCTTCTCTTGGTTAAATTATATGTTCCTTGGAAATTACAAATGCTCAGTCGACACTAAATTTTCTCAGCTTATACTGGTGCTCGGTCGACACTAACATCACTCAGCTTAAACAAAATTTCTTCATTTTTTCTCAGTTAAGCCTATGGTTAAAATCTATTGACTTCTTTACTTAGTGTTAAAGATAAAAACATTACCTTTTCAATGTTCCAAATAGTCAAGTACCCATTGAAGTATCACATAACTCAACCTTCCCTTAGGTCCTCTTATTATGTCCTCTTTTCAGATCCTCTTCATCAATCAAAAGATATGGTACTCTACTAGATAGAAAATATCTTACCAATTAAGGTTTGACATCAATGAAAACATAACAATTGTTTCAATTGTAGTTTCCAACAATCTCCCTCTTTGGCATTGATGGCAACACCACATGTTATACCATACAATCCAAAAATATTTAATGAAGCAACTTTAGTCAACTCCCTCTATGTATTAGATCTTTAGTAATATCCTTAGCTTCATTCATATTCTCAACCAAGTACCAGCTCCCTCTTTGATTAATTTCACTCTTTATCTATTTTTCAGTTACTAAATGTCTCTTTGTATCTATCCCTCTAGTTTACTCTTGAAAATTCCTTTTGAATCTCTCTCTAATCTTCTACTAAATATCTCCCTCTTTGACAACAATGCCAAATACATTCATCTTCACCATGTAGATATCTTCATGTCAGTTCTCTAAACTTTATTACTCCTTCTGTCATCTTGCTTATGATTGATCAACATCTTTTTCTTTACCTTTCACAACTCTAGGCAAATCCTAAAGTGTGACCTCCTTAGCATCAATTTGTCAGATATTATAATTTATACCATTTGATGCAATTCTCCTATATGTTACTAGGTAGCCTTAGTTAGGGAAATCACCCCTAATTTACCTCTAAGGTATTCATGAGCATCTTTAGTTAAAGCCTTTCTAAATATATAAACTAATTGTTCCTTTGTATTCACATACTCCAATCTCACTTCTTTGTCTTGAACTAGCTCTCTCAAGTAATGATACTTGATAGAAATATGCTTAGTCTTAGTGTGCATTACATGATTCTTTGATATATTGATAGCACTTATGTTATCATAGAAAATAACAACTAGCTCAGTGATTTCCTCCTTCGTACTTTTTAACAATTGCTTAATCCACACTAAATTTGAACAATTGACTACTGCTACTACATATTCTGCTTCTACTATAGATTGAGAAATGTAATTTAGTTTCTTTCTTGTCCAAGAGACTAATCTCTTTCCCATAAATAATGCGCCACCACTTGTACTCTTTCTTTCATCCAAATTTCATACCCAATCTACATCAATGTAAACTTTCAGTCCAAACTTGTCATTCTTCTTGTAATACAATCCATAGTTCTTTGTTCCTTTTAGATGTCTCAATATCCTTTTTACTACCATCATATGACTCTCCTTCAGATTTGTAGAAAATATTGCATAAATCCCAACTGCTAAGGAAATATCGGGTTTGCTATGGATACGATATTGTAGCTTTCCAATCATAGATCTATATAAGTTTTGATGTACTATAGTGGTATCACCAATTTTTTATAGTTTTTATCCAGTAGCCATCGGTCTACTTACTGGTCTAGAATATGTTGGAAATTTTCCAGCAAGCCAGTGCTGACTATATGTTTGTCATTGATGACAACATATGGTAAGTATCATACATGGAAGACTTATCTAGTAAGATTTGAGTATATGAAGCATGGACATGTTATTAGCATGATATCATGGAGGTAGAGGTTAATTGTTAGAACAAACAGTTATGTAGCAGCTTGTATCAACAGTGTTCTTGATAGAGTTACAGGTAGTGTTCTAATTGTCCATACAGTCATCATGGAGTCTTACACCTTTGAATATATGATGGAGACATATTGATGATGTTACAATCATGGATACAGAGTCTGATGATCAGTAGAAATGAAGTTATGTAGTCTCTATTCACCAGTCGTAGTTTCCTGTGTTTATTCAAAAGAGCCCATAGAGATTGTATTGGTTTAGGAGTTACGCTTATCATTTTGGTATGCACCCTTGGATTATGGATTAGATAAGAGTTAAGAATGTTTAGTTAAGAGTGCATGATGTAATTCATCTTGAGGAGAAATTTTTAGTTACTTTGGTAGAGTCGTAGTGTGTAGCATGCATCTACATTTATTAATATTGGACAGGTCTCAGATTATGTTTCATGCTTAGTAGACCCGACATTATTATTATTGGAGTATGTTATGATTTCTCTAATATGATTTCAAGATGGTTTTAACAAGCTGACTTTATTATATCATTTAGAGGAAAGATATTTATAGGCATTCATTTGCGATTGCTAAAGCATGGTTTAGAGTTGATTGTGAAGAGCAGAGTAGAGTGTGTGAAGTGTTGAGCCATCAGTATAAGGTCTATGTGACCAAGTAAAGAGTTTGTAATATACATTGGAAATGATCTAGATAGTAGCTCAAAGTACAATTCACCAAGATCCAGATATAGTGTCTATCTATTATTTAGAAGGTTGTAGCCTTCACCCCTTTGAGTAGTGTGCTCTCGGACAGTGCATCCTCACCCCTAATAGGGTTAATTGTAAAATAATCCTAATAGGGTTCGACCCTTGACTAGGTCACTATACTAAATATATTGTAAAACAACTCTTAAAAATGTTAAGGATATTCTAAAAAGGATCATAAAACACTAGTGCAGATTATTAGTGGGTGTCAATTCCCACCGGGGTTTTTATCTATTTGGGTTTCCCCATAACCAAAATATTGGTGTTGTGTTCAAGTAGTCTTTCATTGTGTTTATGCTTTATTTTTAAGTATACTTAATTGGATAAATAATTGAAACTTGTAGATAACTGATTCTGATGAAGGGTGCTCCCCTTAATACCATAAACACATAACATAAATAGAGAAACAACAACAATATGCAAGAACACAAAATTGGCTTCTTATTATCTCCACAAATGTGGAATTACAAACTTTCAAAATTACAATATGCAAAGCCACATGGACATTCCCTTAGAATATTCTGTAGGACAAAGCCTCGAATCAATACCCAGATCTACTACCCAGAACTACCCCCAACTACCTAAGACAACACTACAGCCTTCCTTATATAGGCAATTTTCACCGCCTAGGAAGGTTCCAGAATTTTAGCCAAGGCCAACCAAACTTAGAATTATTTTATTTTACAATTTATTACATCAAATTCGGCTCAAATAACTTTTGAAACCCAAATATAAATTTTGAAGGAAAATCATTTTCTGCCATTTCTGGTGACCCAACTTCCAAAGACCATAAGGCATCACCAGTTGATCTGATTGACTATTATAACCCCATTTTGGAAAGACCACGAAGTGCTCTATAGGCTTGACTTGTGCAAGCACCTGTCACCCAAATTTTTGACCTCATCTAGGGCCTCTAAAGCCTTCAAAACTAAGTTCAAAGTTTCTGTACCCTGTTGCCAATATTGAAAATCTTCAATATCTTCAAAACTAGACCTGATCTAGCCATGAAACTTTACTGGCAGACTGATATGACTGAGATGAACCTCCACATGTAAAATCAGAACATTTTGAGATCATATGACCAACTTACTAAAAATAGAAAGTTTCCATAAATAGCAGTTCTGCACAAAATAGCCCTTATTAAATAGAAAAACATAAATATTTTTGGGTGATGCAAGATTTCTCTTACACCCATGATGCTCCTACATCGGACACTAGAGGTAATTTGAGAAGTGACCCTATCACGACTCAGGTGTGAAGAGGAAAACCAAGATGGTTAACCTCCTCCTTTGTTAGCCATATGAATCTTCAATAGGTCATCCTTTCCATTTGACCAAATACTCTTCATATGTCTTGTTCCTTGTGCTTCTACCAACATGACTATCCATTATGTCTTCAATCTCCTTAATATGTGAACTGGTTGCTGGAATACTCCACTATCCTACTATAACCTCATCTTCAACACCTCCTTCATGATACTCTATCAGATCTAAAATGTTAAACACCGGTGAAATATTTAGCTCAATAGGCAATTATACCTCATATGCATTTCCCAAATCATGCTTCTATAGTATCGTGCATGGCCCAAACTTCTTCATTTTCAACTTGTTATATGTACCAACCTAAAATTCCTTATGCCTCCTTTTCTCATCTGCCTTAGCCTTATACTATGCATTCATCTTGGTAATGTTCTTCCTCACCTCCTCATGGATGTTCTTCAAAGGTTCTACAAAATCCTCACCTTCAGCACTACTTATTTCTTCTTTATCTATCTTTGTCAACTCAGATGTATTTCATGGACTACTCCCATATACAATTTAGAATGGTGATTTACTAGTGCTCCTACTGACAGAATTATTGTATGCAAATTTTGCCTGTGGTAAAATCAAATCCCATCTTGTTGGCTTATCCCCAACCAAACATCTTAGCAAATTTTCCAAACTCTTATTCACCACCTCTGTCTGTCCATCAGTCTATGGATGATTTGATGAACTGAATTTCAAATATGTCTTCAACTTCTTCCACAATGTATGCCAGAAATATCCAACAAACTTAGTGTCCCGATCTGAAACTATGGTCTTTGGCAAACCATGTAGTGACACTACTTCTATGAAAAACAATTCTATTACATGAACATCATCATTAGTCTTCTTGCAAGGAATAAAATATGCCATCTTTGAAAATCTATCAACTACCACAAAAATTGAATCATGTCCCCACTATGTCCTTGGTAAACCAAGAACAAAGTCCATACTGATATCCTCCCAAGGCTTCTCTAGTACAGGTAATGGTTGATACAACCCAATATTTTGCTTCACTCCTTTCACCATCTAACATACTCTGCAACTCTGTACAAACTTCTTGACATGTTGCTGCAACTGTGGCCAATAATAATTCTAACTAGTGAAAGTAAGGGTTTTATCATGACCAAAATGTCTAGCCAATCCTCTGCTATGCTTCCCCTTGATGAGATTCTCCCTCATAGAGCTTTTTGGAATGCACAACTAACTCCCTCTGAATAGCATATCATCTTGAATGATGAAATCCAGCCACTTCATCCTGTCTAGAGTAATAGGTTCTTTGCAAGCTTTCCAAGCTTCACCAAAATCAGGATCCTTTGGATACAAATTTTTGAGTTCCTTGAACCCACCCACCTCAATTTTCATCTCTGTCAGCAAGAGTTTCCTTCTACTAAGAGCATCTACAACCCTATTAGACTTTCCATTCCTGTGTTTCAAAACAAATGTATAACTCTGCAAAAACTCAACCCATTTCAAATGCCTTTGATTCAACTTTCCTTGACTATTCAGATATTGCAAAGCTTGATGATCAGTATACAAAACAAAATCCTTAGGAAGCAGATAGTGTCTCCACTTTTTCAATGCCGGAACTATAGCATAAAATTCTTGATCATAAACAAAATATTTCCTCTTGGCATCATTCAACTTCTCACTGGAATAAGCAATAGGTTTACCTTCTTGACTCATAATAGCTTCTATTGCAATACCACTAGCATCACAGTCTACTTGAAACACCTAATTAAAATCAGGAAGTGCTAAACCAGGTTGTTCTCTAACTTTTTGTTTCAACAATTGAAAACTTTTTTCTGCCCCATTAGTCCACTTAAACTCTTTTCTATCCCCTCATTGTTTCAGTCAAGTGACCATAAATAATGCTAAAATTTATGATAAACTTTCTGTAAAAGCTAGCCAAATCATGAAAAGACCTTACCTCAGTAGCACTCATTGGAGTAGCCCAATCAAGGATAGCTTGTACCTTCTTTGGGTCCATTTTTAGACCTTCTACTGAAACTACAAATCCCAAATACACTAACTCTTTCTTCACAAAACTGCACTTCTTCAAATTAATCAACAATTTCTCATCTCTTAACTTTTAAAACACCATACAAATATGCATCATATGCTCTTCCAATGTCTTACTAAAGATCAAAATATCATCTAGGTACACAATGACAAACTTACCCATAAGTTCTTTCAGAACCTCATTCATGAGCTGCATGAGAGTGCTCAGTGCATTGGTTAGCCCAAAAGGCATGACTAACCACTCATACATTCCTTCCTTTGTCTTGAAGGTAGTCTTCCATTCATCTCCTTCTCTGATCTGAATCTAGTGATATCCACTCTTCAGATCTATCTTTGAGAAATACACATCTCCACTCAAACAATCCATAATATCATCCATTCATGGTAATGGAAACCTATACTTGATTGTGATCTTGTTTATTTCTCTAGAATCTATGCACATCCTCCATTCTCCATTCTTCTTTGGTGCTAATACCACTGGTATAGCACATGGACTTAGGCTCTCCCAAATCAACCCCTTCTACAATAACTCATGTACTTGTCTGTTCAACTCTTCACTTTCTACTGGTGTCATTTTGTGTGCTACCTTGTTTGGAAAATTGGCTCCTAGAATCAAATCCATTTGATGAATGATATTTCTTATTGGTGGTAATCCATCAGGTACATTATTAGATACAATATCCTGAAACTCATTCAACAAATCTTCAACCTCTATAGGTACATCCTCTACTTCTTCTTTACCAAATTTTGGAATTAAAGCAAAACACACATGCTCATGCCTCATACCATCTAGGAATTTTCTTCCATTAACAAATGTTATTCTTGCATTACCACATACCTTTTCTTCAGTCTCCTTCAATGGCTTTAGCTTATGTCGCACTCCATCCTTTGTCAGGGAATAGGTATTCACATGACCATAATGTACACTAGATCTATCAAACTGCCACAGCCTACCCAACAACATGTGACATGCATCCATAGGTATGATATCACATAGTACCTCATCATGGTACCCATCAATCTTGAACTTTACTAGGCACTATTCACTGACTATGACCTTGTGGTCATCACACACCCAGGCAATCCGATATGGATGTGGGTGTTTCTATCTTTTGAGCTTCAACTTTGTCACCATCTCTTCTGACACCAAATTGTTAGTGCTTCGACTATCAATAATCACATCACAACATTTACCCTCACACTTGCATCTAGTGTGAAATAGGCTCCTCCTTTTCTTAGGTTCATTCTCACCACTCAACAGAACTCTTCTGTTAATCAGGGTTTCTCCTCTTTCAACATCTGCAGAATTTGATTATCTGGCATCTTCATCTACATGTGCAACTTTGGCCTAGCCTTCATTTCTCCTATCTATCATTCCTTGGCATTGAGGACATTCAAATGCCCTATGATCTTCTTCTCCATAGTGAAAACATGTTCCATAGAAGCCTCCTCCTCTAGATCCTTGTCCTCTTCCTCTTCCTCTCTGATCTCTATTATTCTGATCTTGGAAATGATTGAAATTGTTTCCTCTCTGATTTTGACTACTACTGGCCTCATCCTTCTTTTTCAAATCTTCATTTCGGCCTCCATATGACCATCCACCAGATCATCCACCATGACCTCTTCCATTTTATCTTCTCTCGAACTTCTTGTTTAGCTTTTCCTCTACTTTTAGGGAAAACTGGTATGCCTCTTCAATACTATTCATTCAAACTAGATTCAGCCCTTCCTAAATGCTCAGCCTCAATCCATTAAGGTAACGAGCAACTTTCTCCTTATCTACTTCTGCATGGCCTATTCTAATGAGGATTCGATAGAACTCCTCTGTATACTCCTGAACAAATTTTCCTACTTGCTTCAAACTTTGCATCTTCTTTAGAAGGTCAAGCTCATAATCAACAGGAATGAACTATCACTTCAATTTATCCACCATTTGATCCCATCTTGTGATTTTATCTTTCCCTCTTCTATTTCACTCCAATTGAATCTCTTGCCACCAGATCTTCGTATGACCTTTCAGTCTAGCCTTCGTGAATTTGACCCTATCAGGATCCTCAATATCTTCATACTCAAAATATTCTTCACATTCATTGATCCAGTCGATCAATTCTTCTAGGTTAAGATTTTTTTGAAAATGCAGGAACCTTGATCTTAGGTCTTTTTCCGATCTTGGAAATGGCCCAAAAAAGTCTTTCTTCTTCTTGATTCAAAATTTTTCCTCCTTCTTCTTGATCATCATTTCCTTCTTTGGCTTCATCCTCACTTTCATCTCTGACATTAAGATTCATTCATCTGTGAATCTCTTCTTGCAATGCTCACACTTGTCTCTGGAGAACTCTAACCTCAGGTGTTACAACATCAGCTCTTCCACCGTGTTCCCTTCCTGGAGGCATTTTCATCATTCTCACTAAAACCCTAACCATGGTCCTAGCGCAAACTACCTCATAGTTGGTGATTTGTTTACATAAAAACTCTAACCCACGGTCTTGGTGCAAACTGCCTCGCAATCAGTGATCTATTTACACACTTAGGAACTCCTACTCTAATACCACTTGATGAAGGGTGCTCCCCTTAATACCACAAACACATAACAGAAATAGAGAAACAACAACAATATGCAAGAATAGAAAATTGGCTTCGTATTATCTCCACAAATGTGGAATTACAAACTTTCAGAATTACAATATGCAAAGCCACATGGGCATTCCCTTACAATATTATGTAGGAAAAAGCCTCAAATCAATACCCAGCTCTACTACCCAGAACTGCCCCCAACTACCTAAGACAACACTACAACCTTCCTTATATAGGCAATTTTCACCACCTAAGAAGGTTCTAGAATTTTTGCCAACAAGGCCAACCAAACTTAGAATTATTTTATTTTACAATTTATTACATCAAAGTCAGCTCAAAATAACTTTTGAAACCCAAACAAAAATTTTGAAGGAAAATCATTTTTCGCCATTTCAGGTGACCCAACTTTTGAAGACCATAAGTCATCACCAATTGACCTGATTAACTATTATAACCCCATTTCAGAAAGGTCACAAAGTGCTCTATAGGCTTGACTCACACAAGTGCCTGTCACCCAAATTTTTGACCTCATTTGGGGCTTCTAAAACCTTCAAAACTAAGTTCAAAGTTTTTATACCCTGCTGCCAATACTAAAAATCTTCAATATCTTCAAAACTAGACCTGATCTAGCCATGAAACTTTACTGGTAGGCTGATATGACTAAGATGAACCTCCACATGTAAAATCAAAACATTCTGAGATCATATGACCAACTTACTAAAAATAACAAGTTTCCATAAATAGTAGTTTTGCACAAGATAGCCCTTATTGAATACAAAAACATAAATATTTTTGGGTGATGCAAGATTGCTCTTACACTCAGGATGCTCCTGCATTAGATTCATCCCCCCCCCCATCTCAGTTATCTCTTATGACTATTCCTAATAGAATCTTCCATACCAAAAGTTTTTAGTATCTCCTTGACATACTTAGATTGAGTAATATAGATATCTTTCTTCATCTGATAAACTTGCAAACCAACAAAAAATTTGATCTCACCAAACATGGGCATTTCAAATTTAGTCTGCATTTCACTTGAAAATGTTTGACATAGGGCATCTTGTCCTCCAAATATAATATGATCAACAAAGGTTTTAGCTAACAATATCCCTTTGCCTTTTTTAGTCTTCAAATATAGATTGTTGTTATCATTATCCTTACAGATCTAGTCTTTATAAAATAATTGTGCAATCTCTCATATCATGCTCTAGGGATGCTTTAGTCCATATAGTGCCTTGTGTAGTTTAAAAACCATGTTCCTCTTTCTTGGGTAAAAAAATCCTTTTGCTTGTTGAATATATACTTCAATTTCTAGTATTCCATTTAGAAAAGTATATTTGACATCCATTTGATACACTTTGAATCCTTTAAAATACATGCATATGCAAGTGGATTTCTCACTCCTTCTAATCTTGCAACTAGGGTAAATGTCTCCCCATAGTCAATGCCTTCTTCCTATGCATATCCCTTGTATACCAATCTAGATTTTTTCCTAGTGACTTCTTCATGTTCATTTATCTTATTTCTGAATACCCACTTTGTTTCAATAACATTCTTGTCTTCTAGTCTCATAACTAGTGTCTAGGTTTTGTTCTTTTCTTTTTGCTCTATTTCTTCATTCATGGATTGAATCCAATTTTCATTCTCTAAAGCATCTTTCCCTATCTTAGGCTCAAACTCACATAACAAGCATGTTTTATCTTTCAACTTACTTCTTGTCATGACTCCAAATTCTTTATCTACTTATGATTTCTTCTCACATACTATGCTAATGTGGGCTCAAATCTCCATTCTACTTGTTCTTTATCTTTAGGTTCATACTAGTACAAAAAAAACAATATATGACTAAATAAACTACTAAATATTGTAGATAAATGACTAATTTTGATCACGTGACCATTAGTAGTTTATTGTCGGTCATTTATCTTGCGACCAAATATATGACTAAACTATTTTAGTCATTAATTTGGTCATTTATTTAGTCATTTATTTGGTTATTGATTTAGTAATTTATTTGGTCATTGATTTAGTCATATATTTAGTCTTTAATTTAGTCATATACTTGGTCATTGATTTAGTCATTTATTTGGTTATTGATTTAGTAATTTATTTGGTCATTGATTTAGTCATATATTTAATCTTTAATTTAGTCATATACTTGGTCATTGATTTAGTCATTTATTTAGTCATTAATTTAGTCATATATTTAGTAATATTAGGGCATGATAGAATCAAACCACCATCCTCCTACTTGTAAAGTAGGTGCTCTTCCATTGAGATAGTACCCTTTAAAGAATTATCATACCATGTATGCTAGTACTTTCCATATATCAACTATAGTGTCTCATCATATGCACAACTCTAATAGAACAACAGCTAGTAGCCAAGTCTCTACTATAGCCTCTATAACTTACCATATGATACTTTATAAATTTAAAAGCTTAATGATAATGTCTCATCTCAAACCAAACCTTTTAAAAAAAAATTCAATAAAATACTAACATTTTTCTAATTTCTTCCATTTCTAATATTATAGGAAATGATAAAACACAACAAAATATGATGATTATCATAGGCACTATTAATCTATTCCAAAAAGGACAAAAAGAAAACTAAGACCCATATGTTTGCACTAAGCCATGTATTAATGGTGTGACTACGTGACATTACATGATTTGTCATTTTTTAGATATAAAAAATACATTTCATTCAATTAAAGGTAGTTATCATCAACACTAACAACTTTAAAGTAGCAACTACTAGTATAATATTATAAAAAATATTGGATATTAAATCAACAAGTGCTATAACGACTATAAGAATGCATTCAACTCTAGAATCCTTTCTTTTAATACTCATGCAAGCAAATAATCATTCACAGAATCATACAAGTCAAACTTTCATTTGGGTCAATCTTTCTAATTAAATTAATTATGATAACAAGAAAATTCCCAAATAGGATTGTTGAATTTTCAAAGCTCCAAACCACTAATTACACCTCTATAGCCATATGATTCAAATCATAATGGAAATATAGCCATTACCTTGATCTGTTGAGCTTTAACTGCTATCAAAGCATCAATGGGTTGCAGTCCACTATTTTATGCAAGAGCCATTGGTACAACATCAAGAGCATCTAAAAATGCCTAAAATACATAACGCAGTGGATAAAATGCCATTAATATTAGACTCTACTAAAAATACAAATAGTCAAAAGCATGCTAAATGATACAAATTATAAGGTCTTGCAGTAAAAATTTGTAGTCGTAGCAGAATATGAGACCAATGCAACATGGTGTCAAACTATATATGAATTTCAAGACTACCTAAAAGGATAAATATATTTCAAATGTAACAAGATCAATAGTTAAAACTTAACACAAATACAAAACAAATATAATGATCCTACTTGTTCAACTCCTAGAATCTTATTAGTACTAGCTTCTACATCATTAAGGGAACATGAAATTTCAGCTAATCCACCACCATACACAATTGAGTTGTTACAAATCAAGTTACGAGCTACACATAGTTCATCATGAAGAATTCTCTTTGTTTCCTCAATCATCATCTTGTTTCCTGAAACCACAAAAATAAAAGACATTAATTCTAGATACCCTAAATCATAACATCTAGTTTATTTACAAAATACTTTTTAAATTATTAGAGCAATACTAGAGAAGAAAGTGTATCATCTTAAAATGGAAGCACTTCCATGTTAAGAGTGTTTATCCCTCTGAGTAAGTGGTTAGGGATCATGTTAAGAACCTTGATAGGGTCTTTACATGTATCTTTCAATTTCTCCCCTAATTTGATTCTCTCCCCCTTATTTCCAACCTTTTTTGGATGGTTTTGTCTGGGTTAATGACGACCTGATAGGGTCAAGGATGACCTAGAACTTGACCTAGGTCAGGGATGACCTTGACCCTAACCTAGGGTAGTGTCTACCTCGTCCCTGACCCCAAGTCCAATTTTTAGATTTCTAGAAATTACGGGATGTCTGGTTTCAGAAATATTTCTTTTCCCGCTTCCTGGTCGGCCATTTCAGCTTTCAGAATGGTAAATCATTAAATTTTATTTAATCTAGGTATATTTCTAGGGGTTAATATTGATTGGCATTTAATTCTCCAATGTCAGCCTCTCTAGAATTTTGTGCCCTAGATCACTATAAAAGGAAGCCTTCCTCTCTCATTTTCACATCCACTTTTCACATCTCTTTTGGCCACCAAGCAATTTCATGATCAAGCTCTCAAGTTCAAGAAAGAAGGAGAAGGAAAGAAAGAAAAAATTCATTCATCTTCAAGCCTATCATTCAAGTGTTCAAGCATTTAAGCATCCATCAAGGAGATCCATTGTTAGCTATTGAAGGATTCAATATCTTTGGAGCCCTCTTGAAGATTTCTCCATCCACATTCATCAAAGCCTATTCCTATGAAAACATCCATTCAAGATTGGTGTTGAAGATCTAATGCCATTGATTTGAGACATCCTACATTCATTCTAAATTCATTGGGAGCATTCATACTTGTCAATTCAAGGATTCAAATCCTCCACAAGGGTTTTTAACATAAGCAAGGTGAATTGTTCCATTTACTTTGTTTATTTACATTACAATTTTAATTCAATTTCAAGGTTAATTCCTAAATTGGGGTTTGACCAAGGCAAACCCCCCATCCAAACAACAAAAACCATTTTTTTTCTTGTAAGTACAGGTGCAGGACTGCAGATCAGAGCTTGGATCTAGATACCCTTTTCGGTGAACTTTCAAGATCCATGAACAAAGTCATAGATGACCTTCAAAATTATGAAGTAGTCCTTGACCTTTTATCTAGGTCAAAGACTACTTGCTTCTAGAAAGACAAAAGTTTTATGGGTTTTCTCTATCTCAGCATTTCCAGTCCGAAATAGGTTGCAGTATTGCCTGAAACTATACACAGACATCAGAAATTAGCATTTTCTAGATCTTCCCTATTTTGAGGTTAGTATTTGCCTTTCATTTATTTCAGATTTCAAGCATATACTCTTCATAGCGAAATATAAGGTTTTGTCCTTCATCCATATTCTCCATAGATTGATTCTTTTGTGTATTGACCTTTGGGTTGATCAATTTGGATCTCTCCCTTGTGAATTTCAATTTAGAAGTAGATATTATATTCCCTCTATTCATTTTGATACCACATACTATTTTATTCTATTCATTTTGGTGAACCCGTTTACGACAAGTCTTTCCTTTTGGTGTTAGATTTAGATCTTGCATGTTTATAAGATTAGATTTATTGCATTTGTACTTTAGTTGCATCTATAGTTCAAAAATACAAAAAAATTGCAAAATTTCTTTCAAAATACAAAAAATAAAATTCATGCTTTATGTTTTCTTAGTTATGTTCATTTTCATTGCATTTCTTTATGAGCTTTACTACTTCTGGTCCTACTTATAATATTCCAGTTAGATGAAGTCAGAATAATGGGTGCCTTTGATCCCGAGTCTTCTTCTCCTTTCCTTAGGGTGCTAGATGATAATTTGATTCTTCATGATTCTAATCCTATTATGGATAAAAATTCTTCTCACTCATCTCATGATGAGGATGATGCTTTAAGAGTTCCTCCTGAACAAGTCCAAAAACTTTCAACTGAACTTGACAAAATAGCTAATTGGCTTATTCAAGAAAACCATAATCAAGATTCTATTCAATCTATAGAGGCTCTTAAGAAATTTCTTCATGATAGTGATCAAGGTGTTAATCTTCTTTGTGGTATTACTCACCTTGTGCAATCAAATGTTAAACCTTTAGCTCAAGAAGCTCAAGATTTAGGGTTGATTTCTCTTGTCACTAGAACCTTTTTCTAATCCTTTACCAAGTGTTCCTACCTGTACTCCTTCTTTGGTGACTGTGATGCTTCCCTCTATTCCTATGAGTGTTCCTCATGTGTCCCTTCCTACATCACAACCATCATATCATAATGTTCCTTTTACTTATTCCAATCCGCTTCTAGATTTAGATGCATATTCTCGTTAAACCGTGTGGAATCAGAAGATGAAGTAAATTATAGTATTTTAGGATGTTATGTCTAGATTTTAAATATATATAGATATTTTTTTTTTCAATTTATTTGATTAGTTTTTTCTTTCTCCCACAAAAATTGGTATGTTGTTGAAAATGTCATTTTCAAAGAGTAACATTATTTTCATAGTCCATAAATTTTTTTTCTAAAATAGGTATCAATATGATTCTTTTTAATTTAATTTTTTAACATCCATATGGAGGCCATGCAATTGGTTTTATTAAATTATCATGATTATTTCATATCTTATTAACATTTCAAGTTGACTAAACCGTAATTTTGACATACCTTGACTACATAGCTTATAACTTGTTGTGTATTTGTCCAATTTAATTTTTATTTTTTTTGATAGAGAGATAACTTCAATACTTAGGGCACAAATATTTTTTAGAATTTTTTTTTCTCTTATTTACTATTTTTCCATAAGCATCAAACATATAGGTAGACATATGGTGAAATATCTATGTTTAGTAAAACTCAAATTACAATCATAATAAACTTAATATATATTAACATTATAATCCTTGGAAAGAGTTTTCTTAGTAGTACCTTAATACATATATAGGTTTTTCAAATATACTCATTTGATCTACCAAAAGATAAATTTGAAGTGAGTTTTTGTCAGCATTTTAATAGGTGTGAAGGAGACTCTATTGTAGGTATGAATGAGGGGTATAGATGTTATATCAATGTTTTTTTTATCTAAGAGATCTTGAGCTAACCATTTGTAAGTAATTATTTCAAATGGAACCTCTCAAGGCCTAAATCATCATATTTTATTAAAAATGTGTTATTTCAG
This sequence comes from Chamaecyparis obtusa, assembly GCA_027943335.1. NCBI lineage: Eukaryota > Viridiplantae > Streptophyta > Pinopsida > Cupressales > Cupressaceae > Chamaecyparis > Chamaecyparis obtusa. Next base: position 181,383 of record BSBK01004635.1, on the reverse strand, counting down.
CACAAATCAACATGTCTAAAAAAGTGTAACCCACTATTATGGAGTCACCCCTCAACCTCAACCTCAGCTTCAATGTCAAGTTCAATCTCAACTTCAACCAAAACCTAAGCCTAAATTTAAAACTCAACCTAAACCTTGACAAAAACCTAAGAATAAAACACCTCAAAACCTAAGAATAAAACACCTCATGAACTTTTGATTAACTTTGATGATTCTGAGACTATTAAAGCTCTTGATGGTCCCGTTTACATTTATGCTAGGATTTCTTAGATACCTACTTATGGTTGTCTTGTTGATCCTACATCCTTAGTCAATGTTATTACTAAAGAAAATATTTTTATGAAAAACTTGCAACGTGATTCTTATGATACATCAGATGTGTGGATTCAAACTTGTAATGGTTTTCTTTATCCATCATTTGGTTCTATTAACTTGCCAGTTGAACTTTGTGGAAAAATTGTGAATACTACCTTTGTTGTTGTTCCTACTTCTGGTCAATTTCAAGTTAAGCCTGGTTTTCCATTGTTAAATACCATGCATCCTGTTGCTTCACCTATTCATAAATGTCTTCAATTTGTTCATCATGAAGAAGTGAATATGGTTAATCATAGTTTATATCAACCTTCTAGGCCCAGAGATTGTGCTACTCTTGATTTCTTTTGGCCTTCATTACCTAATCCATGTCCTCCTCGACCTCATAATATTTTCCATTCATATCAAGCCTATAAGCATTGTAAGATTCTCAAATTAAGTATACCTCCTATGGATCTTAGTCATGGTCTTTTTCCTACACCTTATATACCTCCTTTTTCTATAGCTTCTAGTTCAGTTAATCAAGCTCCTAGTGTTGCTTGTCAATTTGCTGAGAATCCTGTTAATCCTCCTATAGAAGTTGTGAAGGATCGTCCGTTTGTTCCTCCTAGTTCTCAACATATTTCAACTAAAGAAAAATTTAATCAATCTACTAATGAACGTCATAAGAAGCATCATGCTCATGCTAAAGCTCATAATTATATTCTTCACAATTCTTTAGTTTCTTCTGATAAGCCTATGCATGATGTTACTAATAATTATGTTAAGATGCATGATTATGATGATTCTATTTGTATCTTAGATCCTATTTTGATTAATCTAGATGAAGAAGATAATCTTGATGATGTTAATGATGAATATGAGACTATTGACATTGGCATTGATTTACCTAATATGCTTTCATCACAATTAACTCTTACACCTAGTATCGAACATGATGATTCTCAAGATGATCCTTGTTTAGAATAGGCTATCATTCCTACTGTGTTGGATATAGTCCCTCTTACAAGTTACCCACCTTCCCTAAATGATATAGAATGAGATGAGGAGAGTAGGTGGTGCACTTGAGTGGCTTGTCCTTCGTGGTATCTTTGTTGTGTGTTTTGCAGCTATACTGTGCTTCTCTCATGATGTGTTTTCTAAATGTTGTTAGATTCTTTTATACAACCCTTGTTACTCAGTTCATGCAAGGTGATAAAGGAATCAAACCTATTGTAAAATTATTCTATATGTATCTCTATTCTTCCATATGTTGTTTCATGTTATGTTGCACTTTTGCTATTGTTCGTAAATGTTTCCTTGTGTAATCTACTTGGATTTGAGATGTGGTAGAACTGATTCTTTTTGGTCTCCATGTCATGGTCTAAAAATATTCTCCTTTGTATATCTTATGTGATCTTTCTTCCTTTATGATCGTAGTTCTACTTTCTTTGGCGAATGATGTCAATTCATTTGCAATAATATCATATATATATTATCTTATGATCATACTGACCCCATGACAGGTAGATCCCTTTTGTTTTCTCTCTATGTTTATGTGGTATTTCCCTTGATTTGTCTTCATCTGGGGGCATCTCATAGTGGAAACGTAATCAGTGGAGTTGTTTATGTTTTTGTTAAAGCCATTGCTCTTGTTAAAGTGTTAGCAATGACTTTAATGTGGGGGCATACGCTCTGATCACCTATTGTGCACACACACTTTTCGATATGCATATATTATTTTTCAAGATAACTTTTCTCCCTTTTTGGATTAGTGACTAATCCTTAAAGAATGGATTTATATTTTAGGATCTCTTGATCCCGCTAGTTTCAAATTTTTGATCCCTTAAGGTCGGAGGTGTCCTTAAGATTGGATCTCTTTTTCTTTTGGTTTTATTCTTATGGAATAGAATATTTCTAAGGGTGAATCCTTGATGGGTTGACTAGTGAGTAGCCACATTCACTAGGTGGTTCAATTCCTTCTTTCCAGTTGATTCATTTCCTGGTGTGGTTCACAATGGGACATAAGTTCTCATTGGGTGAGATTCTCTCTCTCTCTCTCTCTCTCTCTCTCTCTCTCTCTCTCTCTCTCTCTCTCTCTCTCTATAGAGATGTCTCTCTTATTGAGATCTTGGATTTGATGAAGAATTGATTCCTTGGGGGATTTAGGTTTTCTTTGTTCCTTTGATTACAATAAGATTATCTTCTCATTTTAATCTCCTTTACCAAGAGTTTGAATCAAGTCCATACTCTTGCTAAAGTGGGGGCTTAATGTATCACCTTAAAATGGAATCAATTCCATGTTAAGAGCATTTATCCCTCTAAGTAAATGGTGTGGGGTCATGTTAAGTGCCTTGATAGAGTATTTTCATGTATCTGGTTGTTTCCCCCCTATTTTTCTTCTCTCGCCCTTATTTCCAGTATTTTCCGAATAGTTTTCTCTAAGAATCTAGAGTTTTTGACTGTCTAGGTCAAAGATGACTTGGTAGGTTCAAGGATGACCTAGACCCTAACCTAGGTTAGGGAAGACCTCGACCCTAACCTAGGGAATTGTCTACCTCATCCCTGAGCCTGGGTCTAATTTTTAGATTTCTGAGAATTACGGGATGTCAAGTTTTGGAAATATTTCTTTTCCCGATTCCAAGTCAGACATTTCAGGATTCGGAATGGTAAATCCTTAAATTTTATTTAATCTAGGTAATTTGTAGGGGTTAAGATTAATTGGGATTTAATTCTACAATGTCAACCTCTCTAGAAGTTTGTGCCCTAGATCACTATAAAAGGAAACCTTCCTCTCTCATTTTCACATGCAATTTTCACATCTCCTTTAGTGACCAAGCAATTTCATGATCAAGCTCTCAAGTGCAAGAAAGAAGGAGAAGGAAATCAAGAAAGAATTAATTCATCTTCAAGCCTAGCATTCAAATGTTCAAGCATCCATCAAGGAGATCCATTGTTAGCTATTGAAGGATTGAATCTCTTTGGAGCCCCCTTGAAGATTTCACCATCCACATTCATCCAAGCCTATTCCTATGCAAAAATCCATTAAAGATTGGTGTTGAAGATCTAATGTCAATGATTTGAGACATCCTAAATTCATTCTACATTCATTGGGAGCATCCATACTTTTGGATTCAAGGATTCAAATCCTCCACAAGGATTTTAAACATAAGCAAGGTGAATTATTCCATTTACTTTGTTTATCTACATTACAATTTCAATTCAATTTCAAGGTTAATTAATAAATTGGGGTTTGACCAAGGAAAACCCCCCATCCAAACAAAAAAAACCATTTTTTTCTTGCAAGTATAGGTGCAGGACTGTGGATCGACGCTTGGATCTGGATACCCTTTTCAATGAACTTTCAAGATCCGTGAATAAATTCAAAGACAACCTTCAAAATTCTGAAGTAGTCCTTGACCTTTTATTTGGGTCAAAGACTACCTGCTTCTAGAAAGACAAAAGTTTTTGAGGTTTTTCTCTGTCTCAACATTTCCAGTCTGGAATAGGTTGTAGAATTTCTCAAAACTGTACACAGACATTAGAAATTAGCATTTTCCAGATCTACCCTATTTTCAGGTTAGTATTTGTCTTTCTTTTATTTCAGATTTCAAGCATATACTCTTCATAGCAAAATATAAGGTTTTCTCCTTTATTCATATTCTCCATAGATTGATTCTTTTGTGTATTGACCTTTTGGTTGATCAATTTGGATCTCTCCCTTGGGAATTTGGATTTATAAGTAGATCTTATATTCCCTCTATTCATTCTGATACCACATACTATTTTATTATAGTTAGAAAGCAAAATAGATTAACAAATCTTAATCCTAGGAAATAAAGGATAGATATTATTTGTTGATAAACATCAAAAAGCACATATTATGCATTACATATGTGTTCCATGATCCTTTATGTGTTGTATGACATCTCTTAACTTCTTACAAGAATACAAGTAAGAATGAAATATATAATTATTAAAGCATAAGTTTCACTTGAATGATGAATTTAAGAGTGTAACAATTGATTGCATTATTTTGAATAGTAAAGCAGTTGACTGCCTCCAAAAAGAAGACTCTAGTACACTTTGACTAAAGGAAATAGAAGGCATCATCAATGATCTCAATGGAAATAAAGATTATGCAGATGATGTCCAATCCATTTAATTTTCCAAATGTTTGATCATAGAAATAAAAATGCAGATTTTAGTCTACACCTTAAAATCCAATGCTATGATATCAATTTGACAAAAAAACAAAGGTCTCAACAAGAATGAGGAATTTTTTTGTAAATGTAAACGTGCAAAAAAATCATAAAGTGTCTCAAAGATTTACTAGAATTGCACTTACCTTATAACCCCAATTTTCTTTTAGACAATACAGGAAATTAGGCATGTCTATAGATCAAGATAATCTAGTAGAGGATCTGAAATGATAGTATGCATTGGTTGGCACATGTATCAAAGTTTCTCAACCTTACTATAATTAATCTCAATAAATACAACTTGCAAGCTATTTTAAGGAGCTTTAAATGGATGGTGAATGAACATTTCAACCACCCACCAGTAGCCTAGCACAAAACAAGAAAGCTAGAAATAAAATTTGATTTAAATAAAAATCTTATGTCAATCACACCCTTGCAATCATACTAGCTTAGATGCTAATGAATAATCATGCCTTTCCTTGGAGCTTCATTGTAAAAATTTATCATGGTTTCAGCAGTGGAAAACTTATGTCCCTAGAGAGACCACCCCTCTCCCACATAGAAAAACACATCAAATTTGGAATAGAGCGGCTGATTCAATACACCTATTAGTAGGTTGGTAATGGATACAAAGATTTTTTTTGTGTTAGAAGGAGACACATCCCCTAGGATTTTATAATTTTCCCCATACCTTTAATGTTTCTGGGACACAAGTACACAACAAAAATGTCCCTGGGCCATCCCCTATCCCTCAGAGCCAACTGTAAAAGGTGAATATAAAAGAAGAATTGGGCACTAAAAAAGGCATCCATTGTTATTGTTACTCAGCCCATGTTTCAAAGCTCAAGTATCATGTCTATTTCCATGCCTGAGGACAAAAACTATTTGATGAAGAAATATGAGGTATGAAAACCCGTTCAATTTTTGGTTTAAGTGATTACATTATGGGGTCAAATTTGTGTCGAATATTGCAAATTTCTAGTTTCAATATGGTGATCAAATAGTTTGGTGATATTGGAAATTTCCAACTAAAGATCAATTTTTTGATAATATGAGAATATCATTTTTCTTGGTATTGAGTGGTAAACCTTTATTATATTAAATATAAAATATTACTTTCAATATTACTCTTGGTTGTACCCTTGCTCATAGTGACTTTTGGAACTGCCAATTATAATTGCATTTGATACTTTGGTTAAAATATATAGTTGGTGAGACCATGATATTTGTAGATAATTTTTTATTTATTTGATGAGTCTTCATATGGCCAAACTCAAAACCAACCCACAATCAATGGATTCTAGGTTGGTATCGCAACCTTTTTATGAATGTAATTTCATCTTATATACAACTCAAAATTATGTGATTTTTCCATTGCATCTAATTTAATTTGGATTTTCTAAGAAAATATAAATCAGGAGAATTTCCAATGACATTCTGTATCAATATTATAAAATTTTTGAGATGGCCTTCATACAGGAATGTCATATGAAGAGATGATGTAATAGTTATTGTTGTGACTTTTTCTTGTTCTCAAATATTTAGATATTACAAAAACTATCAAATATTTTTTTAAAAATTTGCATATATCAAGAAAGTTTCAAAATGGAATTATCATGATAAGAATGTAGCAGCATTGAATATGCTTGCCAATAACATGTTTTCCTAGCTTGAAACCATCTTTATTACATAAAGGAAAAGGTCCACATACAATTTCATTTAGTTAGTCAAGAGAAATAGGCTTCCAGACAAGCAAAGATGTCAGTGATCATTCATAGCATCTTGGAAATTCAATATAGATAGGTTCATGAGTATCAACAAAGTCTATCCTTACAATAGGACATTGATCCTGAAAATGACATACAAATTGATGAGGAGACACAAGGGATTAATTAGGGTTCCATTGTATGAGGTGGTCTCTCATATTATTAGTTACTTAGATTTATATTTCATTTTTTTATTCAAACAAAGATGAGCCAAAAGCATACCAGTAATAGATCTAGTTGTCTACATTTTGACATTTTGTTGTGCATGCCTATTGTAATGAAAACAAATAATTAGGAAAAACAACTTGTTTCATTTTGAAATTTGAAAGAAATTTTTCTTTTTCTTTTTTTTACACAAGACACTGAATCTTTTATGCAATGATGTTTCCATAATAAACTCAAGAGCTCAGGTTGTATGTTGGGACTGAACTCCAATCGTACTATGTTTCCCTTTAGGATTTAAAATAGAAAACCTTAATGATATTATCTGAATCATCATATGGACTAAGAATCAACTTATCTATCCTTTTCTTAATTGAAATCTACATAAAACTCGTGAAGTGACATTTATGGTCACTAAATATTTCAATTTTTTAATATGCTAGTGATGATTTATTAATAGAAAAAGATGTTTATTATGGGATATCAAAAATCTAAACGTGGCTGCACAATTAAACGGATTGAGAAAGAAACTAAATTTTTGTACTTGAATATTTTCAGAAATATCAACTTTTTTGGTGTAATTAAATATTTACTAATTACACTTACTTAATTTTACTTAGGATAATGCATTTCCATATTAGTTGTCATTTAGACACCTAGGAGTTTGCATTTCATTTTAGCACATGGTTAGGTGAATTTCCACTTTAGGTGTGATAGTTGTCATCACATACCTCTTTGTGTGAGACATCCACCTTTAGTGGTCTTATCACATTATCACCCTCTCATTATTGCAGATGTTGCACATACTTTGATGTACAATGGAGGATGATCCAGCTTTGGTGGACATGTGATTCCACCTTATGTGGCTAATATCTTATCATCTCCTTATCATGTATTTTTATTGCATTGCCTATATATTTAGGCAGTCCTACTTTGTATTCAATTCAATTGGCTATAATCAATTATTTGATCATTTTGTCTATCTCTCTTGTGCTATCTTTTGAGCTTCTAGATCTTGGAGTTTATTCTTTTCCTTAGGCAAATTCTTACATGGTATCAGAGCCATAGGAGTTTCATTGTATAGCCTATTTTGAGAGATTTTTATTGCAGGTCAAAATTGGAGCTTGCTAGTGCAAATCAGAGGTTGGCATCACATTGAGGAGGTCCAAAAACCCCTAAATCAAATTTTGTTTCATCAAAATTAGACATATGAAGCCAAATCTAGAGCCATTTGAATTTTCAAGGTTCGGTAGTGGCGATTCAGAAAAAATAATTTCAGAGGCGATTTTCAAACAGCAATATCTCAGTCATCCGAACTCCTTTTTTGGAGCACTTTTTTTTGTTTTGGGGTAGAATTTCATGATCTACACAATGGTGTAGGTGATTTCAGATCTCTATTTCTGATATTTTCTAAAAATTACAAATCCTGATTTTTACAACTTTAGAGGCTTCGTTTGGGCTCATATGGACACATTTTCAAGTGCTATTTTTTTTTGAAAGTTCATTATTTTTTGTCTACTTTCCAGATCTAGTATCAGTTTGGAAAAATTATGAGTAGACTGAGTACTTTCAAAATTTGGTCTATTTTGGCCTATTTTTGGCACTTGTAATTTGTTAGATGCTTGAGAGATATTGTGTCTTATTTGTTTGAGTCTACTATAGCTTCATATTTTTTGTTGTAATCATCAAAATCAGAAGTCCACTTTGGTTCATTTTGGAAAGTGGCAATTGTACACACACTATATATAAAGGGCCAAAATCATCTATTTTGGGGGGATTCTTTGGCTCATTGCATTTTGGGGGGTGCATTGTTTTTTTGGTCTCATTGTTTCATGTGAGAATTACATCATGGATGGTCTAATTAAGTTGACAAGAGGAAACTATAAGCAATGGAGTGAATTGGTTCTTGCTCATCTTAGTGAGCATAACCTATTGCCCTATTTGTATGAGTATAGACCTAAAAGTCCTTACAATTGTGACTCTTATTCAGAAGTTGTTAAGGTTATCTATTTGAATATAGATATGGATGTTATGGATTCCCTTGATGACTATGATGATGAGATAGAAAATATTCCTGATCTTTGGACTTTTCTTTGGAAAATGTATGGAGATCCACATATTCCTCCACTTCCAAAACATCCAAAACCTATAGTTACAGCTCCTTCTCCTCCTATTGAGATCAAATCTCTTGATGATGCATGTCTTCCTATAGCCATTGGCTCTTATGATTTAGTGCAACAAGATATTCCTTGTCTTACAGTTATAGTTCCATGGGATGCCTACTTGATAAACATTGCAGGTTTGTTTGTGGAGTCCTACATTTTAGATTTGGGAGACTTCATTGATGACATTCATCTTCTCTTTGTTGAGGATGATCCTTCTTGAGTTGTTTTGAGGGAGTATGTTGACCCTCATCTTCATTCTCCACTTGATCCTACTTTCAAGATTGACATGATTGTGGATCCTTTGATACAACATTTGGAGGACATCTCTTTAACTTCAAAGAAGATATTTGACTCTTTGCAGATTGGTTTTCATGAGTCTCAAACTTCACTTGAGATGTCACATTGCATGGTTCATGTTGACCATACTCATGTGTTGAAGATTCCTATTCAATTTCCTGAGATATCATACATTTTGAGTATTCTTCCTTTAGATTGGGGAGGATTCATTGATACACCTATGGACTTGTTTCTTCCTAAGGGGAGGAACATTATTTAGTTTTCTTGGTGTAGTTTCTATATTGATCCAGGCACACTTATCATGGGTGTACATTCTACATTAAGGGGGGGCTTTCTTGCTTCTGTTCCTACTTCTTCATTTGAGGAGGCATATTTTTCTTTGGTGTTTGATCCAAATTCTTACATGGATCAGTTACCATTGGTTCTTCATTTGTCACCTTCTATTGAGCTTATTCCTAATTGGTTCATGGCATCTTTATCAATCAAGGACATGGTGACACATGAGCATACTTCAGAGACATCATAATTCATTTGGATTCCCTTTCCTACTTCATATCCACAATGGGAATCCTTCTTACATCTATACTTAGTGTATCTTCTTCCTAAGGGGAGAAATGTTGTTTGTAGGCATTGGACTATGTTTTTTTTTCAAGCACTTACCATCCTTGGAGGAGATTACTCATTATGGGGGGGATATCTTGTCTCCTTGTTTCCTTCCTTTGGGGGGATTTTTTATTGTATATGCATGATGTATGTCATAATTGGGGGGTCTTGATTACTCCATCCATGTATGCATATTGTATTCAGCTCTCTTTTTGGGGGAGGGTTTTCCCCATGAGGTTTTCCCTCTTTCTCTGCTTTATGAGAGATTGCATTATCTTTTTATCTTGCATATTGTACATGGGTACCTAACATGGCCTAGTAGCCCAAACCCATCTTGCATTGTGAGCTTAAGTGCATTTCCCTAAGTTGCACTTATTAGGGGTGATGGTGTAATTAAATATTTAATAATTACACTTACTTAAGTTTACTTAGGATAATGCATTTGCATATTAGTTGTCATTGTGACACCTAGGAGTTTGCATTTTATTTTAGCACATGGTTAGGTGAATTTCCACTTTAGGTGTGATAGTTGTCATCACATACCTCTTTGTGTGAGAGATCCACCTTTAGTGCTCTTATCACATTATCATCCTCATTATTGCACATGTTGCACATACTTTGATGTACAATGGAGGATGATCCACCTTTGGTGGACATGTGATTCCACCTTATGTGGCTAATATCTTATCATCTCCTTATCATGTATTCTTATTGCATTGCCTGTATATTTAGGCAGTCCTACTTTGTATTCAATTCAATTGGCTATAATCAATTATTTTATCATTTTGCCTATCTCTCTTGTGCTATCTTTTTAGCTTCTAGATCTTGGCATTTATTCTTTGCCTTAGGCAAATTCTTACAAACTTAATTAGGGCATTTCAACATATGTAGCAAATAGAGTTAGATTTTTATGATAAAGGATGTACTCAAGGTTAGAAACTAAAAAAGTGGTTGTAAAAGAGAGATATTTAGATACACTTAATTGTGATCATCTTGTTTAGTGTGCCATCAAATTGCATGAAATAAGCCTACAATGTAAGATTTATAATAAAATTACTTAATTTGATATTTAGAAATTCCTGAACTTCCTGAGAAAAATAATTAAACTAACATCAGATGAGAGGATTTAGAAAAACGTCCAAAAAAATTTCAAGCTCTTCAACATCACTCTCATTCCCATGGATCACTGTAGTACTTGTCCTTCTAGCACACTCAATCCTTCAAGATATATAGTAGGAGAAGCTGGAGCCTAGTTGGGAGCAATGGACCCACCAACTGATGAAGTTGACCCAACTAATTTTCTTGATAAGTAAAGGTCATCCATGTCCTTATCATCATCTAGAAGATATTCAAGTTCATCTCTTACCTACAAGAGGAATGTCTCATCAATGTTCCAACTAAGAAAACTAGAAACAAAACTCATTTCTATTGTACAAACAATTTAAGTGTGATCATTAGAGAAAACATGGGAAAAAAAGATTATACACTACAAATAATTTTTTTTTACCTATGTCCAATGGGATATTCTCATCTTTAGCACATGACAAACTAACCCCTATCCTCATAAAAGTGATATGCCAGATTTCAAGCCAGAGTAAGTAAAAAATGCATAGACCAACAATGCATATACTATGAATAATGTCTGATCATTGTGTCTTCAAAAAATTTTCATGGATAATGTTGTTTTTTAATACAATGCCTTAAGAGATATTAAAAAAAAATGTCATTTCAAGATTCCCCCATATGTTGACAGTCGTCACATCTAACTCGTTGTAATAAACTAAATAGTCAAGAATTCTAAATTGTAAATTGATTATAAAGAAAAAAATTTACTGAGACCTTTGGCTTAGATGATGTGTCATCTACATCCCGTCCAAAGTATTTAAATGCAATCAAAGTTACCCAAGGATGCATTACTAGCATAATTTTGCCCATCTTGAAAATTCAAAAACACGTCCCTTGGCTGTCCCATAAAATAAATGTTTGAATTTTTATAATTTGTTTGACTTCCACTCTCATGTGAACTCTCAATTTAAATTATTAACACAAACGTTATATGTTAAGGACTTAAGGTTCTATAAAGTATAAGAGCGTACTTTATTCATGTTTCATACAAATATTTAAAATTTCCCTATATATTTTAAAATTTCCTTATTTTTTATATAGTTGTCCCCACTAATGTCCCATGTTGTCCCCTATTCTAGAAAAAAAAATACATCCTAGAAACCCGTTTCCTCATCCCAGAATCTTGACGTAACATAGAATGCAATAAATTTGTCCTCAATTTCTTCTCGAATCTTCATCATTAATGCAGATTCCCCAAAAATTTGTAATACAACATGTTTCTTCCCCTACTTATCTATGTCTATTAAATGTTTAAACTTGTCCTTTTCAAATGCTCTAGTGGTATTCCAAGTATTTCCCACTGGCTAAACTCCAAAGAGAAAGATGGTCATCTATGCCACTCTTAAATGGGCTCCACTACAATTTGTATAATAATCCTTATTCTCTAATGATTTGCATGCTTTTTAAAAAAAAATTGTCTTAGTCATGCCTACATTATTTCATCACATAGTATAATAAATTGGAATGTTGTGGTGTTCATGTTAGCAATTTTGATCCAATTTCTTTAGAAATCAGTATATTTTAGCTTTATTTCTTAAACAAAGAGATAATAGATATGCCCATCTGTGAAGATTCTAGAAATTTGTGAAAAACAAAAGGCGAAAATGGAAATTTCAAAGAAGACATAAAAGTTATCATACTTTTAGATATTCTTTTAGAAATTACTTTTGGTGATGTCCACATATGATAACCGATTAAACAAAGATGATGTCTAGGTATGCTAAGATAAAAGCCTGAGCCATAGAATATTTTGAGCTTTATTTATATTCAATAATGCATTAAGAGACTGGAAAGATCAAAAAGAACAAAAAATTTTAGTGACTAAGACCTTTTGAACACGTGTTGGAAACCTTGTCATAGCACTCTTTAGTTTACAAAAATGGTCCAAATTATAGCTACTAATCTGCATATCATGGTGAAAATTAGTATAAGAAATAATATCCTATCTTTGAAGAAACAAAGAGAACAATGATACAAATACAAAACTTGATAATTATTTTGTCTATAAAACACATGTTGCAACTGACACTATACATTATGCTAAGTCCAAATAAACACAAGTAACTCCAAATTACTTAAAAAATATGCAACTCATTTTATTCTCTTGAACATCTATGTAAAAGTGGGTAGTTGGGAAGAAGTTTAGATGGTAAGGAGACTGATGAAAGATGGAGGAATTAAAAAATTGATGAAGATTTGTGATAAATAATAGTGAATACCTTTAGGAGTAAAATATTATTAACATTAAATATTAGAAAAAGTATTATCCTATCAGATTATTTTAAAGTAGTAAACCACTTACATGATTTATGAGACTGTACAAGAAATCTGCATAGGATTCAAATTCATTTTAGAAAGTAGAAAAAAAATTATCACTAAACTCTTGCATATATACATCATACATGCAATAAGGATTCAAAAATAACAATAATGTTAACTTTCTAGTCTGCATAGAAATTTGTAGTGACTCAAATTCAGCCTCTTTCATCTTTTCATGCTCCATCCTTATTTATTTCATGTTAGTCACATCCAATCACATCAAATATCAAGCAATAATGAGAGAAAAGATGATTTTCTACAAGCTATGAACCAAAATATCCCACAAGAAACCAGTTCTTCATTTATTAATTTGAAATAATATGTCTCCTCCTCTCAAGCTAATGTAAGAATAAATGTGTGTCGTATTGGCTTTTTTATGGACAAAAAATTGAAATCTAGAACCAACGCACAATTGTTACTAAATAATTTGGCCCTTCTATATTTTTTGAATAGAGCTTTGAAACTAAAGATTGCTATAAAACTTGATCAAACCACAATGATCAGAAGCAATGTAAATGGTGTTATCACATGTTAATAAAGTCTTCTAATATGTAGGTGTTGTATCCATATGCAATTTAAGCTCATGCATACTTGTCACTAGTGTTTACCTTCCTTCACATGTGTTTTTTACTGGCTTTTCAAGAAAGATGAGAAAATTAGTTGACTTGTAATGTCAAGGTGGTTTCTAAATAAGTGGATTTTAAGTTGTGACACTTGGCCTTCCATGATAAGTTTCTAAAGTGGTTATTGAATGGATCTAATATTACTCTCATCATTGTGCTCACAAGGGCTTGTATTGGATGCTCGTATGAATATAATATTTGTAAACAATTATACATTTTAAAAAAGGGGAATGATGGCCTTCCTCCATTTTCTCACAAAAAAGGTTGCATCTCAAAAGAACATATTGACTTAAAAAAAAGGTTGCAAAGTATATTGACTACAAGATCCAAAGCTCCCATTATGGCTATTAGGAATAGTACCAAGAGATAACTGTGAAGGGGGGGGGGTGAATCAGTTATCTACAAGTTTCAATTCTTTATCCAATTAAGTATACTTAAACATAAAGCATAAACACAATGAAAGAACACTTGAGCACAACACAATATTTTGGTTATGGGGAAACCCAAATAGATAAAAACTCTGGTGGGAATTGACACCCACTAATACTCTGCACTAGTGTATTATGATCATTTTTTGAAGATCCTTAACCCTGTTAGGAGTTTCTTTAGAATATATTTAGTACAGTAGACCTAGTTAAGGGTTGGACCATGTTAGGAGTCTTTTACAATTGTCCCTATTAGGGGAGAGGATGCACTATCTGAGAGCTCACTACTCAAAGGGGTGAAAGCTACAACCTTCTGAATAATAGATACACACTATATCTGGATCTTGGTGAACTTCACTTTGACCTGCTATCTGGATTAGTTCCAATGTATAACACAAGTACTTTACTTGGTCACATAGACCTTCCTCTAATGGCTCAACACTTTGCACACTCTAATCTGCTCTACTTAATCAACCACGAACCACACTCAAGCAATCACAAATGTTTGTCTATAAATATCTTTCCTCTAAATGATATAATCAAGTAAGCCTATTAGAACCACCTTGAAAAAATATTAGAGAAACCATAAAAAACTCCAATAAACATTTTGTTAGCTCTACTATACACGCAACACATTCTGGGACCTTTCCAATAAGATAATTGTAGACTCATGATACACATTGTCGGCTCTACCAAAACAACTGGATCTTTCTCCTCAAGCTGAATTACTTCATGCGCTCTTAACTAAACATAAATAACTCTTCTCTAAGCTTAACTCCAAGGGTGCATACCCCAATGATAGGTGCAACTCCATAACCAATAAAATCTTTGTTGGCTCTCCTGAATAAACACAAGAAATTGCTACTGGTGAATAGCGACTGCATAACTTCAATTCTACTAAATATCAAACTATGCATCCATTACTAAAACATCACTAACATGTCTTCAACATATATCCAAGCGCACAAGGCTCCATGATAACTATATGGACAACCATACATAGAACACTACCTGTTACTCTATTAGGAACACTGTTGACACAAGCTACTGTATAATTGTCTGTACTAACAGTTAACCTCTGCGCCCATGATAATATCATGTCCATGCTACATATACTAAAAGATTACTGAATAAGACTTCCATGCATGCTACTTTCCATATGTTTTCATCAATGACAAACATATAGTCAGTACTGCCCTACTCGCAAATCTCCAACAATCTCCTCCTTTGGCATTGATGGCAACATGTGTAATGAAAAACCACCACGAACCCAAATGAACATTTCTTTTATAACATTCTCCATTTCCTCATCAAAACTCCCCCAAAGATGATTCCTCCATCTGCTGCAATATTTTTCAATATTCTCCATTTTCTCAACTGTACTGTTGTCATAACTGAATAGTGCTCCCCCTTAGTATGTTAATCCTTTTTACTTTTGTTCGTCATGACTTTATATATTACTCCCCCTTTAAAATGAATGGAAAAGGGTGCCATTTATTTTAAGCATCGGTACTATTCCTAAGGTAGAGTAGTCAACCTTCCATCAGTCCCTAAGGATTGATGCCTTTTCTTCTTTCTTCTAAGCAAAATCAGAGAAGGGAATTACTCCCAACTTCTCCCTAAGATACTCAAAAGTATCCTTAGGCAAGGGCTTAGTGAATATATTTTCCAACTGATCTTTAGTACTCACATAGTGCAACTTGAATTCTTTCTTTGCCACTTTCTCTCTTAGGAAGTGATACTTGATCTCAATTTTCTTTGTCTTTGTATGCATCATATGGTTCTTCAACATGTTGATAGTGCTAGTGTTATCATAGTGAATAAGAATAGGATAATCAATCTGAATTCCAAAATCCTTTATCATCTACTTGATCCAAACAATTATAGAACAATTTAATGCTACTACAACATACTCTGCTTCTGCTATTAACTAAGAAATACAATTTTGTTTCTTGCTTGTCCAAGTGACAAGTCTATCACCAAGAAACACTGCTTCACTTGATGTACTCTTTATGTCATCAACACATCCTGCCCAATCTGCATCAGCGTACACATGAAGCTCAATATTTTCTAAATTAGGATACCATAGACCATAATCTATAGTGCCCTACAAGTATCTAAATATTCTCTTTACTGCCATGAGGTGACTTTTCTTAGGTTCTACTACAAATCTTCCAACTATGCCAATTGCATTGGAAATATTAGGTCTAGTCTGAGTAAGATATATGAGTTTACCAATCATATATTTATACAATGTTATATTTACTACTGGTGAGTCATCTTCTTTTGTAAGTTTACATCCAGTGATCATAGGAGTCTCTACTAGTTTGCAATCATCCATCTTGAATTTCTTTAATATTTTTTTCACGTATTTGGACTGATTAATGAAAATGCCTTTCTCTGTCTGCTGCACATTTAATCACAAAAAGTATTTGATAGGACCAATCATACACATCTCAAACTCTCTCTGCATTTCTTTGGCAAATTTTTCACTTAGTTTGTCATTACCTCCAAAGATAATGTCATCAACAAATATAGCTCCAAGTAGTAGACCTTCAGATGTCTCTCTAATGAATAGATTACAATCTGTTTCTCCTTTCATGAATCCAATCTTTGTTAGGTATCCATCTAGTCTCTCATACCATACTCTAGGGGCTTGCTTAAGTCCATAAAGGTCCTTCTTCAATTTGCATACCATATTAGGTTTGTCTGATAGGGTGAATCCTTCTGGCTACTCAATGCATACTTCTTCTTTCAAATCTCCATTTAGGAATGTTGATTTGACATCCATTTGATATACTTTGAAGTTTTTGGCTGTAGCATAAGCTAGAAACAACTTAATAGCTTCTAATCTACTCATAGGTGCAATTTTTTTTGAATAATCAATGCCTTCTCTTTGTGCATATCTCTTACATACTGACCTTGCTTTATTTCTTACTACTATACCATCTTCATTCATCTTGTTTCTGAATATCCACTTTGTTCCAATCACATTCTTATCACTAGGTCTTGGGACCAGTTCCCAAGTGTCATTCTTAATAATATGATAATGTTCTTCTTTCATAGCATCATGCCAATCTAAATCATTACAAGCATCTTCAATGCTTAAAGGTTCAATATGAGATAGTAAACATACCACTTCACTGCTGGCTGAGTTCTTTTCTTGTGATCTTCTTAAGAATTTTCCACTCTGATCTCCAATGATGTCTTTCTTGGAATGATTTCTAGATGTAAACTTTGGAATTTTAGGTGATGCCGACTCATCAACCTTAGGAGTACTTTCTTCACTTGTCTCAGGGTCATTCAATAACACATCAATGCTATGAAACATTTCCTCAATGACTGTCTCACTAGTAGAGGGTCTAGGTTCTTCTTCAATCATGGGTGAGTAATCATGATATCTTTCTTGAACCATAAACTTTTCATCAATCTTAACATGAGCACTTTCAATGATCTTTTTCAATCTTAAATTGAAACATCTATAAGCTTTACTTTTAGTAGAGTAACCAATAAAAATGCCTTCATCACTTCTTGCATCAAACTTTCCTACTGCTTCATCCCTCTTGATGTAGCACTTGCTTCCAAAGATTATGAAGTATTTTACTATGGAAAAATTTCCAAACCATAGCTCATATGGTGTTTTGTTAGTGCCAGGCCTTAATTGAATTCTATTGATGGTGTAGACTATTGTATTGACCGCATCTCTCCAGTAGGTGTGTGTAATTTTTCCTTCAATCATGATGGTGCACGCTATATCAAGAATGATCCTATTCCTTCTCTCTATAATTCCATTCTACTGAGGGATTCTAGGTGCACTTAACTATCTCTTTATGCCATGTTCTTCACAGCACTCATAGAATGTATCAGAGGTGAATTCTCCTCCTCTATCTGATCTCAAAAATTTTATCTTTAGTCCAGATTCAACCCACATCATCCTAGTATAATCATCAAAAAAAAAAATGAAATACCTTTCACCATAGTATGATCTTGTTTGAGTTGGACCACACAAGTCTGTTTGAACCAGATCCAACTTGTTCTCTCCTAAATTTTTCTTTCTCCTGAATGAATTTCTCACATGCTTCCCCATGACACATTCCTTGCAAATAGTATCAACTAGTTTTTCTATGCTAGGTAGATCTATAAGTTCCTTTACATTGCTTATCTTTACTATGTTATCAAAATTGATATGACATAGTCTTTTATGCCAAAACCAACTATCATCAACTGTAACAACAAAACAACTTGCTTCTAAATTGAGTTGGAAAAATTCAGATGTTGTCTTTGAGCCTAATGCAATAATAACACCATCCTTGTTGTTAATGATGCATTTGTCATCTTTAAACTCCAACTAATAGCCTTTTCCAAGTAACTATCCAACACTGAGAAGGTTATGTTTCAAACCATCTACATAGAGAACATTATCAATACTATTCTTTCCATCCAAGGTGATGGCTCCTCTACCAACTATTTCTTTAGGAGTGTTATCTCCAAATATGACCATACCACCATTGTATTTGTCCAGAAGAAAAAATCTATCTTTATCACCTATCATGTGATGTGAACAACCACTATCTATAATCCATTTTGTCCTTATGTTAGCTTGTGAAATCAATGTTAGCTCTTGATTCTGTTTCTTATCTTCATGAACTATCTTATTATTCATTTTGTCTACAATAGAAATGAATCCAATTTCTTCTTCACCTAATTAATCATCTGAAACTCCATCTCTAGCATAGTAGCATTCCTTAGAATACTTAGGCTTGTAATCCTTTTTGAACTTTCTAGCTCTAGTAGGACACTTAGATGCAAAGTGACCGATCTTATTACATGAAAAGCACTTAAATGGTAATTTACATTCATATTTTCCTTTTCCTTTGTTTTCTCTTTTGGAAATCATAGAAATGAAATCATCTAATGTTTTCTCTTCATCATCATCATCAAAATTACTAGAAGTGTTTGCGGATTTCTTACCATGAACTATTGCTTTGAAGGCTATCTCACTCTTTAGTTCTATCTTTAATCTTGAAATCTCAAAAGATGAGATTTTTCTGATCAAGGTCTCTCTCTTGAAATTAGATATAATTTGTATGGTCTCATCAAGGATGTTGATATTTCTTTCATATTCAGGAGTGAGAGTAGTCATTAGCTTGTCCATAATGTCATCTTCTAAAATCTCTCTACCATTTTTTATGATTCCAGCAATTGCTTCATTGATCCTTTCATTGTAAGCTCTGATATTTTCTTCAGGCAGCATCTCTAATGCATTGTATCTTTTCTTCCATGTCTTTTTCATGCATCCATTTCTTGTTTGTCTCCTTCAAATATGTCTTCTAGGTGCTTCCAAATTTTGTGGGTTGTATCTACCTTTTTTATTTTTGAAAACTCACCATCAGATAGGGCACTGATAAGAGCTTCTTTAGCTATAGCATTCTGATGAAAAAGTTCCTTTTCCCTATCAGTAGTATCATCCTTTGCAAGGTCTTCTAAGGTAGGAATCTTGGCATCTTTGATAGTTACATCAAAAACTTCAAAAGAAATGCACTGCAAATGGGTCACCATCTTGTTCTTCCAATTAAGATAATTCACTCCATTAAACTTAGGACTTTCTTTCCTGAAGTATGCCATATGATCAACCTCAAGCTATTAAAATTTCTCTCTGAGGCACTTGGCTCCGATACCAATTGTTAGGAATAGTCCAAAGAGATAACTAAAGGGGGGGGGGGGCATGAATCAGTTATCTACAAGTTTCAATTATTTATCCAATTAAGTATACTTAAACATAAAGCATAAACACAATGAAAGAACACTTTAACACAACAAAAAATTTTAGTTATGAGGAAACCCAAATAGGTAAAAACCCCTGTGGGAATTAACACCCACTAATATTCTGCACTAGTGTATTATTATCCTTTTTAGAAGATCCTTAACCCTATTAGGAGTTTCTTTACAATATATTTAGTACATTAGACCTAGTCAAGGGTCAGACCCTGCTAGGAGCCTTTTACAATTTTCCCTATTAGGGGAGAGGATGCACTATCCAAGAGCTCACTGCTCAAAGGGGTGAAGGCTACAACCTTCTAAATAATAGATACACACTATATATGGATCTTGGTGAGCTTCACTTTGACCTATTGTCTGGATCAGTTCCAATGTATAGAACAAGTACTTTACTTGGTCACATAGACCTTACTCTGATGGCTCAAAACTTTTCACACTCTACTCTACTCTACTTAGTCAACCATGAACCACACTCAAGCAATCACAAATGATTGCCTATAAATATCTTTCCTCTAAATGATATAATCAAGTCAGCATATTAGAACCACCTTGAAATCATATTAGAGAAACCATAACAAACTCCAATAAACATTTTGTTGGTTCTACTATGCACGCAACACATTCTGGGACTTTTCCAATAAGATAATTGTAGACGTACGCTACACACTGTTGGCTCTACTAAAACAACTGGATCTTTCTCCTCAAATTGAATTACTTCATACGCTATTAACCAAACTTCAATAACTATTCTGTAAGCTTAACTCCAAGGGTGCATACCCCAATGATAGGTGCAACTCCAAAACTAATAAAATCTCTATCGGCTCTCTTGAAAAAACACAGGAAACTGCTACTGGTAAATAGAGACTGCATAACTTCACTTCTACTAAATATCAGACTATGCATCCATGAATGAAATATCACTAACTTCTCTTCAAAATATATCCAAGCACTTAGAGCTCCATGATAACTGTATGGAAAACCATACACAAAACACTGCCAGTTACTCTGTCAGGAACACTACTGACACAAGTTGTTGTATAACTGTTTGTACTAATAGTTAACCTCTACACCCATGATATCATGCTGATATCATTTCCATGCTACATATACTAAAATATTACTTCATAATACATCCACACATGCTACTTTCCATATGTTGTCATCAATGAAAAACATACAGTCAGAGTTGGCCTGCTGGAAAATCTCCAACAATGGCAAAGATAGGGAGCATTCTAGGAAAGGTTATGGAATTTGGACTTATAGATGCCAACTACAATTATTTAAAAATTGGAAGTTTTTAAATCCTTTTCCATAAATCCATTTTGTGCATGTAACTACAATCTTTCCAGTCTATGGGAACACCTCTTTGAGGCATTCTCTGAAAACAATTCATGTGCATAGTCTATGCATCAACATTTCACATACATGTATCTAAAGAAATTGTGACTATAATAGCTGACAAAAATTACTATATCTTTATGCTTTGATAGATGTCCATATTCTATTCCAAAAATCCCATTCTGACACTACCAAAGAAGCTTGGAAAAAATTATGGAATTTACCTTTACATGAGACTGCATTTATGTTTTGTCAAATAGTTCATGGCTTGTCTATACCTCCACATTTTGCATATAGTCTATAGAAGAATTTCCAACTATCTAAAAAAATATTTCTTCCATTAATATTTCATGGATTGGATGTCCACACCTTGTTCAGAGTTCCTATTTAAGCACATGAATGGAGGAAATGGAGAAAAAAGACCCTCAAACCTAGCTTTAAGTTGTGAGTTGAGAAATCAAGTACTCTTGATAATTACCAAATCGATCATATTCTTTGTTTGAGAATCAAATTAACAATTGTTAGCTCCCATTTTAGAATAGTCAAGGAGGATGCTGGCAAAATATGTGGAGTTTGGCTTTACACTAATCAATTGCATTTGCTTAAAAATATTTAAGGCCAACTCAACAAGGCCATTTTGTGCATATCCTATAACCATTGCAGTCCAAGAGATGACATCTCATTGAGAAGTTTTATCAAATAATTTAATTTAACCAATGTAATTAGACCAACTGAAAGTGTGGTTATAGTCAGTTGTTGGATGGTTTAAGGGAAGTTATGGGTTGGTAGTCAGTTGTAGAGGTTTATACAAGTTTATAAATATGTGTGAAACCCAAAAATACACAACAATGGAGAGGGAATCAAATGTATGAAGATCTGATATAAATAAAGTTGAGTTTTCTACATGTTTCCTTGTCTTGATAGTTATTTTAGTAGGTTACAATGCTCGTTCCTTTATGATGTGTTAACTAGATTTAAATATGCCTATATGATATGTTAGGGTGTTTATTTCTTCATGGTTTGCCTTTCATAGCATCCCTTTTCATCAAGTTTATATAGTGTTGTTCAAGTTTGATCAAAGACTGATAAACTCTAAATGAGGGTATTCAGAGAGTTGTAAAATGTAATAGGGTTTGTGCAGGATCTTGGTATGCCAAAAAGTGGTGATGTGAAAAAGAAGTCTTGATTAATAGACTCTTCAAAAAAAAACTATAACTTTCAAACAGTATAACATTTTTGAAATCTAAAATATATATAATATTCTATGCTTCACCTAATACAATAATAATCAACAATTCTTTCAATTTGATGAAGTTTAGACTAAGTAAAGGTGGTCAAACATGAGAGTTTTTATATTCAGGAAAATTTGTTGCAAAAAAATCATAATTAATTATTTACTTTGAAAAAAAATACAAAAAAATATAAATAACATTCAGACACGAGTCTACTACTTTTATCTAGAATCTTATAAATAAATAGTATCATTTAATTTTGTTTAATGTGGTCAGACATACACCTACTTGTTATCTTTCTAGTCCTGATTAATAGACTTATTAAAAAATAGCTATAACTTTCAAACTGTATAACATTTTTGAAATCCAAAATATGTGTCACATTCTATGATTTTCCTACTACAATAAAAATAATAAAAGTTTTCAATTTGATTAAGTTTAGACTAAGTTAACATGATTAGACATGAGAGTTTTTGTATTCTGGAAAAGTTGTAGAAGAAAAATAATAACCAATTATTTACTTGGAAAAAAATTATAAAAAAATATATGTCTCATACTGCTACATTGAAATTTGAAAAATCATAACTAATTATTTACTTGGAAAAAATATAAAAAAATTTCTTGAAATGTTCATACTGCTACATTGAAATTTGAAATTTTCAACATATAGAATAATTGTTTTTTAAAAATGGCCTAGTATCTTACAAACTAAATTCAATTTTCTACAGATTTGTTTCTTACACATTTTTGATATAATATTTATAACTTGTTCAAATTTTTATGTCAACTTCCCTAATGCTGATTTTATGAATTTTCATTGCCACATAAGGGCCTAGTTTGACATACCATGATCATACACATACCCAATAACTCTAAGTTTTACATAGTTCCTTGCCCCATAATGTATAGGAGGATGGGGGAGAACATGTATCATAATCTCCTTAAGGTTGTAAGAAGTCATGACAAGTTTTGATGAGTATGGATGGATGAAGAGAGTAGGGTGAAAGAATGACAGTCCCAGAGAAATGCAGTCCTGATGCGGGGGCCATATCTCGGCGTTCAACTGTTGGATTTCCCCCATTTTTGGATATATTGTGCTTAATCAAGTTCTTCAAAGTCTGACTGACATGATTGAAGAAATCATATATGATTAAAAATTTATAGACCTCTGCATATAGGTCTATCAAAGAGGACTATAATATGGTATTTTGCACTCCAATGTAGGCATGCATTATAGGCTGGTTTGGTGAAGGGATTTAGATGTTGTGTGGGGGTTGTATAGAGATTCTTCCTTGTGTCAATGAGTAGTGGATCCATAGGGAGTGATCCAAGTTAATGGGTTATTGAAGGAAGTTGGAGTATTTGTGGTTGGGACAGTCATATCACATAGTCCAATATTTGTGTAGGAATAAGTTTTGTGTAGGCCTTAGGGTGTGGAGTCTAGTGGAAGAAAGGTTAGACAATGGAAGAGTATTGACCATTGAGAGGTCTTGAATTGGACCCTTGAAGCGATCTAGGATTGGGTGAATGGTGAACCTAAATTGAGATGCATGATGTTAGTTGTTGTATCTCACAACCAAATAGTGTCTTTACCTTTGAGTTAGGGATTTGAAGAAGTGATCCACTAGCCTTTTCATAAAAAATGTTTCCCTAGGATGCTATTGTATTAATGGTTCGATTGATTTTTAATTATGAGTTTTAGAAAAGAAGGTCATAACTCTCATGTTGTTTACATGAGATTTAGCATCTTTCAAGTCTATTAAGTCTATAAAAAAGGGATTGTTTGTCCAAAAAAAATGTGATCAAAAAGTTGTAAGGTGTCATGTCTACTTGAATGTGTTGATGAAAATTAGTGAATTCTCTTTTGTACATTATTATGTGAAATATAGTGTGATTTCATTTGATCTTGGAGTTTCTTATGAGTTGTGATTAGTGTTTGGATGGTGAAGGTATAAAGTTTCTATGTCTATCTCATGGATTAGTCAAAGAGCGTGGAAGTTTATTATTTTCCTTAAAGTTGTCAAGCCATGTTGGGAGGCATTTGGGTGAATGTTGAGTCAAGAATGAAGGATGATAGGTGATGGGTGTAGAAGATTGGAACAAGTATGGATCCTAGAAATGGTTGTCAAGATTAAAGAAGTTAATGATCTTGTTGAGTTGCCTTATTTATCAAATTAAGAACCTTGGGTGAAGTTTGGGTCAAAGTACCCTTAGGATTTGTGTTGGTGTAGGATGCTCTGCATCAGGAGAAAATACCAACATAGAATAGATTCACAAACACAAACATACAAAATATTGGTGTGCCAAGTTTTTGGAAAATGGATCAATCAAGTACATAAAACAAAATAATTAACTACTGACCTTCATATAGATTCTTTCCCTCTTGTAATATCAAATGTAGGCTTCCATAGGGTTTTCTTCCTTGGCTACAAATTAATCTCCCTATAGAACATTGGAGCCCTAGAAACCTATATAAGATCAAAAGAGGGGAGTCGACCTTAGAAACAAGAAATTTGACTACACTCTAGCACTACATAATTGATAATTCCAAAACATAAAATAAAATAAATTATTACTTCAATCTCTAAAGTGTTAGGTCTATTGTCTAGATAACTAGCCTTCAAAGAAGTAATATCCGACCATTGAATCTCTATTTCTCTTCAAACCACCCTCTAGTATTTCCCAAACAATCTTGCATTTGGCATAATATCATTTTTCCACCAAATCCCCTTCATATCTTGAGATTCACTAGAAAATAATTCTAAGTCAATACTAAGAAGAAATTTCCAATCTATTGAATAATTTAAAGCCTTTAATAAGATTCAATGGTTAGTAGAAAAATTCTTCATTGAATTAAAGCAAGGAAATAATTGCATTTTCAATGCTCAACTCATTAACCTTTACACTTTTGATACACAATAGAATAGAAATTGTTGTTTTGAAAATACCTCGCATGAACCAATCCTAAAAAATGATGCTGGGAAGTTTGAGGCCTTGAGCTTGTCTGTAGCGGACTGCACTGCTATAGTATTTTCATCCTTCTTTTGAATCTTTTCCCATGCATCTTGATGTTGGTTATTTTCAGCTACAAGAACTACCTAATCACCTTTTGAAATATCCATTTCAATGAGGTCTAGAAATGAGGGGTTTTCTTCAGTGTTAAACCCAATGGGCTTGGCTCAACAGATGGATTAGATGAAAAATATTGATTGATTATTTCAATGTTGGTTACATGACTCTACTGTTGCTACACTTAGATAAAAAGAAAAAGTATGAGTACCAAACCAAAAGATACTATGAAGAACTTAATAAACCCTACATCATGCAAAGTATCATGAGAAAAGAACACAAAAAATTATGGATCTTCTCTTTGAACTTGTTGTACCTTGTTACTTCCTTTTAGGGACTTCCCTTTGTTGGCTTCGAATGCTCTATTTTCATAAAATATTTTTGATTTTATGGATGATGGAAGTTATCAGTGGTTTAAAATTGTTAGATATAGATTAATTCCTTGTACTTGAAATGCCCATGTTGTTCTCGAATTGAACATGAAAGGAAAGTGCTTAAGAAAAATGTTCCTAGAGAAAATGCCAAATAATTACTGGTAAACATAATTGTTCAAATATTGGAAACATCATCAATCAAGTTGTACTATGCATAATGGTACATAAAAAAAATAGAGGGGTATATATGCAAGGAAAAACATAATAGTCATAACTTCAAACAATCATTGAAATACTACCTGATGATCAAACAAGAAACTATGTGCACACATACATACAAAAGTGTAGTTGAATATTTATAATATATTAGGCAATATATCTTTGTAGATGAATCAGACAATATATTATCTTGCATAACATAATAAAAGTGAGGCCTACACAAGAGCATCAAACAATTTCTCCCAAGAGAAAATGGGGATCTAAATCATCCAAAAATGGAGTATAAGAAATGGATTTGATACTTCTATTACAACCTTTAGGCTTTTCAGAAAAGAAAGATCAGGTAAGGAAGAAAATATTTTCCCATTTTGGAGTTAGTAACAAGAAACCATAATGCTAGAAACATTTCAATAATATTAGATCCTATACATGGAAACACCACTAACATGTTGAAGAAAAAATAAGGCACATCAGAGTGTTCATTAATAAAAATAGAGAGAGCATAAAACTTAGAGTATTAGGCTTCCAAAAAAAAATTGCCTCTCCTCTCTTCTCTCGTTCCTTGGCCATCATCATGTCTATTTTTCCTCTCATCTCTTCACAGATGATATTTGATCTTAAAATTCTTTTTCCATGTTTGAGGGAAAAGGAAAAGTAAAATTTTTCTCATTGACTTAACTATTGAAGGAAACTTTGATTTAGGCATGCTTTTAAGTGGAAATAAAAGAAATAGAATTATGAGGATCAAAATGGGAAGAACATTTGATTCTTAAAATTTTAGATGTTTGTAAAATAATTTTTAAGAATGAAATGTCCTTCCCATTGTTAGAATTTTGGACATTTGATTCTTAAAATTGTTTTAAAAATATCTAAAAAGTTTCCTTTACTTCTAGTCAAACCTAAGACTTGATACTAAATCTCATTTGAATTCAAAATTTTAGAATAAGGGAGGGAGAGGGAGAGGTTTTATGATAAATAGGAAAAAAATGGATTGCATTTTATTATTCAAATAGTTTTTATGGGTTTAAATATTTTGTTTTGATTTTTATAGTGATTTTTAAGAAAATTAATTAATTTTGTAGTACTAATTAGTATTAAAAAATCATAAGATTGTAAACTTTTTATAAAATTTGAATTAAAATATTAGCATTAGTTGTTGTTATAATCCATGAGACATCTTAATTCTAAAAAGATTTTAAATTTTCTCAAGATCATACCTTAAGGAATTTTTAGTAGCCTCCTCCATGGACCCATAGTCTAATACACCTTGAAAGGGAACATGTTTGGGTCATTTTTGAAACAAGTTATGTTTTAAAGACTTTCCATTACAGGGAATATATGATGAAAATATTCATTTTCATTATTTGAACAAGTCAAAATATTTTCCAAAACTAGTAAAGTGGAGTTATTTTCAAGGCTTTGATCAACTTGGTCATAAATTTCATGTATGTGGTTGGCACTTTAGTTAAATAAAATGGCACTACTTCAAAATCCTACTATCTATAATATACTTAAAAGGTTATTTTGGAACATCATCATCACAAAATCTTACTCGATTATGACTTCACATAAGATCAAACTTAGAAATATATTGTTAAGCCCTTCATTTGATCAAAGATATTTTAAAGGAGTAATAATCATTCATTTAGTCATTTTTGTTTGGGTGACTAATTATTAGTTGTTAGAAATGGGAAATAATGAGAGGGGGGTGAATTAGTATTTCACAAACTTTTACTTTTGTCAAATTATGGATATAAGAAATTAACTTGTAGCTTTCATAAGAAATTAAACTAAGTAAACTGAATAACAAGCATAACAATAAAACAAATGAACTCATAACACCATGTTTTTTCTCGAGGAAACCCTGGCCAAGGGAAAATCCTGGTGGGGATGATACCCACAACTGATCCACTAATCAAAAGTATCTGGTTAAGTATGTTGACCTTGTTAGGAGTATGTTACATTCATATAGTGTCTTTGTCCTAGTTAAAGGACTCTAGGCATTGTTAAAAACCTCAACCCTGTTAGGAGTTGCTTATTAAAAAATAGAATGTTTGCAAGATGAGCTCACTACCAAGAAATGTAATATACAATAATAGCTTCAGATACAAAGGTAAGATACAAAAACCTCTTTACTACTGCCGAATAGATTTACTATTCTAATCTAGCTTTGTAGGCTCTTCTCTTTGATATACAGTACTTTCTTCCTTTCTTCTTACAACATACAATTTTTCATCATATATCAACTTATTAAAAATGCTATATCTTTCTTTTTCTTTTTTACCTTGCATTATATTGTACTTACATATATACAAGTTATTACAAAATAACTTCATGTCGGCTTTACAATACATTGTACTTTTCTCAACACATAAAATCATTATATGTTGTCTTAGGGTTAACATCTAGAATGTCATCCCTAAATAGTTAAGTCATTATTTTGATAAGGAAAATAATCTCTTAACTCAATATAATCATATTCTGTCTTCTGCTATGTTCAGGTCGGCTCAACATTATCTCTGTAAAACATTAATATCTTCTTTCGTACATGTCGTATAGAATTGCGCTCTCATATGTGGCTTTGATATACATAGAATGATCCATGTTCACGTGTGCATGGGCTGAACCTTCTTCTATGAACATCGATAAACAAAATTATCTCTAATTAGATTGATAAACATTGTTGAACTTAGACAATTTTCAAATGTGCTCATACAAAACTGCTTCCTGCAATCATGCTATCTTCATGATGAGTATATGTTTCCAAAATGACAATATTATGATATCCTACTTACCCAAATTTCCAACAATCTCCCCCTTTTTCATTGGTTGCAACATATGGTAAAATTGGTTAAGTCCCAAAAACTTTAATTAAAAAAATGAAAAATGTAATATATGGCCATTACAAAATTATGGATCTGACATGTCTATACATGTCTACTTATTTCTCCAAAAATGATAATCCCCCTAAGAGTATACATACTATTATTCTTCATATTTTTATCTTCTATATACATATAATTTTCATAATATATTACTCCCCCTTTGACAACAATGACAAAGGTGTCAATTCTATAAGTGAAGAATTTGATTTACCTTTTAGTCTCAATACTGCAAGGTGGGAAGGCTTGCAACACATTCTAAAAAATTGGCTTTCAAATTATCTAATTCATTGTCCCATGTCTTCTTCACTAAGTCAGAAACACTAAGTAGTGCACATAGGCCAAAGAATGCTATTTCAATTGCCTTCACATTAGCATAAGAAAATTTTCCAAAGGATGTCTTAGATAAAAGACATTCTTCCAAATGAATTTCCACAATACTGATTTTCAATGATAAATTATCTCTTATTAGAGTGAATCTCTTCAGTTTATTCTCTATTTCATCGTCAAGAAGTCTCATGTCATCATAGATTCTTCTTGCTTTCTTGTCAATATCTGTGATCTTTGCATTCAGACTCTACAAATCATCTACTATCACTTGTAATTATGCTTCCTTGTTCTTCATTTTCTCTTAAAAATTTGATGTGTGGCTACAGGATTGTGTACACTGAATGTATGATGATTTTCCTCTCTCTAAACATCTTCTTAATTCTTTTATGAATATATCCAAGTTATCTAAATTATTTTTGATATTCTAGCAAACAACTTGAAATAATTGTGCATCATGGGCTGCTTGAGCCTTGACTGATGCAATCTCTAATAAGTTAGTAAATTCCATGTCAAAAGCTTTTATGACCTCTTTGGCTTTGGCTTGGGGATCAACCTCACTGACTTGAGTTGATATCACACCTTGAAGTTTACAGGTTACCTCAACCAATGCTCCCTCCAATATTTTCACCTTCTTGTTCTTTCCAATTATCTTATTCAAAGATGAGATAAACTCTATTTGATCACCATCATCAATAGATTTCCCTAAGCTTGCAAAA
The DNA here is from genome assembly GCA_027943335.1 of Chamaecyparis obtusa. NCBI lineage: Eukaryota > Viridiplantae > Streptophyta > Pinopsida > Cupressales > Cupressaceae > Chamaecyparis > Chamaecyparis obtusa. Next base: position 151,467 of record BSBK01004635.1, on the reverse strand, counting down.
ACTAATTCAATAGGTGTTCTAGGTGGTTTCTTTTGTTGTGTCCTTAGTCTGAGAAATAGTTTATGTCCACTCTTCTTGCATCGCATGCTCCACTTCTATTGCTTTAATTTGATTTTCTTCCTTCTCCTCTTCTTTTCTTATCTCTACCATTTCTTCCTTAGTTTTTTCTTCATCTTTTTGCTCATTATCTGCTATCAAATTACCAACATCATCTCCTTCATCATTGAATGGGTTTTCTTCTCTATCTATGGTGATATTCATTCCTTCAATGTTCATAGATTCATCAATAATGTTGATGGAGGATGGCGGAACTGGTGATGATTTAGTCTGATTTTCTACTTCAACTGCTTGATTAGATTCATTGATTAATTCTCTTGGTCCAGAGGTCATTACCTTCACAACCACTTCCTTTGTTTCTCTATTTACTTCTTTATACTTTCCTCCCATTATCAATACTAGCCTTATCTTCCTTCTCAGAGGAGTACTTAAGTTCTTCATGATTTCTTGGAAGTGATCTTCATCATTAATCTCACAAAGCTTTCTTATATATATTTCTCTTATGCCTTTGTCTTCTTCTACATCTCTCTTCTTCCTATTTAACAATTTCTCATATAGATTATCATGGATCTTGCCTTTGATATCTTCAAACTTCTTGTCAGCAAGGATCATATGTCTGACAACTGTATTTTCAAGATTTAACTTCTAAAAATTGTTATACTTCTCATAATACTTGTTCATCTTGGTGAAATCCTCTTCATTTATTATCAAAGAGTTCACTTTGTCTATCTTCATCTTCCATTGTTTATTTTTGTTGCTACCTACCTCTTCATCTTCGCGTGACTTCTCTACTGGTGTCTTTATCCTCTACATTGGTGTAAAGATAGTTTTCTACCTCTTGCTTGGTCCATTTGACAATTATTTAACTCTCTTAGTTGGTGTGGTGGAGGTGGATCTTGTGGATTTCCTTACTTTAGGTACATCCAATTCTTCAATCTCTACATTAATATCCTGACTTACTTCAATAGAGGTTGCATGGGTTATCAAGGGTGGAACTGACAACACTTCTTTCTATCTAATATCCTTAATTGTTGTTGATGTCTACTTTGCAATGACCAATTCATGCTCGGTCATGCCTGTATCCTTCAATATTTTCTTAATTGTATTATCAACTCTCTTCTTTTCCAATTTCTACATTGGTGACTTTTGTGTTGAATTGAAGTTGTCATCATGTGTTCCAAATCTAGGATTCTTTACATCCAAATTAATTTGAAGTAACCTGCTCACATAACCTTTAATTTATACTGTACATACCTCATACTCAAGAGGATCTACAAATTATACTCTTGGCTCAACTACTTCAATGTAGGTAAAGTCTGTGTCCACTAGAAAATATATCTCATCTTTATACTTCTCCATAGTAGGTTGTGGAATCTTTGATCTTTTCCTCATTTCACTCTAAAAAGTCTTTATTACCATAGTAGCACTCTCATTCACTTTATCAATAGGATGTCTCAAATATACTTTGTTTATCCTATCCATTGAATTTTTGTTATCATTCCAATCAACTCCTATGGTGTTTAGATATCTTCTTAACAAATGGAAAAACATCTAGGTGATTAGGAACGAGAATCTAAACTATGAATTCTTAGTCTTTATGATCTTCTCAAGATTTTCAGTTGACAATATCCTTAGAATCTCACACATCTACTTCTACTTTGTCTACACACATAAGAAAACCTACATGTACCATGCCAACTTCCATGCCATCTACCCTTGAACTCACACAAAATTTTGAAGTCAATATTTTGCATACATATCTTACATCAGTTTGCTCAATTTTACTTATAACAATTCCTCTTCCATTATATGAAGACTTGGTGTTGTCTAATATTGTTTTCTTAACATTTTTTTCATTGAAAGAAATTACTCCTAACTTAGATAGTCATGTTAAATCATGAATAAGATCTACAATGATGTCTATGACTCTATCATCCAACCAAAAATTTTCATTGTGAATTCTTCTCAAGACTATCTTGGTCCATTCATCATTCTGTAATTCATAGTAAATTGTGTACTTGATAATGTCTATTTGACTTAAATGATCAAACCCTTATTTTTAGGACATGTCTTGATTATAAATATTATTATACTTCATGGTTAGACTACCATCTCCTATAGTCTCAAACTTACATTTTAGATATCCATTCACATATTCCAAATACAAAATTTTTTTTGGGACGGTTGACAAAGCCAAACTAGGGTCTTTCTCTAAAGGTTCTATAGGTTCCCTCTTCATCTTAGGTCTAGCCGAGTCTCTGATATTGTGAACAAGTGATTCATCCATGATTCTAGTAAAATGTGTCTTCTTTGATAGTGAATACTCAGTAAAATACCTTAGAATCATGATTTAGGGCTTTACATAGATCTGGCGAGGAATCTATCTCCAAATATTGCAAACTCCTCTTAATCTCCACTGGCTAGCTCTCTATATCTCTTGAAAACACTTGAAGGATCAACTAATATAAATCATCTTCTTTTCTCCTTCAATTCTTTCAAGATACTAACTTCACATAAAATTTCTTAAGTGCTTCATGCCAAAAAGTTGTTCCTGGTTACCTGTAAAACTTCATTCTTTTCATGTACTTGCATACATATTCATAAATTTGTGCACTCTTAATCATAGCTTTATTGTATCATATACTGTCTCATATTAACTTCGCAAAACTGAATTCAACTTACTCTAATACATAGTTCATGAAATAAATGCTTAATTGCTTTGAAATGAATTAGGAAATGAATCACACTTACTCTCAGGTACTTCACTTGTCTAGTTTCCTAGAATACTGAATGTCCTCACTTGATTTTTGGCTTTAACAAACTCAACTTCTTTGAAGTTACTGTTGCATTTTCTCTAACTATTGTTGGTGTTTACATTTCTCCTAGTGTATTTTCTAGGATTAGGGTTTCTCATGTTGTTCATTCTACAAAATCTTACTGTGTGACCAAAGTTATTACATATCTAACAAACTACTCCATTGTTTCCCTATCTTGGTCCTGAATGACTGATTTGTGATCTTCAATTTCTAGCAATATCTCTAATTTTGCAGCATCTATAACATACAAATCCATTCCTTTTGTTCATGTCTCTAATAGGTTTCTTATTTGCAGGGTTATTAACTCCAAACATTCTACTATTATTATTATCATTAGATCTAGGTTTCTTACAATCAATAGCTCTATGTCCAAAACCATGACAATTATAACAATAACTAGAGATAGGTTTGAATTTGTTATCTGTACAATCTCTTTTCATGTGTCCAAAATAATTGCATGAAAAACATCTACCTTTGAATTCCCTTTGAATCTCTTTATGCGGTTCATCTTGCTTAGTGGATTAGGTATATCTTCAGATTTTTTAGATTCATCAGGTTTCTTTTCATCTTTATTCTCAGGGTGTTTCAGATCTGGTTCTTTGCACTCCTCAATCTTCTTTGGAAACATATCTTCAAGATATCCAAGACCCATTTTATCATAAGATGGTTTATGATAAGACATTTTTTCATCAATCTTTTCACTACTGGAATACAATTTCTCAAGATGTTTTTTAGATTGAGTTAGTTCTCCTTTCAAAATTGTATTGTACTTCTCAAGTTCAGCATACTACAATATTTTTTTCTCAAGTTCAGATGTCACTTTGGTAATTTTAGATCTCAGATCTGCATTCTTAGATTTCAGATTTGATTCATCTTTGTTATTGTCATCTTTCAAGCTCAACTTCAGATCTATAATTTTTAGGTCATGTTTAAGGATCTCATTTTCTTTCTTTAGTTTTGAAAATTCATCATAGTCCTTGACTTGAATTGTAGGTTCTTTCTTTGATTTCAAATCTTTTATCTTTTCTTTTATTTTCTCAATGTAGTTTTTTGCATCATCATATCTTTCCTTTAGAGTATCTCATTCTTCAGTAAGAATATGAATCATTTCAAGAGATTCATGAATATTCTTCTGCAACTGATCCATATCCATAGAAATCTTACTTGGGCTATTAGGCTTTCTCTGAATAACTTTGTTTTGAGTAAATAAGCTCTGATACCAGTTGTTAGAAGTAGGAAATACTGAAGGGGGGTGAATCAATATTTCACAAACTTTTACTTTTCCTAATTATGGATATAAGAAATTAACTTGTACCTTGAATAAGAAATTAAACTAACTAAACTAAAAAAAAAAAAAATGAGCTCATAACACCATGTTTGTTCTCGAGGAAACCCTGGTCAAGGGAAAACCCCGATGGGGATGATAGCCACAACTGATCCACTAATCAAAAGTATCTAGTTAAGGATGTTGACCCTATTAGGAGTCTATTACATTCATATAGTGTCTTTTTCTTGGTTAAAGGAATCTAGGCCCTTTTAGAAGCCTCAACCATGTTAGGATTTTCTTATTACAAAACAAAATGTTTGCAAGATGAGCTCTTTGCCCAAACATGCAATATACAGTAATAGCTTCAGATAGAACGGTAAGATACAAAAACCTTTTTACTACTACCGAATAGCTTTACTATTATGATCTAGCTTTGTATGCTCTTCTCTTTGATATACAATACTTTCTTCCTTTCTTCTTGCAACATGCAATTTTACATCATATATCAACTTATTATAATCTCTATATCTTTCTTTTTTTTACTTTGCATTACATTATACTTACATATATAAAAGTTATTACAAAATAACTTCCTGTTAGCTTTATAATATGTTGTAATCCTCTCAAAACATAAAATCATTATATGTTTCCTTAGGGTTAGCATATAGGATGTCATCCCTAAATAGTTAAGTCATTATTTTGATAAACAAAATAATCCCTTAACTCAATATAATCATATTCTGTCTTTTGCTATGTTCAAGTCAGCTCAACACTGTCTCTGTAAAATATTAATATATTCATCCGTACATGTCATACAGACTTGTGCTGTCATATGTCACTTTGATATAAATAGAATGATCCATGTCCAAGTGTGCATGCACTAAACCTTCTTCTGTGAACATTGCTAAACAAAATTGTCTCTGATTAGTGTTACCATTATTTTACTCATCTTTGGAGACCTAATTACTAGATGAGCTATGTACCCTAGTTTGTGTTATTAGTGATCTTTCTTAATATTTTCATTCATTTCATTAGCAAAGTACATGAAGGGAAAAGAGATAAATTTATGCATCTAAGATTACATGTGCATATATCCATGTTAAGCATGCTGTGCAAAAAGGAAAGAACTGAAAAGAACATCTATTTGAGCTCACACATGCTGTGAGCATAGCCATTGCTAGAATTGCATAAATGAGTGCAAATATACATATTTAATGAGCATAGTATAGGGGTACTAGACATTGCCTGGTAATGAGTCTTTCTCCATGGTGTGCCCAGTGTGCTCCTGTGATCTTGAACCTGTAGATAAGAAAAGAGAAGTGGGTTAGATCCTTCAGATCTAAACAATGCCTGATATCATAGTATCTATCTACAAGCATGCATACATGCACTTAGCTATACACCTCTATTCATAGGTTATGCTCAGGAAAGGTGCATAAAAGAGGTTCTCAAAATAAAAGAGGTACCATTGTTTTCACTAATATGTTTGTTCCATGTGCATAGATAGAGGAAGCTGATTCATAAAAAGTAGTAGAATACTGAGATCCAAATGAATGATGATGCCCTATGATGTGGGCTCTCTCAGGAGGATCTTAATTTCCCTAGAGAGAGACCAAATCACAGGTCAAGAACACCCATGCTCAATAGGGAGACATTCAGTAAGTGATGCAATGTCAGTGGGGCATTCAAGGTACAAAAGAGTACTGGCAGTCTCAGGGGTATACTTCATTAGCTTGTCTGAGAATAGGGTACACAATCTGCATTTAAGAGAAGGACATTATAACATAAGGTCTATTTCAAATCTAGATTACAATTTAAATGCTATAACATGAGGAGTTCCTTGAACCTTAATGAAGCTATACTCAAGAGTTCACAACACATGATCAAATAATATCATGAAATAGTTACAGTCAAAGAGGAAGGACTACAATGACAAGTTCGTCAATAGGGCCTCAGAGGCAGGAACCAAGTACAATGTGGCTCTTGCACCTAGGGGATAAGGAGCATCCAAGGGTTACACTAATATCAATTTGAGGTTCACAACACTGTCAAATGATAATAACAACAACAATGTATTCAACAGTGGGATCAAAAGCTCCAAAATGACAATATTATGGCCCTCAGCCTCGAGATAAATAGAAAACACAAATAAAACATAATGTTGGTGCCTAGATTTTGTGTACTTACAGGTAACCAAATAAAATTTCCTAGCTTGCAGGCCTTAAACATCCAATACCCATAGGTATTTCAATGGTAAATGAATTCTTGGGCTCTAGAAATGCACATGTCATAGTAAAGCACTGTTCCATGGATGCCCCTATTCCAAGGTCATAAGCCACATGCCGAGACTCAAACTCACATCATATCAACAAAGAAAGTAGATAAAAAAGTAAATGCTCATGGGCTATAACTACACAAACAAGCATGTCAACAATATGCTACAGTAGTTGGTAAAACCATGAGTAGGGACAAGGCATTAAGCCTTACAGTATGTAGTGACCTCAATGCTAAGGAGATTCTCAAGGTCTATTGGCATAGAAAATGTAGAAAATAAATGTCATGCCCTAGCTCGAAAAAAGAAATGAAATGGTTGAGAATCAACAAATCGTGAGCACACACTGTGAGTTCCATATGCATGAACGAATATATGCTCACAAGGGTTACAGTGCCTACAAGATTGAATCAAATATAAAGTATTATAGTCAGTGCCATTTGCATTGTACAGGAGAGAAAAGATAGTGCCCTAGCTCATGAGCCACAAACATATGGAAGGAACCTTCAACTATCATTCACAGGCTTCCAAGTGCTAAGAAGCAACCAGATCCAAATGCAAAGATACAAGATGAACAGTGAACATAACCAGTACCCTCAAAATGTAAACAATTTGCAAAGAAATGGGAACACAACTATCGATACCCTAGTTGTTGACAAAATGAGTAAGGGTACACAGAGCATCCGAGGGTTACAATAATATCAAATTCACTACCATGCAAGATACAAAGAGAATTATTAAATATCTAGGCAATGTTTGACAGGACTTGTGCCCTCGAAAACATGAACAGTTTTGAGGACACAACACCTTTGAAATACATTGAATCAAATCAAACACAATCGAATTAAGTGCATTAGGGCACAAGCCAGTGGACTCAGAATCAAATGCAGAGAGTATACAAGCCATATAGTATCAATGAAACATAGAGATAGCTGCAAATAGAGAAATGAATGATAAATCAAGTGCCTACCTCAATCATATATTAATTATCCCTTTTCTAGTCCTTTTAAGGGTATGGATTTTAACTAATATAGGGCCATTAATATATTTATCCCTTTTAGGGTTAATATATTAATTGTTTTTATTTTTTATGCCAATAAATTTTCAAAGCATGGTGTAAATTGAAAGTCATTTATTGACTTAGGGGGTAAAATTTTAAATCCATGTGTAATTTTAACATGGATAAGGGGGTTTAGATTTTAATTGTAAAAGTCATGGCTCATTCTTTATTGTAAGATATCGACAAGTTGTGTTTTTGTAAACCATTGTCAAATATCATTTATTGAGCATGACTTAGTGGATAGATTAGTATTCTTTGACTAGCTATTTTTAGGGGTCCCACTTTCCTCACCCCCCTAGAATCTCGAGAATCTGGCATCTAGATTTATGAAGCTTTTATAGCCCTATATGCAGTTATTTTCTATGTTTAGGAGGTGTGGGTCATGATGCAGATTCCTAGGTTTATTTTTTATACCTCTCACTTGTGTGATTGAGGTTAGTTCTTCTTTCCTTCTTTCTTGGAGGTAAAAGTTTGTAGCTTTGGAGAAGCAAGTTGTTCTTTGGCTCCCTTCAATTCAGTTTATATCAATTTGTTCTTCTTTTCCTATAGATTTGCGAGTTATTTTCATGGATTTGATGTCATGTATTGTGATTAAAAATTAGTCCTTGATATTTTGTTCATTTTGATGTTCACAAGCATTGTTATTTCTTAAAGTCTCAATCTATGTGTGTTTCAATGTATTTGGGTTTGTGGAAATCATTTTCCCTTCTCATCTACAACTAGCACCTAGTTATTTCTAAAGGAAAAATTAGAGTAGGAAGGAGTTGTGATGCTCAGGTTATGTTCTGAATCATATTGTGAGTTTGTTTTTAGTTTGTGGATCTATCAAAATTCGGTGAATCAGGTAGTTCTAGTTTCAATTTCATGCACTCTCTCTCCCTTTTCCTTCAAAGTTTAGTTCAAGTTTTAGGTGATTCAAAGGGAAGTTGGCCCTTAATCCAGAGGTCTATTCTCAAATAGGTTACCCACAAATTGAGAATAGTCCCATGTTTCATGGGATTGCTAGGTTCTACACTTAGCCATACTCGGGTGCAATCCCTAGTGACAATAGTTTTTGGCACACCTAGTGGGACAATGATGTTTCCCATCATTCACTGAGATTTTGGTGTGATCTTCAGTGCAATTAGCCTTTAAGAGGTAGTTTGTTTCAAGTAGCATGGTGACTCTTAGATAAATCTACTGGTTTAAGTAGTCCAAGTGCTGATAAATTTCAATAAGTATCTTTTTATCAGCTCATTTGATGAGCAAGCATGTGAATTCCTAATGCTTATTCTCCCTATCACCCCCCATATCATGAGAAGGCCACTCATGTGTAGGAATTCATTCCATATCAAGCTGGCCAAGTAGCAACATATAGTCAAAATAGCCCAGCAGCAGCAAATTACCAGCATGCACCACCATACCCCCCCACCCAGCATCAAGCATCCTGGCAGAATTCCTATCAACCACCCTATGAAGATCACCATTACAATGCTTAGAATCAGCCTAATACCACTTTAGATTCAAACTCCATGTCCTCTATTTTGACAATTTTTCGAGAGGAGATGAGCTCTTTCAAGAAAGACTATGCAGTGATGAAGTCTCAGAGAGAGGAGCTCTCAAGGAAGCTACATAACCAGATAGCAATTCACAAACAAATCCTTGAAGAGAAGAACAATCTGATCTTAACACAAGATAAGGTTTATAAGAGGAGTCTTGAAGACCATCAAGAATTCATAAGGAGCATCTACAAGACAGCTACAAAGAAGGAGGACTTTCGAAAAGAGTTAGTAGAAAGAGATGAATTTCATGATCATGAGCAGGAGACACCTACCAAGAAAATTGCAGAAAAGGATCAATTGATTAAGAATCTATTGGCACAAGCACCAAGGAAAGGAGATCAAGAGGTCATTGCTGCCCCAATGCAAGAAAGATCACCAGAAGAAGGCAATAAAGACTTAATGCAATCTTGGAGATCCTCATGGACTATGTACTCCAGTTACGAGATGCTAGCTCTTTTTGAAGAGGAGATCCAAAAGGAGATGTCACATGCTACTGAAGAGAACCTAGAAGCTTTGCAGACCAGAAAGGAGACTCACAAGGTACAAATCCCAAGTTTCTTGCCTGGTAAATCCATTAGCACTTCTATTGAAATTCCAAGCTTTAGGATTTCTCCTTCAGTTCAGAATCCTAGTCAACAAGAGCCTAATCTCCATGCATTTTTAGAGCCTATTCATCACCCTGCCTTAGTTTTATAGCCACTCCATTCTATTCCTATAAAGGAGACACCTAAAAGTTTTGACTTACTAACTGATAGTGAGCCCATTCTATAGTAGATAAAACCCTATAAGACACTTCCTAAAGAGCCCCCTACACCTACTAAGATTTTAGCCCACCAAGAAGAGAATGAATTTTGTCTTTTAAATGTACTTTTTCATGATGATCATGAGGAACAAGTAGATTTATCATATGATGATGGATTAGAGTGGCTAGATAAGAATTAGAAAGCAAGTGGAGAGGTTGAAATCCTAATTGATTTATTTAAGGAGATGCCTTCTTATATTGAGAAAGATGAAGTAGCACAAGATTTACTAGTTGAGCTCTCTGATTATGATAAGAAAAATGATACAGTTATTGCTAACTTAGAATGACAACATGATTTTGATTTGATAATTGATACTTTCTACTCCACTCTTGTTGATATTCCTCATCCTCTTGAAAAGGATAATAACTTGCATGTTCTTGAGGAAGACCTTTCTTTTCAAGAGGCTAATGTTATACCACTTATAGAATCTGGGCCTGTTTATGATAAGGTGGTGGATGAATCTCATGAATCTTGTTTCATGGACAATGAGGAGGGGCCAGTTATTATTAAAGACTTGGGACAATTGGATAGCTTTGATGAGCTATTGGATGTTCTAACTGATGAAGAGGATGATCCTCTAATTGCAGAAGAAGAAATTATATGGAAGACTATCATGGAGGGGCATAATTCTGATCAGCATGCTGAAGTTATTAATGAGATGCATATTGAGTAGCAAGAGAGGCCTACTTTTATGCTCTCTAGGGGGTGTCCTATCAAATATCTAGCCTAGGTGGGGTCAAGCAAGACACGTATACTCAAGGACTCATTGGAGGGTGATGTTGAGAGTCCATTCCTTGGTGACCAGGAGCTTATTCAGCATCATCAGACTCTCTGGGAGGACAAAATCTTTGATCTATTTGAGGTTAGTTGTCTGGTACACCAAATTCAAAGGTTGATATGCCATATAGTTCAGTACATTTTTGTGTTCCATGTTCTCTTTGTTGGCATCAAAACTAAAAAGTATAATATTTTGAGGAGAATGGGAAGCTATTTCAACAATCCAGTTAATGGATTTGTTTAACCAATTTGCTGAGATTGGTTAGAATAGGCTACAATAGGACCTTTTAGTTTCTATGTTCCCTCAGTGCCTGGCACAAGTTTATTCCTATTTTCAATTTGCTTTCAGTTTGGTTTTTAGTTTGGTTTGAGTAGCAATAAGCCTGAGTAGTTTGCCAGGTAGTCAGCTTCAGTTTTTGTTGGGAGGAGGTTGTTTTGTTTGGGAGCTAAGTTCAGTTTGAGGCTTTATGACTCTGTGCCCAATGGATCTATAAGGCAGCTAGCCAGGGTGCTTAGCAGGAAAGCACTTCATAGAGGTCACCAGAATGTTACCATTATTTCACTCATCTTTGGAAACCTAATTACTAGATGAGCTATGTACCCTAGTTTGTGTTATTAGTGATCTTGCTTAATATTTGCTTTCATTTCATTTGCAAAGTACATGAAGGGAAAAGAGATAAATTTTTGCATCTAAGATTACATGTGCATGTATGAATGTTAAGCATGTTGTGAAAAAAGGAAAGAACTGAAAAGAACATCTATCTAAGCTCACACATGCCGTGAGCATAGCCATTGCTAGAATTGCATAAATGAGTGCAAATATACATATTTAATGAGCATAGTATAGGGGTACTAGACATTCCTTGGTAATGAGTCTTTCTCCATGGTGTGCCTAGTGTGCTCCTATGATCCTGAACCTACAGATAAGAAAAGAGAAGTGGGTTAGATGCTTTGGATCTAAACAATGCTTGATAAGATAGTATCTATCTACAAGCATGCATATGTGCACTCAACTATACACCTCTATTCACAGGTTGTGCTCAGGATAGGTGCATAAAAGAGGCTCTGGAAATAAAAGAGGTACCATTGTTTTCACTAATATGTTTGTTCCATGTGCAGAGATGGAGGAAGCTAATTCATAACAAGTAGTAGAATACTGGGATCCAAATGAATGATGATGCCCTATGATGTGGGCTCTCTCGGGAGGATCTCAATTTCCCTAGAGAGAGACCACATCATAGGCCAAGAACACCCATGCTCAATGGGGAGACATTTAGTAAGTGATGCAATGTTAGTGGGGCATTCAAGATACAAAATAGAGTACTGGCAATCTTAGGGGTATACTTCATCAACTTGTCCAAGAACAGGGTACACAATCTGCATTTAAGAGAAGGACATTATAACATAAGGTCTGTTTGAAATCTACATTCAAATTTAAATGCTATAACATGAGGAGTTCCTTGAACCTTAATGAAGTTGTACTCAAGAGTTCACAGCACATGATCAAATAATATCATCAAATAGTTATAGTCAAAGAGGAAGGACTACAATAACAAGTTCATCAATAGGGCCTCAGAGGTAGGAACCAAGTACAATGTGGCTCTTGCACCTAGGGGATAAGGAGCATCCAAGGGTTACAATAATATTAGTTCAAGGTTCACAACACCATCAAATGATAATAACAACAATAGTGTATTCAACAGTGGCATCAAAAGCTCCAAAATGACAATATTATGGCCCTCAGCCCTGAGCTAAATAGCAAACACAAATAAAACATAATGTCGGTGCCTGGATTTTGTGTACTTATAGATCTCCAAATAAAATTCCCTAGCTTTCAGGCCTTAAACATCTAATACCCATAGGTATTTCAATGGTAAATGAATTCTCGGGCTCTAGAAATGGACATGTCATAGTAAAGAACTATGCCATGGATGCCCCTGTTCCAAGGTCTTAAGCCATACACCAAGCCTCAAACTCATAGCATATCAGCAAAGAAAGTAGATAACAAAGGAAATGTTCATAGTCTATAACTACACAAACAAGCATGTCAACAATATGCTATAGTAGCCGATAAAACTGTGAGTAGGGAGAGGGCATTAAACATTACAGTATGCAGTGACCTCAATGCTAAGGACATTGTCAAGGTTCTATTACCATAGAAAATGAAAAAAATAAATGTCATGGCCTAGCTCAAAAAAAGAAATGAAATGGTTGAGAATCAAAAAATCGTGACCACACACTATGAGTGCCATATGCATGAATGAATATACACTCACAAGGGTTACAGTGCCTACAAGATGCAATCAAATATAGAGTATTATAGCCAATGTCATTTGCATTGTATAGGAGAGAACAAATAGTGCCCTAGCTCATGGGACACAAACATATGGAATGAAGCTTCAACTATCATTCACGAGCTTCCAAGTGCTAAGAAGAAACCAGATCCAAATGCAAAGATACAAGATGAACAGTGAACATACCCAGTGCCCTCAAAATGTAAACAATTTGCAAAGAAATGGGAACACAAATATCGATACCCTAGTTGTTGACAAAGTGAGTAAGGGTATACGAAGCATCTGAGGGTTACAATAATATCAAATTCACTGCCATGCAAGATACAGAGAGAATTATTAAATATCCAGGCAATGTTTGACAGGACCTATACCCTCAAAAACATGAACAGTTTTGAGGACACAACACCTTTGAAATACAATGAATCAAATCAAACGCAGTGGAATTAAGTGCATCAAGGCACAACCCAGTGGACTCAGAATCAAATGCAGAGAGTATACAAGCCATATAGTATCAATGAAACACAGAGATAGCTGCAAACAGAGAAATGAATGATAAATCAAGTGCCTACCTCAATCATATGCCTAGAGGAGAGAGGTTTCTATTTCCTTAATCAAACTCCAAGATCAAGTGCAGATAGCCAGTAGGAGAATGGCAACTGGCTAGGGTTAGATCGGGAATGGAAACTTGCCAAATGCCAAATGAGAGGTGGAGTGCTAGCAGCTTCTTGCCTTTTGCAAGGAGGGTATTTATCAAAATGATCAATTAATATATTTTCCCCTCTCCTTGGGTTGAGAATATATTAATTATCCCTTTGCTAGTCCTTTTAAGGCCACAAATTTTAACTAATATAGGGCCATTAATATATTTATCCCTTTTAGGGTTAATATATTAATTATTTTTATTTTTTATGCAAAATAAATTTTCAAAGCATGGTGTAAATTGAGAATCATTTATTGACTTAGGATGTAAAATTTGAAATCCATGTGTAATTTTAACATGGATAAGGTGGTTAAGATTTTAATTGTAAAAGTCATGGCTCATTCTTTATTGTAAGATATCAACAAGTGGTGTTTTTATAAACCATTGTCAAATATCATTTATTGAGCATGACTTAGTGGATAGATTAGTCTTCTTTGACTAGCTATTTTTAGGGGTCCCACTTTCCTCGCCCCCCTAGAATCTCAAGAATCTGGCATCCAGATTTATGAAGCTTTTATAGCCCTATATGAAGTTATTTTCTATCTTTAGGAGGTGTGCATCATGATGAAGATTCCTAGGTTTAATTTTTATACCTCTCACTTGTGTGATTGAGGTTAGTTCTTCTTTCCTTCTTTCTTGGAGGTGAAATTTTGTAGCTCTGGAGAAGCAAGTTGTTCTCTAGCTCCCTTCAATTCAGTTTCTAGTAATTTGTCCTTCTTTTCCTACAGCTTTGCGAGTTATTTTGATGGATTTGATGTCATGTATTGTGATTAAAAATTAGTCCTTTACTTGATATTTTGTTCATTTTGATGTTCACAAGCACTATTATTTCTTGAAGTCTCAATTTGTACTTAGTTCAAGGTATAAATAGTTGTACTTACAACTTCTCTCCAGTACTTTTGAAAGAAACCATCCAAGATCTAATTTTTCCAATTCCAAGGTGGTATTCTCCATTAAATAAATTGTATTTCTCATGATGGGCAAGTAGATGAATTCTTAATTAAGAAAGGGGATCCTTCCATCCATCTACATGCATCTCTCCTTCATTGCAAGTGATTATCAAGCACATATATATATTGAAGATCTATGAGTGGAGTTCATAGATCCACAAAATTATTAGCGAATCCTTGATTCCTATTCTACACATCAAGGAAACTTCATTGATTTGAATCACATTCAAGAATCTTCATGGGTATGAGTGATTTTTACCTTTGTCCATGAGGGTTTATGCAAGGTGAATCTAACATTTACATTTTGACATATTTTCCTTTATGCAATTTTAATTAAATTTTAATTTTCATTCCTAAGAAAGAGTTTGACCAAGGAAAACCCCTTTTACAAAAAAATTTCCCCATTATTCTATCTACACGAAGAGGCTATATAGTGGTCAAAAAAAAATTGGTAGATTGGGAATATTCGGAGTGATTCTGAAATTTTCTAGTAGAAGCTCATCGTATAGGCCAAAAATATTGACCAATACCTCGCTACAAATTGAAAAACCCTATATATACCATAAAAAAAAAGTTCAAATTTCACAAGTGGTGAGGCTATAGTACCAAGATCTCTCAAAAGTTTATATAAGTATTTCTAATATTCCATTTTTTAGTTAGTCAGATATGAAGTTTCTCATTTCCTCTTTCATTTATAAATGCATTTAAATATTTTCTAACTTGTATTTATGCCTTGATTGTATTTTTTTAATTCAAAAATATATATTTAGAGAAGGAATCAATATCCCAATTTAGCACTCAAGTGACTTCTTGAGCCTATTGGGGGCATCTTCCTTTCAAGTGTACAATCTTGAAGAGAAGAGGTGATTTATCCTACTTTAATTGCTTCCTTTTTTCCATTTTACAATTTGATCTTACCTTCAACTTGATTTAAAATCTAATATTTGAACACTTTAAATCGATCTAGGGATTCTAATTTTTCATTAACAAATTAACCCATGCCGTTCTAGAATAATAATAAATGAGAAACACAAAATACCTTTCACCGTTTAGGCCTCTCATCCTTGTAGGTTTGCATAGTTCTATATGAATTATTTCCAAATGTTTTGTAGTTGAATAGTACTTTCTCTTCAATTTATTTATTGTTTCCTTCCCCATTTGATAATCCTGACACACTGTATTAGTAGCTTTGATATTCTTTTCCAGATCTCTCGCCACATGATTAGAAATTACCTTCACCATGTTGTCAAAGTTGATGTGTCCAAATATTTTGTGGCATAACTAGAATTAAGTTTTTTGCATTGTGAGACAACTACTTCCTTTATTTACCTTTAAGTAATAGAAATTAACATATATTGTTTTCTCTATTGCATCATATTTTTTGAAAAATATTTAATAAATTTATTTTTTTGATAAGAAAATCAACCTTATCTTTTAGTGATGATAACCCACTTTCAATAAAAATAAAATATCTAAAATATAAACTAAGAAAAATAATTACAATAATAAAAGATATATATTTTTAGAAAACTTCATTTATATATCTACAAAAGGCTATTTTTAATTATTTTAAAATATGATTTATAAAATATGTATTTAGTTGACATTTTGAATTGGAAACATTGTGACCCATATGTCAGGAATGGGAACACTAAGAGCGGGGGGTGAATCAGTGTTCACTATATTTTATCTTTTTACTTTAATCTTTAAACTAAACTTGAATGCTTAAGAACTAAAATAAACATTCACATAAACATGAAACATGAAATCAACACATGACACCAATATGGTTACGGGGAAACCCAAATAGGTAAAAACAATGGTGGGAATTTACACCCACTAATATTCTATACTATTGTATTATGATCCTTGTTAGAAGATCCTTAACCTTGTTAAGACTTGCTTTACAATGCTTTAAGTATAGTAGACCTTGTTAAGGGTCAGACCCTAATAGGAGTCTTTTACAATAGTCCCTATTAGGGGAGAGGATGCACTATCCTAGAGCTCACTACTCAAGTGGTGAAGGCTACAACCTTCTAATCTCAGATACACACTACATCTGCAGGATGAACTGTCACTGTGACACTACTTGTCAGATTAGTTCCTTTGATGCACTAATGCTTTGACCTCTTGCAAAGCTCTAATACATCTTATACTATCTTCACACACTTTTTCTCTGCTTATCACAACTCTATCTCAACTTCCATGCCAAATATAATGGGTGCATCTTATATTTATATGTGCATACAAAATAAACAACTAAGTCAGCCCTTAAACCTATTACATACAATGCTTCCAAATGAATTGGCTTAAGTGTGTTTACAATAGAACATATATACATGTCAGAAAACTAAATGCACTAGGTTCATAGCCTTTACATCATTAGAATATAGTCACAACACAAAATGATAACTGTCGGTTGCTTACTCTATTCTTCACTGGCACACACTAGTTATGCAACTTCAACTGACTGTATCTTTTTCATCCTTTCATATCTAATTATGCACTCATAGACTAAGCATGAATATAGTCTACCTAACTTAACTTCTAGGGTGCACAACATAACTCAGTCATACGCACGTGCACTGATGCTCTGAGCTGCAAAAACTCTGCACAATATCCAGTCTTCAAGACTTAACTGATTTCTAATCTTCTCATCAAGTGTGCTAACTCCAAACTACTATATGAATTTTTTTCCATAATTGAAAAACTATAATAAGTCATATCCATTAGTATAGCCAACTTTCCAACAATATCCCCCTTTGTCATTGATGGAAACAAAGGAATATGACCAAGTTGCTAACTGTCCTTAATACAAAATACTTTTTGTCATCTATACATATACTTATATCTCCCTATACATATTATGATCCATATTCTATACACAAATCCCCCTTTGACATTAATGAAAAAGGTGTTTCAAAAAATTGTATCTATACATACTCATTGAGGGAAAACATCCAAACATGCTACCTTTAGGTTCTGGATTTCCTTCTTCCAAAAAGTGATCAAAGAGTTTACTATCTGGAGATGGGCACATAATGCATACTGAAGCTTCTCCATCTTCTTCAAGTTTGTGGAAGAACCTTGATCATATGTTACCATTGTGGCATCTATGTCCTTGATGTTTTGATTGAGTATATCTAATGAAGGGCCAAGAGCATTTTTGAGCTATGTTTGCCTTGCCCTGATCTTTGACATTTCTTTTTCTTCCTGCTCAATATTTTCTATTTGTCATTGGTATACATTATTACACATGTTTACATCTTTGGATGTGTCTTTCACTGAACTCTTGACTTGCTCAATCATAGCTTCTGCCTCTTTTATTTTCTTGGAGTGGGCATCAGTAAGCTTATCCTGATCCATGCATTCTGCAATGATTTTTCTTCCTTGATCTACAAATTCTTTCAAGGATGCTTCACCAGTCTTGAGTGAGCTAAGGTCAAGTGCAAAGTTGTTCACCAATTCATTCAATCTCTTCTTTAGATACTTATCTTTTGCAACTAGGGATGCATATTCTTCAAGGCTTGAGAAATTACTTTTTAAATGTGAGATGATTGTACTCACATCATCAACAAAGTGTATCTTTGACACTTTCTTATCCTCTAGCAACAAATTGGTCAAAATGTTTACTAATTCTACCAGGAGGGGATTCCTCATCACTTTCTTTTCTTTGGCTTTCTCCATAGCTAAGACGCTGAACTTAATTAGGTCTTCTTCTCTCTATGAGTCCAAACTGGATGTGTCAAGTGTCAAACTTGACAATAATGTTGTAGAAGGAGTGATGGGAGTGACGTCCATCACTTCTTGTTTCACCTTGGTTGACATTTCATCCTTTTTCTCACTTCCTTTTATCTTTTCCTTTTCTATATTTTCTTCCTCTTTTCCTATTTCTTTTTCTTCCATCTTTTCTTCTTCTTTGTCATCATGAATCAATACTTCTTCTTGATGAGTGGGAGGTGTGTTTCTGCATAACATTTTAGCTTCTTGTGTGCTTACAAAAGCTTCCTCAAACTTATCCAAGTCATTTTTTGTGGCCACCATTGCAATCTCTACATTGTCAATGAAGATTGTATCATCTTTTTGTGTATCTGTCATGGGCGCAGACTTATCTACCTTTGTTTGAGTTTCTACTGTAGGTGTTGAATCTTGAGGACCTCTAAATGGTATATTGGTGGTCTCTGCTACTTTGTCTTGCTCAATAGGTTCTTGAGTGATGGGCGCAGACTTAGGTTTCATGTGCTTCTCTAAGAATACCTTCTCAAAGGTCTTCTTTGTTTCCTTAGTTATCAACTCATAGTCTTTGTTCATAATGTGTAGTGTTCTCATCTTTGTCCTTAAGTGTGGCTTCACCAAATTCAATAACAGTGTCTTTTCTTCAACATAACATACTAGAAGATTGGAATCAAGTGTTTGTTCCCTAATTTTGAAGTCTTCTTCAGTGGCTTGTCTCTCAAAGGTATCCATAATCTCCCATACCTTATCTAGGATAGTTGTCTTCAATTCAAGAACTGTCTTCTTGAATTTTATCATGTGTTTGATCAACATCTCATGAATCTTTGACTTATCAATTTCATGATATTTGTCATAAAACTTGGCTATCTGATCTAGCCTTCCTTCTTTTACTACTCTAGTCCTTAACACTTGAAGACTAGGTATGAATCCTACTACTGAAAGTGGTTGCACATTTTTCAATTTGCTTCTTGTGGCTCTAGCTGAAGGGTGACTTGTAGAAATTTGTTTTCTCCTCTTGGGTAGCTTAGGAGATGCATCTGTGAACTCAATATCAACTAGAAAAGTGGGCACAAGACTAATATCATCAATTTTACCCTGTTTATCCTTTGGATCATTAGTCTTCTCAATATTTATCTTTTTCATCTTGGGATCATCAGACTTAGCTTCCACTATGGATACACTCTCAATTTCCAAAGCAATCTTTTCTTCCCTTGCTTTGTCTAGGTTTGTTTGTGTTACTCCATGAATTCTAAGTATTTCAGATGTATTCTTAAAGGCTTTCCTCTTAGTTTCTTCTCTATTTAGTTTAGCATCTATCTCTCTTCTTTTCTCCTCATAAGTTCCCCATCTTGGCTCATTAGGGTCAATAGGAGCTAAAAGCAATACTTGAGCATATACTTCTAAAACTTGTTCCTCTACTTCATATCCAAGTGGATAAATCCACGTTGTTCTAGGTACAACTACCTCCATGCATGTTGTATCTATTTCAACCATAAAACAAATAGTATCCTTGTATTTCTCAATTATGTTTTCTAGAATTCTATACCTCATTTTCATCTTGACCTTGAAGGTCTTCAACTCCAATGTTATGTAATCTCTCAAAGTACTTTCAGTGGTTTCCTTGTAAGATATATGTGGCTTGGTTGGAATGGACTTGTCCAAATATGAATATGATACTTTCCCAACTATATATAGATACATGTAAATGATCAAAGACCCAAACCTGAATATCTTGGTCTTGTCATGCTTGATTTCCTTGATGTTTTCAATCAACTGTGCATGCAAGATCTCACAGAGATTGAACTCCCCAACTTCCTTCACAAGTTTGATGGCTGCTAGAATTGTGCCCATAGACACACTATTCACCCTGCTGGTGTGATGAAACCTATGTCCAATTAACATAGACATAAATTTGATGTTTTCTTTCTCAATAGGCTCAATTGTCATCCCACGCCTATCACTCCTTGACTTACATGTTTTCTCAACAATTTTCCTAACATCCTTGCCTCCTAGAAGGATGACACCTATCTTTGGGAGCCCTGACATTTCATATATTAGGTCACTAGTAATTCTGACCAGGACATCACCTATCCAAAATAGGTCATCATGAATTCTTCTCAAAAGTATTTTAATCCATTCTGTCTCATAGAATTCATATGTCATAGCATACTCTACTATGGGGTGATCATTCCACTTCACATATTCATCCAGGAAGGTTTTTTCTAGTTTTAACATTGTTTCCATGTGCACCCTTAACCTATCCAATCCTACTAGTTCCTTCTTATAGTAGATGTAAGCCCTAATGTCTTCCATATGTATAACGCCCATAGGCATGCAAAAGAATGCTCCCTCTAAATCATCTAGGGTAGACTTAAATGGATTCTTTTGTAACACATATCTTTTCTTTTCTACAACATCAAATACTATGGGAGTGGCCATCACTTACTTGATTTATCACTTTCCAAGTGTTCTCCAAGATAATCTGAAGACTTTTGAATCGACATGGTGAACTAGGGTTTCTATAACTGATTAATTGTGTTGCTAATCATTTATAGATCAATCTGCAAGTATTCACAATAAATTCTAAGGCTCTTTATACTCTTCAATCACTCTGATGAATGCAATGAGTAATGAAACAAATTTCTATGTACTTAAAGTGAAAATTTTACCATTAATGCATGTCGCTTAAACTAGGCTGTCACTTCAAAATTTCTAACTTTTGTTCTGTTAACAATCAGTATGTGCCTTCTTGCACGAAGTACCTTTATACTCTAAAAGCTTAAGTTCAAAGGCACATACTCTGAGAGTGAGTATACCAGCTACATAGGGGTCTAGAGCTAAATTAGCTCCCCCTATGACCCTGAGTTCCATTCATCTAGATGTAGAGGGTGTGTCCACTATGGATGCATCCAATACATTCTCATCAACTTTTTCCTTCTTTCCTTCTACCCAAATCAAGCTCACATCCTCTGAGGCTTTCACAAAATTGACTTCTCCTTCAGGATCCAAAACTAGTTCTTCAGCCTTTTTAGGGCTTTCCTGACCTTGCGTCCTTGATCTACAGAACTTTGAGATATGTCCAACCTTGTTACAAGAGTGACAAATGACTGGAGGTCTTATATTCCTCTGCACATTGACATGATTCACCATTCTACATTGTCTCGTTGAGTGACCATTATAGTTACATATCTGACATGTAACATTCTAATAATTTCCTACATTTTTTTTATTTTGATTTCTCTGATCATGTTGAATCCTATTCTTCTTACTAGTCTTGCAATTCATAGCTCTATGACCAAATTTATTGCATGTATAAAAATAACAATTAAAAGGTCTTACCTCTGTATAGTTCCTTGCAATGTGTCCATGCTTGTTACATGCAAAACAAGTGCATTCTACTTGCTTGTGCTCATTCTTAGGTGGTCTACCATTATCTTTGGTTTGATCTTCAATCTTCTCAGTATCAGTAGAGTCCTTTTGTGTATCCTTTCTTGCTCACATGTTGTCAATCTGATTTTGTGCTTCATTATATCTAATACAACTAGTGTCTCCTTTAGCTCTTCTTGCATACAACTGAGATTCTATCAAATCAGAATTGGTGTGTAATTTGTTAATATGATTCTTTGCTTCTTTCAATTTAGATTCCAATATTTCTTTGTTATTCCTTAATTCCAAGATTTCCAAGTTAGCTTGCCTTAATTCCTCATTGAGTTGAAGGTTCTCATTAACTTTTCATTATAGACTTCTTGATTGTTGATCAACTTAATATCAAATTCTTCAAGTAGTTCTTTTAAAGATTCATTTTCTTCATTCAAATTCTTGACCTTTTCTCCTAGATCATTGTTAAAGCATGATTTCAAATCCTTTCTTAGCCTTTTGGTAACTAATTGTGCATCACTGACCTTTTCCTTTAGTTCTTCAATTTCTCTTTCTGATTTGTCCAGATCTTGAAGAGCATCTTCAAGATTTCTTTTTAGATGTTTCATTTCTGCTTTGTCCATGATATCCTCAAGTATTTAAACTTCTTTGCTGAGGACCAGAGCTCTGATACCAATTTTTCAAAATGAGAACACTAAGAGGGGGGGTGAATCAATGTTCACTATATTTTATCTTTTTACTTTAATCTTTAAACTGAACTTGAATGCTTAAGAACTGAAATAAACATTCACATAAAAATGAAACATGAAATCAACACATGACACCAATATGGTTATGGGGAAACCCAAATAGGTAAAAACCCTAGTGGGAATTGACACCCACTAATATTTTTTACTAGTGTATTATGATCCTTGTTAGAAGATCCTTAACCCTGTTAGGAGTTGCTTTACAATGCTTTAAGTACAATAAACCTTGTTAAGGGTCAGACCTTGTTAGGAGTCTTTTACAATAGTCCCTGTTAGGGGAGAGAGTGCACTGTCCTAGAGCTCACTACTCAAGTGGTGAAGGCTACAACCTTCTAATCTCAGATACACACTATATCTATAGGATGAACTGTCACTATGACACTACTTGTCAGATCAGTTTCTTTGATGCATTGATGCTTTGACCTCTTGCAAATCTCTAATACATCTTATAATATGTTCACACACTTCTTCTCTACTTATCATAACTCTATCTCAACTTCCATGCTAAAGACAATAGACGCATCTTATATTTATATGCGCATACAAAATAAACAACTACGTCGGCCCTTAAACCTATTACATACAGCGCTTCCAAATGAATTGGATTAAGCATGTTTACAATAGAACACATATAAATCTCAAAAACCTAAATAAAATAGCCACATAGCCTTTACATCATTATAATATAGTCACAACACAAAATGATAATCGTCGGCTGCTTACTCTATTCTTCATTGGCACACACTGCCTATGCAACTTCAACTGACTGTATCTTTCTCATCCTTGCATATATGATTATGTGCTCATAGATTAAGCATAAATATAGTCTAACTAACTTAACTTCTAGGGCACATACCATAAATTGGCCGTATGCACATGCACTGATGCTTTGATCCATAGGAACTCTGTACACTATCTAGCCTTCAACACTTAACCGATTTCTAATCTTCTCATCAAGTGTGCTGACTCCAAACTTCTATGACTTTGTTGCCATAATGACAACACTATATTAAGTCATATCCATTAGTATAGCCAACTTTCCAACACCATATCTATCTTAGGTAGAATGAATCTAGATAGACCAAATGCTTGACAAAACTTAGTTTTTAGTTAGAAATACTTATATTCACTTGTGTTGATAAGTTGGTCTTAATTGTGATACAAATTTTTACTTTAACTCTTGAAGAAACTTAATTGATCCAACATCAAAATTTTCAAAGGAAAGGAACTTCCTTTTATCACTAGTTATGTGATTCGAGCATTTGGAATTATTCATCAAGTCTTAAGGTTACTCTATTGCATGTATAGTTGATAAATCCAGTTTAAATAGCTAAAAGTAATTAGAATTATTTTTTTCACAATTTACAATTCATCCTAATCCATGGGAAATATATGAATAAATTTTTTTCATGTACAAGATTAATTTATTTAGAAAGAAGATATAGTCTATAACAAGTTTCCTCCAATGAACTTAAAAAATATTGATGGATTTGTTTTGAGTAGATATTTCATCCTTACAATAGTTGAAGGAATCAAGTAGCATTTAATTGGTAGAATAATTTAGAGGGGGGTGAATCAGTTATCTAGTGTCCCAATACAAAATGTATAATCCAAAATCAAATACTTAAAACTTCTGATACTCGGTAACTTAAAATATTGTACTGTCTATGCTTTTACCGATTACCAGTCTAAAACATATAGTAGTTACCAATCAAATCAAATATGAAACATGAAAATATGACATCAAAGAAAAATCAAAATCAGCACAAAACATGAGATTTAACGTGGAAACCCTGTGAAGGGAAAAACCACATGGGACCGGCAACCCAAAAATATTCACTCTTCTGAAGTGAGTTTTGTGAAGACCCAACCCTATTAAAGGTTACAAACACATTGTTAGGTGTGACCTTGTTAGAGGATTTTAGACCAATTGTTATCGTCCAACCAGCAGTCACTATAATGCCCCACCAGGGAATCGAGGAGAGATTAACCTATAACTTGCTACTAAGTTTGGTGAACATTTTTTTTTAAAACTTAATGAACAAGATAAACAGCAGTGTGGAAGCAATTACCATTTATTCACATTGAAACAACATCCAACACATATTACAAAACTCAAGGGTCCCATGACGTAGGATTACTTAAGAACAAAATACAACTAAAGAAAGATGACAAAAGATTCCATATCATAAAAGTTACAATTACAACTTACAACAATAAATAAAATCCTCATGGACATCCATGATAACTAATAAACTGACATCAACTGCACATGCCATAGGGTATGTAATAATAAATCTAACTAGAAAAGTACAATGTCCATATTTGGTATCACATGTGATACTCTAATATAGACCACATAAATGAAGGTATGATAGGAAATTGACAATGAAGAACCATAAAGGCATCCAACTACAGAAGTATCAATAGCACTAGCATGAGGACGTCAAATCTCAAATGGTAAAGAATCACTACCACCCGTTTGTGTAGAACCACAAAGGTATACCCCACCATGCTGAGGAGATAACCACAAACCCCAATTGGATGACCAAAACCAAACAAGGATAACCACTGAGAAAGGAATCCTGAAAGCTCTCTACTCAATGTTTACAAAAATAAAGTGAAAGGTGGAACACACTAATCCAGAGGCATAAACAGAAAACTCAGGAGATGACTTAGGCTACATGCTATGGGAGTGTCATCACATGTCTATCTACTTGAGTTACCCTGGACTGGTCATGGTGGACCCTAGACCCTCAAGCATTGAGTTACCCTAGACTGGCCACTCTGGGCCCTGAACCCTCAATATGATGCATGTGGGACTAGAATTCTCTCTCATGGAAATGAAGAATTCTAATCATAACCATACTCTAAATTATCTTCTTAAATGATCTATAAAGTTTTAATTACTATGTTATCACTTAATTGCATAACCTATAATAGGTTACCTAGGTATTGACCACTTTGGGTCCTGGCCCCTATTGTAAGCCACTCCCCTAAGATGCACTTAATCAATCTCCCCTAGGCTCATAATCTCACAAACAACCAATAGGTATACAACCAGGTAATCCTAGATGCAGTTTCACACACAAGAAACTGACATGATTGCAATGATACCATAAACAAATAATATCCAACAAGAGCTCATAAGATCAAATCATAGATGATAACCAGAACAAACACCCACATCATACATAATGCTGGAAAAAAAACCAACTAACAAAGATCCCTACCTCTATTTCCCCTAAGTCATTCTATTACCCAGCACCACATAATGCACAAGAATGCAATTCAGAAACAAGAAGACAACACTCACATCTTAAATAACTAAAAGGGAACTACAAGCATGTAAAGTTCATTATGAACATAAACTTCATGTAAACTTCATTAGTATCAAGATAAAATAGATTACCTCTTGATTGTGCACTAGTTCGAACTAATCTTCCACCATTATCAAAGATTTTCACTTTCTTGCTCTCAAAAGCAACTTGGTGACCTAAATTGTTTAGCTGTGCCACACTTAACAAGCTATAGTTCAGTCCATCTACCCAATAAGCATTTTCACATTTTATCCTATCATTTATCATCAGGGATCCTTTACCTCTTACCATACAGGGTGTGTCATTAGGTCCATCTTAACAAATCCTCCATTGTATTCTTCTAGTTGATCGAATTTGTCTTCATCACTAGTCATGTGATGTGTACAGCCACTGTCTATGATCCATGTATTATTTTTGTTAACTTTAGAGATCAGTGCTATTTCTACATGTTTTTCTTCTTCCTCTAAGTCATCTTTCATAGAAACAAATACAACTTCTACATCATCATCAGAATCAAATTCAGATTCATTATCTTTGGCTATGTAACATACCTTTTTGCATTTATCATTTCTATCTCATTTATCTCTATTGTGTCAGTAGCCTCTATTGACTCTTCTCCCATAGCTTCCTTTGGATCAGTCTTTGGTTCTTTCATCATCTTTCTTATGTGGACATCTAGCAGTGATGTGGCCAATCTCTTTATAGTTAAAGCATGCTAAAGGTAGCTTACCTCTATACCTTCCTTTACCTTTGGGTAATCTTCTGGCCATAAGATCTTCAATTTCATCAAGCTCATCATTGGTATTACCATCGCTATCATCATTCTTATTATTCCTACTAGACTTACCAATCTTCAGAGAAGACATGAAAGAGGATTCCACAGATGGAACAACACTGTTGTCAAAGTTATTCAATTCAAAGGTTGTAAGTTTACCAATCAGATTGTCAACTGTAAGGACATTACCAGCTGCAGACCTTGTTTCATGAATATCAGATATTCTGATTGCATAAACCAGTAATAAGGTTCTAAGGACTTTGCTTACAACTATCTCTTCACTAATAACTCCATCAGATGCTCTAATAGCATGTACTACCTCTTTCAGTCTATTTGTGTATTGCACAATATTCTCACCTTCCTTCATCTTCATATCATCAAATTTTCCCCTTAAGCTTTCTACTCTGGCTCTTTTGACATTCACATCTCCACTGTAAACTTGAGAAAGTTTATCCCACATGTCTTTTGTAGTAGTGCAACTTTTAATATCTTCAAATTCAGCATAGGTATAGGCAGTAAAAATCTCCATCATAGTAACATTGCATTCATGCTTGTCTCTTAGTTGATCAATTGTCAAGGGACCAGTGGTTGGTTCTATATAGCCATTCTCCATTAATTCTAGTGCAGAATTCCCAATTCTAGATATGTGCAGCTTCATCTGGCTTTACCATACTATGAAACTCTCTTTGTTCAGCTTTGGCACTTCCCTCTTATACATTTTGAGATATTTGTACTGAAGTCCTTAAAACTCTATTCTAAGAAACCAACACTCTGATACCAATTGTTAGAATAACTAAGAGGGGGGTGAATCAGTTATCTAGTGTCCCAATACAAACTGTATAATCCAAAATCAAATACTTAAAACTTTTGATACTCGGTAACTTAAAATATTGTACTGTCTATGCTTTTACCGGTTACCAGTCTAAAATATATAGTAGTTACCGATCAAATCAAATATACAACATGCAAACATGACATCAAACAAACATCACAATCAACACATAACACAAGAGATTTAACATGGAAACCCTATGAAGGGAAAAACCACCTAGGACAGGCAACCCAAAAATATTCACTCTTCTAAAGTGAGGTCAGTGAAGAGCCAACCCTATTAAAGGTTACAAACACACTGTTAGGTGTGACCTCGTTAGATGATTTTAGACCAACCATTATCATCCAACTAGTAGTCACTCTGGGGTTGACAGGATAACAATGTTCATTCTATGATTGATACATAAAAGATTTTCTTAGTCCACTCGGTTAAGAGATTTGACTGTGTACAATGGTTAAAATGTAACAGTAGGAGATCTTCCTTAATACAACTTCAATTGCAGATGTATAGATCAATGTTAAGCTCATTCAATCCTCTGATAATTAAATCAATTCTGTTTCAATCAATGTTCAGTAACTTACGATCACTCGGTAATAGCTTCCTGTCACTCGGTAAAAACTTTGCAGTTCAGTTCTCACTAACCAGTTTGATCAGGTATGCATGAAAACATGTTCACATGATAATTTTGTAGTCTCCTCCTTCTGGCATTACCTGTTCACTATGAAATCTCTAGTCTCTTATATAGACAAGTAAACCATTTTCTTCTGCTCCATCAGATTTTGCCGCTTAATCATATTCATTGATTTTGCCACTTAAACATACCTTGGCTAATGTGTCAATAACATGTTTGATTCTCATCCTTTAGATCTTTACTAAACTTTTTTAGTCATCGATCTGTGTAACAAACATTATCTCTTACCTCAAAATCATACACTTTCCATCTCATCAATCTTATCGGCTAAGCTAGTCATTTAGTTCATTTGTTCTGCATGGTTAACAAAGAAATGCATCGATGAACACAAGCTCAGTTTACACTGTGCTTGGTATACACTACACTTCGTCAATGTACACTAAAACACTTCATCAACCGACAACACTGCTTTGTGTCTTTCAGCTCTTTTCCTCATCATAGATGAATGAAACATAATCAAGTCAATATCATAAGGTCATAGACTCATCAACAAGTTACTCAATCTATTCTTTATCCTCATCTTTCATATCCATCTTCCTCATGTAGATATTTTTGTACTTCATCTCTCTCACTCCATTACTACAGATGTTTCGGTATAGTAACTTACAAGATAAGTTTTGTCAAAATAGTTGACATCAATGACAACATAATACTAGTTTAATCATATTACATATCTAATCAATCAGCTCGGTGATCTTAAATCACCGATTCTTCAATCAAGTTCTAAATCAATTGTAGTTCATCATTAAGTTTCGAAACTCCCATTCATAAAATTGAAATGATAAAGGTTAGAGTTTTAAAAAAATCCATAAATGTAGGCACACCAAAAGGCATATTTGTTAACTTCTTTATTTTTCACTTATAATTCAAAGCATTACTTTCTAATTCATGTTCAAATAATTAAAATTATTTAGAAATATTTTTCTAAAAGTTCTCTTAGTTGATGTGAAATATAGTACATGATTTTTAATGTAAAATTTTATATTATTTAAAAGTAACATGTTATAAGTCTTACCCTATGCAATTATATAGATTTTAATTAATAAAATCATATATGTTATGATCCTTTCCAAATGACACCATTTATAAGAAATTTCCTCCAATGAATTGAAAAATATTGTGATGAAATTATTTCAACTATATATTTTGTTGTTATAGTTGTTAAGTTTATCTTCGTTATTTTTGACATTAGCAATGACATACAATACTTTTTTCTTTTCTTCTTATGACAAAATCAACTCATAGAACTCCCTAGATTATTCCTCAATACAAGCCCTATTTTACAACCTAATTAAAATCTCATGTGCCACTTTTCAAGATCTAGTATCTTTGAAATCTTGTGACCAATCTCCCACCAAACATTAGCCTTAGCTAGGCTCTTAAGCCTGGAAATTTTTTTTGGGTAGTGTGGAGCTGCGCTAGCAACCACTTAATGATTGCATTTTTCCCATTATAGGGAACAAACGAATTGTCAACCTTTTCTACAATCTAGGGGTATCTAGGTAAAACATATCTCAAGGGTATGTGTAAGAAGTTGGGTCCTAGTTCAGGGGAAGATTTCCCAACCTTGGGAATCCCTCTAGAAATGCATACCCATTTTTTTAAAAATGGGTACACGTTTTAGGCTTGAGTACCTAATATAAAAATTAAGAAACCATATATGCATTTTTTTTCAAAATGTGTGCATGTTCCAAAATGGGTATGTATTCTTTTCAAAATACATAGGCACTTCAAAATAGGTACACATGTTTTTCAAAATCCATATGCATTTTGAAAAAACATTAATTTTTAAATATTATGCCTATAAACCCTTTTTTACACATAAATTTATTATATTTATGAAATGAGTACACATTTTTAATAGGTATGCATTATTTAAAATTTTAATTCATCAACAGTTCTTTGCATTGGGTTTTGGGTTGGGTTAGGCTTGGTCGGACCAAGCCTATGACTTTGATATGTAGATTAATGGCTAAGGCATTGGAATACATAATGTAACGCCCCGCCAGGCAACCCAAGAGGACAAGACATAAAACTTCTATAAAATGCAAGTAGTGAATTTTTATTTTATTTTATTTATTTATTTTAACTAGAATAATATTCATCATTACACTTCATATTTCTAAAAGAAGAAATAATTTTCTACTACTTGAATGTAAGATTTATACAACTTTAGTCCTCCCGGGTTCCCTAACGTCGCTACTAAAGCAACATCATATAAACCATTTACATGCATAAGATATTCACGGAATCATGAGCTTAAAAGATCTACATTCATTTTAATGCACCAAGTTAAATGTCCCTAACTTATTTCTTTTATTAAACATAGGTTAATCATCCAACATCATTATTCCTTTTATCAACTCATTCCATAAATTCATATTGATTTCATCTACATCTACTATCTTTTATATCACTTTTCTCTAATAATTTAGGTAAGAGATTAATATTCATTAAGGTAGGCATCATCCTAGGTACTTCATTAACATGAACCAAGTATTAACATTAAAATCAAATTACTATTCTATTGCATTGTTTCATAACCATTCATTGTTAATAATTCCAATCACTAATCTATCATTTCTCAATAATCTCTTTGAATTCTTTCATCAAGAGAGAATACATTATTGTTGTGATACATCATTATATATAATTATATTTAAGCTAATTTCCTTTACACATGGACAACATAAAAAGATAGGATAAATAACATAAACACTTTCTTTTAATGCTAGTAACATGTCCAATATTCCACATTCTTTTCCCTTTCTTTTACCTAGAACTACCCATTCCCTTATGCATTGCTTTGAATTGAGATTGCATCAATACTACAAGAATCCTTTTAGGAGATTAAAAATTACATGAATACAAATACATAAGTACATCTCAACATATTAAAATATCCAATAAGAAATCTTCAACTGCAGATCTGGAAAGGAATATGTGCTAGGATCATCCAAAGAATCACGATCAATACCTCGATATAAATATTAACCACCCAACCACGTGGAACCAATAGGCCCACTCCCCCGAGCTAGGAGATAGAACCAAAGGCCCATACAAGAGGTAACAACTAGGAAATTCCTAAGGTGGTGATAAAATTTCCCCAAAGTCACAACACAAAAGAAAAGACAAGAAGACCACAAGGACTACCAGAGGCATGATCAAATTTAGTAGAGACTCTAAGCTACAAGCTAGGTGAGTGTCATCACATAGCCTTCACCCCTTGGGTTGTCCTGGTACTAGCCACTCTTGGCCTCGGCCCCCAAGTAGGCACATGCGGAACCGAATGCCTCTCGTACAGACAAGGTCATCCAGTCGTACCTACGCATAGGTACCTTCTCCCACTCCCATCCTTAGTCTTTACTAGCACTAAAGGCATGGGTGAGGCACAATTAATCTTTATTAGTGTGTAATTTCCCATTCCAATAATCTCCCATTCCCAATTCATTTATTTAGGTTATCACTTGATTAAATAACTCATAGTAGGTTATCCTAGTACTAGCCACTTAGGGCCCCAGCCTCTCACTATGAGCCACTCACCTAGTGTACTTAGGTTCCCTAACATACATATAAAAATCATAAGAGCATAATAGATCCATCATCAAGAATTCATATCAATTCCATAACAACATTTGATTGAGTTTAGGAAAACATATGTTGTGCCTAGTCCACTTGACAACCCTAAACCCAATATGGCATACAGAATGTTCCAAACATATAAGAAGACATCCAAGTGATATTATAAACATATTCAGAGTATACATAGATCCAATTAACCAAAAAAACATTCTAATAGCCTCTGGTGACCATACGAAACCTTAAAACTTAATGATGTTCTTAAACTGAATTATTTCAAGCAAGGATTAAATGCAAAGAATAGTCATCATAGAACAGTCATCCATATCTTCCACAAAAAAAATAATAAAGGCAATCGCTTCAGTGGAGATTTAGCTAACATAGTTATGGACTCTCAATTTGATTTTTAGGAAGATCCAATGGTGGGAAAGAAAGTTCTGACTTCTGGTTTAAAACAGAAAATTCTGGTTAGGGTTCAGACCTGCCTTCACTAAAACGGTTGTAATTTTCACAAAACATAATAAAAATTCTCCAAACCAATTGGAAATGAAAGATAAGACTTAGGATAACATTTTATATCAAATTTAGACTTTTATATAATCATATCAGCCTGTATTATAAGAATACATTTGACAGAAAATTCAGAATCGAGAATGGACAGGCATAGTCTGCTAAAATGTCAAAAATAAGACATTAATTAGACCCTAAAAATAAAATCAGAGAGATACCCATTTGAGATCTATGAATTTTAATTCCAAAAAATCAATTTAGTAAAACCCTATATGCAATTTAAATTATTATAATAATAGATCTCTAAAAATGGGTTGCTAAAAACCCTAGGAAAACACATGCCAATTCTTACAAACAAAAACTCAAAACTTTAAAATAACCATAGAAATTAAAAGTATAGATATAATAAATAATTATAATATATAAATAGATCCATAATATATCAGAGACATAAAGTAACTAACATATTCAATCCATACCTCATGTCCTACGAAGGTTGAATCGAAGAAGGAAGGAAACAAAAGAGAAGACAAATCCAAACTTGAGATGCATCCTTCAAACCCTATCCACTTTCAGAAATCTCCATGAAAGAAAGAAATAAATCCACAGCAAAGAATCCCTATCTCAACTATTGAAATTCTCACAAAAATGTCTCTCTCCCAAAAGCAAAGATAACCAAAAATTCTTAAAGACATATGCTTACAAAATCTCCCTCACATCTCCAAGTTTTCTCTCCAAAATCACCATGAAAATTAAGGCCATCCTCTCTTCAATGCTTCAGCCCCAAAATCCCCCCTCTTCAAATGAGAAAGTAGTGCATATAAATAGATTTCCAAAGGTTGAGAGGAAAAGTAACCAACTCCCAACTAACTCTTAACTAAAGGGTATTATAAAATAACTTAATATCATACAACTATATTACTCAAATATACAATAAAAGATTATTTGTATTCATTCATACACATATGTAATATTATCCTAACATATATGCATATGCCATCATTAATTACATCAATATTTATATATATAACCTATCCTCATTATTAATAATTAACAATTGAGAATAATATACCTCGCATTATTTAATATTTAATTATTAATAATATTATACTTTACATTAATCCCAAAATATACACCATCAACAATATCTACAATAATTAACATATAATCACATATAAATTATATATATATATAAATACATATATGTGTGCACCCATATATATATTTACATATATATATATATATATATATATATATATATATATATATATATATATATATATATATATATATATATATATATATATATATATATATATATATATATATATATATATATGCCAAATACCAAACACTATAATCTATAAGATTATGAAGTAATATATCACAATATTATTACCTATTTATAATTGCTATAGGATATAACACTGAGGTAGAATAAAATCACATGCCTCAAAATAAATCTAATCATCCAAAGAGGCCATACAAATCATCTATGAAACATATCGAGAAAACCATAAGATCAAACAAGGTCAACCAAAGTCAGCAAGGAAAGTCAAGCCAAACTCTTGAAACACAACATAGAAAGATTAACTAAGAATCATACCAAGAAGGAGAAATAAATAAAATGAGTAAACAAATCATACAACCAAATGAATTCAAGTGGTCACAAGGCACTAACTACAACCATGCCCAACCGGGTGCGTTGGATCTGGGTTTTTGACCCAAAGGTTGACTGACAAAGAAGGAACCCTAATATTCCCAAATTGGAATAATGACAAAGGAAGACTCATGTAGGGGCCTTAGTACTATCTCCATAACAACAACCATCGAGGATTTGAGGGCATGCTCAGACCTGTGAAGCCAGGTGAAGTCGATGCCCGGTACCTGCAAGCCTACATCACAAAGAAGAAATACATATGCACAAATATACATATAAAAGAAAATATTGGAGACAAATGAGCAGGATCGATACATCGTGTGGACCTCAGCTATGTGAGTAACTATGACTTTGTCCTGAATCATGAAAATACATCATGTATATATATACACTCAAAGCATGTAGCATCATCATAATGAAGGTTAGAATCTCTAGCATTGTGTTAGTCTCTTATCAATACTAATAATAAATTAACATAATCAAATCATCAAGTGAGATACAAGATTCATCCAAGGTAACCTTAATAGAAGAAAATATAAATAACGACTTATATATATCTATCAAGTACATATCATATAACATCCTAACTATGTTCATAAAGGTCTTGTAGGTACTCAATACATACATGGAGATAAATACATACAAAAATGATACCTTTAGATAGTATGTCTGATATTAGAATCATTGAGTACTAGCTTATGAAATTATTATAAACAACTATAGGAATAGATCAAACAAGTATCATGTACAACTTAAGCTGTAAGAAAACATCGAAGGATCTTAATTCTTTCAAAAACACAAAACTTATATTAGGGTTAGAGGGGTATTACACATAAAGTATTCCTTACCATAATCTTTTGAAGACCTTCTTGTTTAGTTTTTTTGATGAAATGAAAACCATTGGACTTATTACTAATTAGGATTCAACTATGTAAATTTTTAAAGGATTCTATTACTTTTAATATTTTATATTATTTATTAGTTAAATTGGTGCATAAACTTAAAATAGTGATGTTGTCTAAAATTTAATAACTTTTTTCTTTTTATGTCTTTTGGAAAATAAATTATATTACATAAATCTACATACAATTTTATTTAAGATTAATAAAAAAGTTTTAAAATGCTAAGTTTACATTGATTTATGTTGGTTGTATGCTAGAGATTTCCAAAATAAACTTCATGGCCAATAAAAAATAATAAAAAGAAACATATTCAATAAAAAATAAGAAAAAATATCCCCATCAATATTTTTTTCTTAGGTATCTTTTCCCAAAAGGATTTACAAAAAATATTTTATTTAGGCCAAAATATGATGATTGTACACGTGGTATGATCCTGAAACAAGCATTTCCAAAAAGTGGGTTTTACACATGCCTATAAAAAGAAATTTGTAGCTTTTGGGTTTTGCAATAAATTACATATTGACAAGTAGACTCTGAGCACTACATTTCCTATTATTGATGTTTTCTCAAATTAAATCTCTAAGTTCTTCAATTTTTGAGATCAATTGAGAGAAAATTTTAAAAATAGGAATAACACTTCCATTTTATGTCCAAAAGTGGGACTCAACTTCTTGGAGGCACCCTTGAGGAGAGTGAACATGTGAATTAGGGAGAAACATTCTAAAGGGATGAGGGCTAAGGGGCCTTATATTTTCTCTTTTGGAAGGAAATAAGTAAGGTCTAGTCTGATTTCATAGAAGAAGAGGAAGATAAATCCTCATTTTTTTCCTTTTCCTATTTTTTTTTCATTTTTTCCTTTCTCTACGAGTTAAATCTAGTTCGAAAACTAGGGGACATAGTCTTAAGAGCATAGGATAAGGTACATTTTGGATGATTTTTGTTGGAAATCTCAACAACTAAATTGGGGTTCATAATGGGTGAAGGATTTGGGTTCTAACTAGGGAAAAGGGATAAATGGGAGTTTTATAATTTAAGAATGAAAAATGTATGTTGAAGAATCTCACCATTAATATTTTTAATTGTTAATTGACTCAAATAAAAATGATAGAATCTAAAATGTAAAATTAGGCTTGATTCCATGGTGGAATTTCTTTAAAACTAGAATATATGAGAGTGAAAGTGTTTACATCGACCCTAAAGTGTGATGAGCTTGATGAAAATAATTCTACCTCCTTCCACTTCTGTATAAGTAATACCATGATAGATTAATTTTGAAGTTGAGGGATATTCTCCATGGGTTCAATAAACTTAAAATCATTCTTGTAATTTCATTTATAATTTATTAGGAGGGTCATATGTTTTACAACTAGGCTAGTAATAGTCGCAATAGACTCCATGGTAACTACAGAGGAGACCCAAAAAATGGTGATGGATCCTTATCCTAGGTTTTAGAAATATTCTAAGATAAATCCTAATTGAAAGCCTTCATTTCATCTACATATTTATCCACATTTCCTGCTTCAAGTATAGCCTAGGGAATAGGATTATTTTCTATTTAGAGATCTCAAAAATCTCAAAAAGAGCTTAGAAAATAAAGAGTATTTGTATTACACAAACTGATGCATGTAAAGGAAAAATTACCCAAAATAATTTTTTTCGCAATATATAAATTCCCTTACTATCATTTTATATCATCACTTAAATGTTACAGGATAGGAAATTTTATCAACATGCAGAAGTTTATCTATTAAGATGGTGGTACAAGATTTATTTGGCACATCTTGTGATGAAGACCATTTTTGAAGTGAAGTAGTGAAACACCCAATAAAAATAATATAATTAGTTGAGTTCTTCCACATTACAAGGGCATGTTTAATTTTTAAATTATACCCTAGAAGACAAAAAAAATCATCTTTTGGTGATAATGTCATGATCTTCCATCCCATGAGTCACCTTGTCTGTTGATGTATGATGGCATTTAGTGTGTCTCCCTCTATGATAAGATTGTGGCATTTATATTGAAAGGCCAACTCTATTCCATGATGAGCTCCAACCATCTCAACCATATGAGTAGTCTTGACCCTAAACTATAGAAGATATATTTAAATTACATTGTGCATCTCTAATGAGCCCACCCCCACCCACATGACCTTGGCTCCTAGTGTTAGTAAAATTTGGATTAATAAAAGTTAAAGTCTCATAAAAATACATTTCCATAAATGTAAAAAATGTGAAATATGTATGATGAGTGGTATTCTAACAATATTATTTAATGTTAGAATAATTATGGAAATATATGATTATTTAACTACATCCTATCATTATTTTATGCACTTATGATAAGCTGAGGTGCTTTTCATTTGATTAAATTACGCTAAAAATAACTTAATTTATCTCATTAATTATGATTGTCATTCTTGGTATGAGATAACTTAATCTTTCATGAGGGTTTGTATCAATGGTCTCATTACTCCTACATAATGATTCATTCCTTCATTCGTAATATGTATTTTTGTGTGATCAATAATAAATTTATAGGTAATGTTGTACAAATTATTTGTTCTTGATTTCTATATATAACAAGTGTTGTCCTTGTTGGAAACTATTAGCATCGAGCATTGTATCATCAACTTCTACATGATATGACAATAGCTATGCTAAGTTCATGTCTATAATATTGAGGGATCCATCCTTGAGATAATTTTCTATGAACAATTGTTAATGGCTCGGTTACATTCATGTTCCCAACATCAAAAAATCTATAGAATAATTGCCATTTTATCAACATCTAAGTTGTTTTGTTTGGGTGATTTTTCCTATAGGAATCAAAATTGAGGAAGCCACTAATGGAGAAAGTAAAATATAGAAACATTGAAGAAAATAAAAAATACAATTACTGTAGTATCATATCAAAATATATAGATTGGTTTTTTTTCATCAAAATCTACGTATTTTAGTTTTTGAGTCTTTTTTAATTAAAAATGGATCTCACCATTGTCTTCATAGTGGCAAAAAACTACACACTTGAATTTTTCATTTGCCAAATTTTGCATAATTTATATTTAAAGGCAAATTTTGTTTAGACATTTCCCAAAGAATAATCCATAAGGATTTGTGTAGTTTCTAACATAAGCGCCAATGGATATTCTTTTCTATCAAGAAACATTCTATTAGTAGAAAGCTAGAAAATATTCTATCAAAATATTCTATAAGTGGAATATTCCTTATTTTGTTCTTGTTTTTCATTTTAACCTACCTTTAGCAAAATGGTCATAATTTTTGCATAGGAACTTGAAATTTCCAAACAAGATATGAATGGATATCTTATTCTGATACAGTATAAAGCTACTAGTAATTTTGTTACATTTTTCTTCAATGCTTTTGTACTTATTGTATCATATCATATATTTAGTTATGTTCATCAAGGGCCATATATTGAAAATAAAAACTCCAATTTATGAAAACAAGTAGGTCTTTGAAAGATGGTTTTGTCCTACCTATATGTGCAATCTATTTTTCTAATATTTACATTGGTGCACCATAAATCTTATTTTATTTATTTTTTATTTTGTTAGTTCTTTTCTTAAAAATCTACATAAGGGTTAATTTTTTTTATTGTATGAGGGTTGAATAATAATCTTTTGGATTCACATGTTTTCCTAACCCTTTTCTAATTTAAAATAATTTATATTGGTAGAATCTATTAAGAAAATCATACCTTATAACTATCATATTTGAAAAGCCCAAATGACCATGTTGGTTCAATCTAGGGTTCATGGTCCTATCTATATGAGACTTCCAAATTTTAACTTGATAAATTTGAGGTCCTTTACCATGGTGACAATAAAAATGACCTACGAGTTTGATCGGTCTAAATGTTTTAGAGATTTTTCAATTCTATATTACTTCTTGTTCTATTTGTATGGTTATGGGTCAAATTTTAGAATATCCTTCAGGGTATTAATAAAGTTTTTGTACTTCATATTGAGTAAGATTTTAAATATTTGGTGGCTAATTCCTTCCCTTTCATTTATGTCTTTCTCGATAAATTTAAATCCATTAGATCATAGGGTCACGTAAATGACAAAAAAAATAAAAAGTGTATTTATTAGATTACATAGAGTGGGAAAGATAACATACTTAAGTTAAAACCTCCTTTAGTGTTCATTAAAGATATAGATAGTATATATATTATTTTAATTACTAATTCTAATAATGTATAATGAATATATAATATCTATAATTTTTGTTCACGTGAGCCTATGATTTCATTGATTGTTCCTAATTCTAATTCATTTAGAGTAGATCAAATATCTGAGGAGAGGTTTGGTCACTTGAAACTCTATGCGGTAAATAATCATCTATAATCGTACCTAATAATTATTTTATTCCTTCTCAACCTTTTGATTCTTCAAAGATAAATTTATTTAAGTAGGTTTATTATTCTCCTCTAGTTAAACTAGTGTAGGATGAACACTTGCTAAATATTATTGCATTATTTGATGCATGACACACTCTAAACATTGAGGAAATTATTGGGGAAATTATTTTCCTCTTTGATTGAATCTTTATAATTTCAACCATCCCATATTTAGTGATGTCAAAGGTTTCTCATCATGTATCTTAATTTTCATTTTCTTTAGTTTATTTGGCATCCTTTGATATAGACATGTGGACATTCAAATATCTTTCATGGTAGATATCGTGAGACTATTATCTCCATATCCTTTCAAGGATTTTTCTTTTTCTTACAATTGAATTTTTTTCTTCTTAAGGGGAGAAACTTGATTTGTTTCTCTTTCATTTTCATCACCAATATTAATAAAGGCTACATCTTTACCAGTAGATCTACTCTCTTATGGGGTAATAAAATGTCTCTTATTTTCTCTACCATGGGGGAATCTTTTTTGTTATTTTTGTGTGACCATCACATGGGGAGATGTTTTGAATGCCTCATTATTGTCCCATGTACTCATATTTCTACTTGTTTTATCTCTTTTGGGGATGATTTATTTCCCACTACATTTCTATTGTATTCTCCGCTTTGAGAGTTTCATTGCTTCATACAGGGTTACAAATTTAGGTTTTGTTTTTTGGGCCCCTTCATATTTACATATTTGCATTCATCCATCATTTTAAAGGTATCCCTAAGTTAATATTAATGGGGGGTGTTGGACTAATTAAGAAAACATTTTCTTATCCAATTAATTACTTTTGAGAATTACTTTATTCTCTTTTTCTAATTGCTTGTATGATGTTTCTATTAAATATTTTACCTTAATTTAGGTTTAGGTTAGTAGGTTAGATTAATAGAATAATAAATTAGTTTAGGGATTTAACAAAGTCATTGCATACCAATTTAAAATCATCCATTTGAATTAAATACCATATTAATTTAATCAACTCTTTCATCTCTACATTTTCATTTGGTATTCGAGTACCCACCAAATTTTGTAGCAATGGAATGTAGTGGATTTTATGATGAATTTTTTTTCTTTTATTTCCATATGTAAGTTAACTAGTTCAAGAAGGTGCAATGTTTCCTTTGGATCTAGAGTGGCCATTCATGTCAATTTTTTTGAATAAGGAAAATACGGGTCATTAAGGGGCATGAACCCCTTTACAACTAGATTTTGAATGGATCTGGAACCCAAAACCAAAACATTGTCAAAAGAAGAAACTGAAATCACTAAACAACCATGGGATTATAAGGTTCCCTAAACATAAACATGTGTTTTACAAATAGGCTCCCACAACTTGAAACAAAAGCTAGAAGAAAAATAACCCAAAACCATCCTTAAACTAGCAGGACAAGTAGGAAAAAATCCAACCAAAACTCCCCCAACCAAGAACCATCAAGATTTACATTTAACACTACGCTTGTGGGAACAAGTGTCATGACAATATATAGCATATAAATTCATGTCAAATTTTTGATGGGCATCCTTCAAATTTTATTATGAATGCTAATAAGAGTGAATTGGGCACCTATACTAATAGAGGAATTTGAAGATGAGGATCAAATTTTGACAAAATTTCTAAGTTTTACAGAGTTAATTCAATATTAAATCCCATGAACTATTGTAGGTCAACCTAGGATGCATTGAAGGATATGTAGAGGCATAGTAGGATGTGTAAGGCATAACACCTATGTATCTGTGCTAAGAAATCAAAGTAGATGTGTTCTATAAGATGTACACTACCTACTCTATTAGTCATTCTCAACAATAATATGAATATGTTTATATATGTCTTGCTTGTTTGCAGTTTAATCTAGTTGTATTGATCTTTCTTATTTGCGCATTAATAATGAATACATATGTGTGTATGTTCCATATTTTAATTCTTTTCTTAAGAATCAAGATAAAATGGTGGATGTACTCATTTATATTTTATTTATTTATGATCCAAACATTAATAAAATGGAATGTTGATGAAATTGAGAGGCAACTAATTTTTTTTGTTTAGTGTGATTGAAACAAACACATAATATGCAATTTTGTTTGATAATTTCAATAGGAATTTAAATTGTCTTATAGAATGCATTATTAATTCATTGGATGCATAAGGAATCTAAAACATTATTTCTTCTAAGGGAGTCATGTAAGGTGTATATACCTAAGATAGAGACCAGTTAAAGTTTATGTTCATTAGAGGAGATACTATTTTTCTTTTCTTTTCGTTAAAATTTATTATTATTCTCTAATTGAAAGATATTGGAAAATATTTGTATCAACACTCTTATAATTCTACACAATATATTTTTCTAATATCTACATTACAATTTTTAATAAGTTCCAAAGGAGTCTATTCTAAAATAAGGGGTTTGTATAATGAGTTGAACATGTAAGGAGGCACAAAATCATTAATTTTAGCGAGTGTTTTTAAAAGAAGAAAGGTATTAATCAAAATATTTTATTTTATTTTAGTTTTTCTAAAAATGAAGTAGAGTTGTGTGCAAAAATTGAATTAATTTGAGAAAATAACACATTAGAGAAGTATGGTGATTTTGAATTACTTTTGGATTTCTAATTTTTTAAGGAGAAATATTGAATTTCCAAGGATAAATAGAAAGTACATTTAAATTTTATACATATAGATTTCTTTCTCCTCATTAATATGATTATATATTCTCATATCAATGCTCTCAAAGTTGTCAAAATCTCCCTAAAGTAAATATAACAAGCTTCTGGTTTTGGTGAACTTGATGTTCATAGAATGTAAACCAAGATCCATTCAATGGTGGGGGCAATTAGAGGTAGTATAAAACCTATCATCCTTAGCTATATTCTTTCTTAGGGATGGTGGATGCATGAGAAA
Source organism: Chamaecyparis obtusa (assembly GCA_027943335.1). NCBI lineage: Eukaryota > Viridiplantae > Streptophyta > Pinopsida > Cupressales > Cupressaceae > Chamaecyparis > Chamaecyparis obtusa. The sequence continues at coordinate 109,482 of BSBK01004635.1, read as the reverse complement.
CACCCTATTTGAGTCCCTGAAGAAAAGAGGTGGCTTGACATATATGTGTCCCCAAAGAAAAGAGGGGGCTTGGAAAATTTGTGTCCCTAAAGAAAAGAGGGGGCTTGACATATTTGTGTCCCAGAAGAAAAGAGGGGGCTTGGCATTACATTTGTCTCTTAAAAGAGAAAGCAAAAACATAGATCTTGTGGGTTCACTTGGTTTATTCTTATTTTGTTGATCATTTGTCAAGACAACGTGAAGAGACATTCATTAGACTCGATGGAGATGTAGAATTTTAGAGGAATGTTTTTATGATGTGCAAAAATTTGTTCATTAAGTTGTATAGTAGAGGAGAAATTATTTCCATGGCTCTTGAGGAGGAATTAGAAACACTCGGGGGACATGTGAAATTTTGGAGGAAAGATGTCTCATATGCAACATTGTGGAACACATTCCACACACTTGAAGGAGATGTGGAATTTCAAAGAAAATGTGTCTCATTGTGCATGGGGAGAGGAAACACTTTCATGTTGTGTAATTGGTTACAGGTTTTATAGTCAAAAAATTCACTAATGTAGTCAATTCAGTTTTTCCTAGAGGTTCTACAATAAAAAGATCCATTGATGCTATCAATTTTGTGTTTCTTGGGTGAGTGAGGAGGATTAGTGAAATTGCTTCATCAAAATCGCTAGAAGGGTTGGGTTCAAAACTCTTGAAATGTTCCACTATTGTTCAAATTAATGTAATAATGAGGGAATGTTAGAATTCTTACATTAATTGAGATTTAAACTAGTAGTTTGGATTAATTCAATGATAAATTAATTGCCTTTTAGTTATTCCTATAGATAATTTCGATAAGGGAAAATATGTTACAAGTAGTGGATGTCGTTGTACCAAAAGATCAACCTTTTAATGCTCGATACAACCACTAGACTTATAGAAGACACAAGAGGCAGTTAAGCCATGTCACAAATCCTGAGGGGAGCACTGACCATTTTTCCAATAATCTCCCCCTCAGCATTACCCGAGGGGATTCAAACCTGTGACCAAGCTTTGATACCACTTGTTACAAGTAGTGGTTGTCGTTGTACCAAAAGATCGACCTTTTAATGCTCGATACAACCACTAGACTTATAGAAGACACAAGAGGCGGTTAAGCTATGTCACAAATCCTGAGGGGAGCACTGACCATTTTTCCAACAAAATAAGCCTTTAAAAAAGATAGTGCATAACAATGTAAAATCATCCATTTGAATTCAACAAAAAAAACAATTTAATCAACTCTTTCCTCTCTTTATTTTCAATTTCTATTTTATGCTTCTACTTATGATTAATATAATAAAATACAAATAATTATCATATTAAATATTTATGTATATAAGATACCTTTTAAGGTGACATAGATTCATATAAAAAAATTATTTAATATGTTTCCATCTATACATATTTAAAGAAATGTAACAACACAATTAGACATTCATACATTTACCTATTAAAAAATAAAATTTTAAATACAAGGATTATAAAAATTATGTAAAATGACCATATTCATGTGATCACTATTTTATATTAGTAATTATAGATTTTCTGTAAATATTATAATCTATAATTAAGTTTTGAAAGTATCAAACAAGTAAATTGATATTATAATATTATTCAACATTATCTACTAACTCAAAATTCCTTATTAGATATAATTTACATATTTTCTTAAAGGCAACGAAATGTAACAAATAAGTAAAATGAGATGCATTAATTTATATGAAGACTAAATAAAATTATCAAGAAGTTCAAATTGAATACAGTCATTTTCTATCACTTAGAACAATTTAGATCATTTTTTTTAGAAAAATAAATATATAGAAAAATATAAATATTTTAAAATAACCATTTCCCTTGTCTATAATAAAATATATTTTTATTTCATTTCTTTTTATCTCTATTTAATATGTCAGATCTCTCTATCTCTCTTTTCCCTAAATCTTATTGATTCTCCATAATTCATGAAAATTTAAATACCATTACTTTATGTTTTTTAAATCATTTACCTAAAATATTGTGTTATGATAACATTAGAAAGTTCTTGATTACAATCATATATTTACTATAAACTTTATAATAATATAAATGTTTGATGCCAACTCTTTTAATCTATATTTAATGAGTTGAGTCAAATCATGTAGTCCGATATCTATTTAATGAGCATCTCTCTTTTTGAGTCGCCATTGAAATATATGATAAAAAGATGTTATAATTTAAGATATAGGAAAATAATTAAAAACTTCTCATTAAAGATAAAATACCAATTAAATTACACTCTTAATAATATTCTTATAAAAAAATTTAATAATGAATATGCTAAAATGAATTGTCTATATAAGGATAAAAATGTCTTTGACTGCATTCTGATTCCTACAATAAAATTGTAGTAAAAGAATCTACATTTGTTTGAGCAAAAGGACTGAATGATTCCTTCAAACTCTCTTTGTTTCTAGGTCTCATCATTGTGCAACGAGTTAAATGTAATGTGTATCTACAACAAGAAACAACTCCACATTAGAAAATGTTATGTGTATCTACAACAAGAAATAATTCCAAAGTTTTTTTAATGTGACAACTGGAAATTATAAGTTGCTTGTTTCATTCCAAACAACTGAAAACATTATTTATCCCTATTTAAAGCAGGTAGAACAATTATTGCAAAGACCAAGCTAATCCCTTTGTAGTTGGAATGCACACATTCCCTATAAATTGAATCATTTACTTTTGGAATTTCATCTCAACTGTGATAATCTCCTTATGGGTTGCAGAATGTATTTCTTTCTATTTATGTTTGCATTTATAGTGCTGCTTTCTTTACTCTCTGATAGTGGTGAAGACCACAGTATCAACCATAGTTCAGGTGTGTTCAAAAATTGTAATGAATATAATCTTATTTATATGTTCATTAGACTAGTATTTCAAAGGGTTAACGGAATATGTTGGTTGTTTATGGCTTGATAAGATCTTCCAGTGAATCGGTTGATCATTAATTGTCTAACAATTTTCATGTTTGATTACTTACTATTTGTTTTAAATGAAGCTTCAAAACTCTATGCATGGATACAGTGAACTTTGTCATGGAATCTTTTTGTATGTGTTTATTTTGATGGTTGATAAAAAAATATTTCACTATCATTTTATAACAACATACTCTAAAATTTAATTTACTATAAATTTTTTTCTAGATGGCTGAACCCACAATAGTGGGTTACACTTTTTTGCCTGAATGGACACCGAACTCTACATTTTGAAAAAATAATTCTGATTCTGATGCATATTATTGTTAAACCATTTAAAATCAGAAGATGAAGTAAATTAGAGTCTTTTAGAATTTTCTGTCTAGATTCTAAATATATTTTTTATTTTTATTTTTGAATTCATTTGAATGGTTTTTTCTTTCTCCCACGAAAACTAGTATGTTGTTGAAAACATCATTTTCAAAGAGTTATATTATTTTCATAGAGCATAACTTTTTTCCTAAAATAGATAACAATGTGATTTTTTTGAAATTAGTTTTGTAACATCCATATGGAGGGCATTCAATTGGTTTTATGACATTATCATGATTATTTCATATTTTATTAATGTTTAAAGTTGACTAAACCGTAATTTTAGCATACCTTAACTACATAGCTTATAACTTGTCATGTATTTGTCCGATTTCATTTATTTATTTTTTTATAGAAAGAGAAAGTTAATAGATAGGGCATGGATATTTTTTAGAATTTTTTTCTCTCATTTACTATTTTTCCATAAGCATCAAACATAGAGGGAGACATGCAGTGAAATATCTATGTTTAGTAAAACTAAAAATACTAAGTCATAATAAACTTAATATATATTAACATTATAATGATTGGAAAGATTTTTCTCAGTAGTACCATACTAAATAGATAGGTTTGTCAAATGTATTCATTTGATCTTCAAAAAGATAAAGTCAAAGTGATTTTTTGTCATCATTTTAATAGGTGCGAAGGAGACTGCATTGCAAGTATGAATGAGGAGTATAGATGTTATATCAATGTTTTTTTTATCTAAGAGGCTTTGAGATAACCCTTTATAATTAATTCCTTCAAATGGAACCTCTCAAGGCTTAAATAATTATATTTTATTAAAAATGTGTTATTTCAGCAAAAATCAGCATGTCTAAAAAAGTGTAACCCACTATTGTCGAGTCACCCAGATATGAATTTTGAACTTTCATTTACTTTCTTCTTTTCAAAATATGAATTTCATTTAACTTTGCAGCAAAACACATTGGTTGGCACTCTGGACAGTCTCTCTATGGATGTATTCTGTCAAAATTCTTGTTGTGTCAAGTATAGTGTATCCCATTGTTGTCCTACAAGTGAATCATCTCTGGGAGAAGGTTCTTCACACAACTCTACATGGGCCATTCTATATGAAAGGAACTAGACAATAAATTCTAGAATCAACTATTTTATGTCTTTTAGTTTGTTGTTGAAGATCCATTTTATATAAACAGATGGAATCTATGAAAATAAATTTGTTTGTATTAAATTTTTATTCTCACCCAACTCATGTTTATTTACCTTTAAAAACTCTAAAGTAGCTTTGGGTCTTGTTTTAATAGGTGTATAAATTAGTCAAAATGAGAATTGTTCAACTTTGTTGAGATTCCTTTTACGACAATACAAATTTAGGTAACTTGTCATCTCATTGTTGAAACCCACATATATAATAGGATTAATTAATTAAGGAAAGCGCAAACTACAAAAGTAATTATGCAATTAAGAGTTGTTCTCTGGAATTTGTGTTGTTTTCGTTGAGGTATTACATGTGCAAGATAATTTTAACTGGATGAACGAAAACATAACTTGCTATTTTATAAAGATTCGTATTAAATTAACAAAGTATCCATTGCTTAAAAATAATTAATTTAAAATTGTAAAGTATTTGTATATAAACCATATGTGTCCACGCATGTATAATTCCTCTCAACACTGCATCTGAAAAATTAATAATTAAGCTGATAGGCTTTCTCCTAGAGAGATGCTCGTCAACTTTTTAAGACTAGTTGGCAGTCTTACGCTACAGAATATGAAAATGGTGCTGGAAATATCTGCTAGTTAAAAAACTGATTGGAGTCAACTAGGGTTTGATCTCTCAGCAAGCTCTAGGAAGGGCATATAAAAATGTTGAAAGTGACAATATTTGAGTGCACTATATATTGTTCATACTACTTGTGAGACTTTTCAATGCACTTGAAATTCCTCTCAACATTTCATCTCCTGCTACTATATTTGCACATATATGCAACCAAAAATCTATTTCCAAGTTGAGTCATTCAAGAAAGTCTTCTATAATTTTCTTCAAAAACAAAAACAAACATTTTTCAAATCCAACTAAATTTATCTATTGCACACTATAAACTCATATTGACCACAAATTGCTTTTGGTTATGATGTTTGAATCAAAGGGCTACTGCAAAGAAAAAATTGCTTCTGATTTGGGGTTGGTTTGCACCGGTTAGTCATGCCAATATTTTTTCCTCTTATTCAGTATTTATTGGATGATGAGTACAATAAATAAAAAGTAAAATAATTACACTTCTAACCATTTCTTTTCTATTTTCTGACAATTTATTTTTCATAATAAAGGACATTCACATATATATTTCAGTACATGGTTTATTAAGGTAATGCTAACCATATTTTTGATGTGGGAGTAAAAATGTGTTGGATTCAGCTAGAGAACATGTAGATGGATATGTGCATAAGTAAATATAATGAGATCATGGATGAGATGGATGTATTAGGATGCGTTAAAATAGGGTGAGATAAAATGGTAGGTATAATGATTCAGTTGGTTTTATTTGAATCTTTGTTATTGTTACATTAAAATTTTGTTGCTGTTGTATTCTATATGATTATGAGCTATGTTTTTCTTGTTGTTCAGGAGCACATGCTTTTATTCTATATTATTATGAATATTTTATAGTGTTGTATTTCTAAATTCAATTTTGTATGGTTTACTTGTATTAATATTTCAGATCATTTTTTATGATTCATTTTTCCATTTCATCTCTTTCTTCCTAATAATAGATCATGTAATGTAATTGAAACAATGATTGTAAATAAACTTTGAATTTACAAACATGATACTATAATCTGTATAAACTATGAAAATCTAATATCTTTGATTCTAACTTGTGGTTCCTCTGATTGAAAGAAAATCTTGAAAAAGATCCATTTTTTACTAGTGCAGAATGGAAAACATTGCTTGTCAAGTGACCAGAAGCAAGCATGAGCTAAGCAGAAGTTGGGATTGTGGGCATGTATATCTCAAATGTAGTGGTAATTTTTTAGATGGATGGAATAGTAATACACATCAATTACTGAGAGTGGTAGAGTAGATAATTGGGTAGTGGAAAATGTGTGTACCCAATTAGAAGAAGAGATAAATGGTTCCTCCACTGCAAGTGCTAGTATAGTTCCTCTCATCTAAACATCTACAAAATATAATAGTTGGTCAAGCAAAGGGAAAAAAAATTAAACAAACCCTAGTCTATGACACTCCATGCAGCACAATAGACAAAGAAAATTAAAAACTATCATAAGTAAGATCAACACAAGGTGCCCAAGGTTAACTACATTTCAGAGACCAAAGAAGGCCTTTTAATATTTAGGAGTGGATATCAAAATAATAATTCATTACTACTATTCTTACATACCTAGGGCTTCTCTACACCTCCTACTAGGGTCTATTTTCTATTTTTTTGCCACATACTTTCTACACAACTCATACTCAATTTTGTGTAGGGAGATCCAATTCAGGTTTTCCCATCCACTAATTGCCCCAATAGTGTGGATCCCACACTTATTCTTTGTTTGGGGAGCTCACTTGCTAATGTATGCCCTACCTTGGGTCAAGACAATCACTGTATCTCTAGTTGTCTTGACTCTTTGTCAGATTCCTCCCTTCAAGGGGAGAATCATTCTTCTTATGTAGATAAGTTGTTATGTGTCAGCCCACTTAAGATGGGAAACTCTAATTCTAAGAATGTGTGCAATTCTACCTACAAGGTCAAGGGGACTATAGCCCATGTTCTTAATAAGATTCTGAAATAGACAATTGTGGTGTTGAATCTCAAACTGGTCAATAAAATCCTATCATTTTACCCATTAATTGATCAACTAAGGAAATGGATTTATACTCAATGGAAAGTTAAAGGTAGCATAGATACCAATACTATGGCTAATATACTTTTTGTCTTCTTTTTTGTTAATAAGGAAGACTTGATCTATGTACCAACAAGTGTTCCTTTGACCTATGGTAGTAATAATTATATTATTCTATCTCTTTGTAAGTTGAACCCTAGCTTTGATTCCCATGATCACTTGGGAGATATGGCCCCTACCTAGATTCACCTGCTAGGTCTCCCTTTGGAATATTGGCACTTTAATGTCCTTTGAGGTATTTTGAAGTCTTTTAGCTCTCTCCTAGTTGTGGATAGAATAAAACGATAGAGATCTTGGCATATATTTGTAGGAATATATGTTAATGTCATGGTTAACTTAATCCTTCCTTCCTTTGTTACTCTTCAATCCATATTTGGATCATGAACTTTGGAATATGACAATGATTTCACATTTTTCTAGAATAGTGAGAAATATGGCCATGTGAGTAATGTCTAAAATTTTTAGAATACTAGAAATAAGTACAATATGATGTTGCATGAGAAAGAAGGATACTAAAAAAAAAGGAAACATTTCAAAAGCACTACCTTAAGTCGAGGAACTATAAGGTGTTGGAGATTTTCCAATAGACCAGTACTGACTGCATGTTTGCCATTGATGACAACATATGGAAAGTAGCATGTGTGGAAGTCTTATGTAGTAATCTTTTAGTATATGTAGCATGGACATGATATCAGCATGATATCATGGGCATAGAGGTTAACTATTAGTATAGACAGTTATATAGTAGTTGGTGTTAGTAGTGTTCCTGATAGAGTAATAGGAAGTGTTCTGTATATGGTTGTCCATATAGTTATCATGGATCCTTGTGTGCTTGGATATATGTTGAAGACATGTTAGTGATGTTTTAGTTATGGACGCATAGTCTATTGATGAGTAGAAGTGAAGTTATGCAGTCACTATTTTCCAGTAACAATTTCCTCTATTTGTTTAGAAGAGCCGATGGAGATATTATTGGTTCTTGAGTTGCACCTATCTTTAGGGTATGCGCCCTTGGCATTAATCTTGTAGTAGTGTTATTGATGTTTGGTTAAGAGCACATTAGTTAATTCAACTTACAGAGAAAGATCCAGTTGTTTTGGTAGAGCTAACAGTGTGTAGTGTGTGTCTACAATTATCTTATTGAATAGGTCCCAGAATGTGTTGCGTGCATAGTAGAGCTGACATAATGTTTATTGGTGTTTGTTATGGTTTCTCTAATATGATTTCAACATGGTTCTAATAGGCTGACTTGATTATATCATTTTGTGGAAAGATATTTATAGGTATTCATTTTTGATTGCTTGAGTGTGGTTCATAGTTGATTAAGCAGAGTAGAGTACAGTGTACAAAGTCTTGACTGATGCAGGAGCATTTTGGAATTCCCTGGCAGAGGGATGTAATGCTTTGTTTTGGGCAGCTTTTTAAGTTTTAGGGTTGTGATGATCTATGGAGATATTTAGGATGTACAATGAAAGGAATTTTTTCCTTGATGTATGTGGAAGATATGTCTAAGTTTGCAAATTGTTAGGTGTCATCATTTGGGAGATATTGGATAAACTCTTTCAAAGTTAGAGTTATTTTCCTTGCCGTCGGAACTGTATTTTCCTGTAGTTTTTGTGTTGATTGCGTGATGTGGCATCATTGATCCTTAATGAATCAACATTTTTACTCTTAGGGAATTTTAGAGGACCTAAATTAATATCATTTCCCAAGGGAGTAAGTCCTGATTCATTGTGAGTAAAAAGTTATGACCATTTTTCTAGGTGACCTATTTTCTGCCAATGTTCCCGCCAGAGCCGTTCCTCCATTTTTGGTGCTACTTGCGTATCATGGACACGTTGATCCTTAATGAATCGGAATTTTTTCTCTTAAAGAATTTAAAAGGAGCTAAATTAATATCATTTCCCAAGGGAACAACTCCTAATTCATTATGAGTAAAACGTTATGGTTGTTTTTCTTTGGGACCTATTTTTTGGCAGCTTACACACTAAATATGGAGTGTTTCTTCTTGTATGGTTCTGTGTGTTGGCTTTTAAACTTTTTCCCACATGGTGCTAAGTTTACACTATGATTGACAAACTACTTAGTCTTCACTTCAAAGTCTCACAGGGAAAAAGTTCCAATTGATGAGGACCGAGGGCATCCTCCTACTTTGAGCTCCACATCACTCAGGCAGGTATTGCCTCATCTGCACACTCATGACTCTTCTTGATGACTGAAAGGCCTATAGATGTATTATTATGGAATAGTTACTAGACTCCTATAGGTATCCTATACCCCAATGAAACCATATCTGATGCAATAACCTGCTTGCATGCAATGAGTCTGAAAACCAGAGACCTACACTAACAACAAGAAAGGGAAAGGGTGGGACTGAATGTGAATGATTTTAAATGGATTGAAAGGACCCCTGAGATGACCTAAGTCTCTCATAGACCAGTGCCTTGTCCATTGGGCCACAAAGTCAAATACAATATTGCAAGGGTTAGCTATGAAACAAGAAAACAATATACTCAATGTGTTGATGCCTAACATCAATCACACACCATGACCAAACCTCAACTTAGCACCCACTTGTGTATTCAAGCATGTTATTATACATTCAAAGGATTTTAACCCTCCCCTTAGAAGAGACCTATGAATCAGACAATACATTTACCAACATCCACTGGAAGACAAGCATGACATATCTTTGACACCTCAGCTCATACATACATGAACACTAACTCTAAACCAGTGATCCCTGCGAAGACAACTCCACTTGCAAGCACATAGGTAGTGAAAATAGAAAAATCAAACACCCTTGATGTATGATTAATGATTCCAGAATTCAAATGGAGATAGTTTGGTAGCAGTAAGAATATATTAAATCCTCACACATAAGACAAATCTATTACAATATGCACTGTATTATCTAAACTAGCAATGGAAGAAGAACACCCTATATGCAGAGAGAAGGAGAAATCTACAGGATAGAACCTTTCATGGAACTAGAAAGGAACTCTAAGCTAGAACCACTACACTATCAGAAAACTTGCAAGGAAGTGGGCCATTTTTAAAAGATTTTGCATTGATAGGAAAATGGACCAACAGTGGCTCTGGTTGGGGATACATGCCTCATGCATGCATGGCAAGAATTTAGATCTCTAGGAAAAGAAGACCACCCACTGGAAAAACATAGAGACCTAAAAAAACACAAGGAACAAATAGGAAAGGGAAACTATTCACAAAATGTACATTTTTTACAAAAAACCTGCAACAACAAACAAGAGTCAGTTCTTGCCTCTGTCAAAAACTTGATTTTCATTTCTTCCTTCATGTGGCACACCAGATATTTTGTCTTCAATTGTTTCACCTGGTGTGTCAACATGTTCAACCAGCATATCAGGAAGAAAAAAGTAGCTATCTTCATAGTGCATGTAAAATTTATTGGCACTCTCTTTATCTTGCTCACTATGAAGAAACAATTCAACATACCCATGAACAGTACCATCAAATAAGAAGCTTCTCTTCTCCATTGACTCATGTATGCTATCAACTAGAAACACAAAAGCCTCATTCATACCTTGACTTTTCATTTCCACAGGTGTAACCAGCTGGACTCTAAATGAATAATCAGACTGATACCCACAGATGGAAAATGGGCATCCTGATTCAACTGAATTTGGGACCTCCACATGTTCTTCAAACAAAGGATTGATAACTCCATGAAATGCACCATGTTGAACATCATGACAAAAAATGGGCTGATAATCATCATAGTCTTCATCATATAAAGTGTTAGTGAACACTTTAAACTCACTACCCATTTTAGGATTATTTAATAACCCATCACTTAAACCTTCATGTTCAAACTCACTGACATCACATTGAATTATCACATCCTTATCTTCATACTCCTCACTGAAGGAGTGTTCACTTCCATCATTACTCTCTTCCTCCCATGCCTCATCTGATTCACATGAGGACACATCAGCATCACTGCCTTCATCATCCTCACCTGAATAACCACTGAAATCACATTCAGACATTTCTAAATGAATGGAGAATCCTGCACACCTTGACTCTAATTCCTACTCACTGCCACAATCTGAATATTCCTCTGAAAAAGATTCATCTGAAGTACCCTCAGCATCAGACATGGGTTTCTCTGGAATATAACATTCATTCCCCTTTTGGTGACGGTCTCTTTAAAACCTTTTCCATTCATCATCATTAGCAAACTCCTCTAAGAACAACCACTTGAATTCAGTCAAAGAAGAGATGCATTTTTGGGGCAGATTTAGATACCAATTAGATGCAACCCCTTTGAGGGATCTCCCAAAAAACATCATACTAACATCCTTATCAAGAATCAGATATTCTATAATAAATCTATATAATGCTAGGACATGCTTCACTGCTGAATCAGACTAACAATAAAAAAATAGGAATCAGCTCCAAAAGCTCACCAGGGAAAGAATGAGGGGACTTTGGAAGAACATAGCTCAAAGGTCTATCCAACTTGAGGAAACCAAGTAGCCTAGACTGACTTTTCCTTTGATTTTCCATTTGATTTGAAACAAGATGAGAGCCACTCATCTTATTTCAGTCTTCCCTTTATACTAGCACTAAATACTTGATAGGAAAACATTGTAATCATAAATACCTGGAAGTTTTGCAGCAAAAAACTTTTTTGACTGGGAAGACATGGCAGATCTAGAGCTCACCATGCAGCTCCATCAGGTTCTTTGATATGTAGAGTCACCACCTCCTTGAAGAGAAAAATATTGCACTAATTTTTTATCTTCTTCTAATCAATACACAAGACTTCACAGGACTCACTGCTTATCAAAAATTGCACTAATCAAATAGAGAAAAAATTAGAGCCGCCACTCACAACTAGGTGAGAAAATTTAGCAAATACTTGTTTGTTCATCTGACTCTTTCCAATGGCTCCCCAGCATAGTCACCATCTTATTGGTGTTTGAAAATGCTTATGCCATCTACGGCTACCAATATGCCTTGAGATTGATGTTAGGAGTGGTTAGCTCCAAGTGTGAAAGTTCTGCAAGACAATTGGACCAACTATAGGGACAAGACTGCCCTCTTCACTTCTGGCTCTGCAAAACCATGGTCGGTGCACCTAATCTAGTAACTTATGGCATTTTAGGACTTTGGACTGGATTAAACAAAGCAGATGATAGCAAGAGACTACTAAATGTTAACCAGACATTCATTGAATCTCAATTGCTATTGGGTATAAAATGGCCTTGTGACCTCAAGACTATGAGGGATTACAAGATTGGAGATATTAAATATAATTGGGTTTCTTGTAGGATGCAGACAACCATGCAACACTTTACATCAGCACAAGGATACTAGCTTAAGATCAATGCCTTATCCATCGGGTATCATACCTGAAGTGAACATGGAACACAAGGACAACTACTAGATTCATCTGAGAATCTAGGCCATAAACATAGTTAATCATCTCTTACACTACTTACAAGTATCCTTACTAATTGAACCAAATGAATCTATGCTTCACTCATAGACTTTTAACCTGATTCTAAATCAAGGCTGAGAGATGAAACATATACATAAGCAACCAAATGCAATGAGCCAGAAAATTTAAAATTCATTAAGAACAACTAAAGGAGAGATCCAAGAATGAGAAATTGTTTAAGTATGTGGATTCAAATCCCTGTATTACAAGTTGATTCAGAAAAAACCATAGACAATATGCAAAAGATACATGAGGTTTTTCCCTAATGTTGATACAACCAGCATGAAAATGTTTACATGAAGAAACTGCTCATGGAACCATAAATTGGAACCACTGGAACTGACAAAATTCAAAACCCCTTCTAAGTCAAAAAAGCTACAACTTATACCACTAGCTGCCTTGGAAACCCAAAATAGGTTGCAATAAGCTACAGATAGCTAGGGCTAGGGTTTCACCCACTAGAACAACCAGAAAAATATCAAAATTTAATGTAGGGGTAGGAAACACAAGCAACCTAGTAAGAACAGATCCAAATATGATCTTCATTTATGCCAATTTTCTGAAAATGTACCAAGGGCCAAGAATTTGTCATGCCAAATAGTCCTTTCACCCACCTACAAATACACCATGAGCCAAGATTGTATTCATTTCTTTACGGTACAAATCCCTGCAATCAACTGTCAAACATTTTGGACCACATCACAGTAACAAGCACCACCAAACTAGTCAAATCTAGCCATGCAAGCATTCAATACCAGTTCCTAGGGTTGGAAAGTCATTTTGATATTCAAATTTGAAGAGAAATAGCTTTCCCGGGCTCAACAACTTGACCATTCATTCCTAGTCACAAAATCATGCAGTCATAAACTTCACCACTACAAGAATCTTGGCTCCATCTTATGCTTTGGTCGCGTGATCGCAAGGCACCAAACTAACCCTTGTGATCATGTGACCGTAGTCTCCTAGCTGTGGTCAATGGTCACAAACCCTGCTGAAAAGTCCTTGGCCATGTCGGTACCGTGGACCCACCTTTAACTCTGCAACAATGCAATTAGACCATTGTCACATGATCGCATAGCCCAGAAATGGGCTATGTGAACATGCAACATGCCACTTCCCATTACCTTCTTCATAAGCACCATCGCTACCGCTACCACAAAAGGGTTTTTTGCATGTTCACATAGATGAAAAACTAGCTCATACGAACATGCAACAAGCCGCTAACATGCATCCTATCGGTTGGCATGTCACCACCTAAAATTTAATAGTGCATCGATGATCCACAAATCAAACTAAGACCAACATTAAGTCCTCATCATAGATCCTCTCCATCTCATGGGCTTAAAAATCAGACATCAGCAGGGAGATATCAATGGTCAGTCACATGATCGCATGGACCGGCAAGATTCCATGTAATCACATGACAACTGTTGATCATGGAATCCCCCCACTACCGAGATACCCTAACCTGGGCCCACATTCAAATCTATCATCCTGCTAGCTCAGACCAACCAGAGATTTCCACAACACCACCTACCGACGGGACCACCAAACAACTACAAATAGGCCCGAGCACACATGGCACCCTTTTCGCATGATCGCATAGCCAAAAAGTGGCCCTTGCGAACATGCGACAAGGCCGCAAGACTACCATCACATCATCCATGTCACAAACTCTCTAACAGCAGCCCACTGCAAACCAACCCATCAACATCCAATCAGATGGTGGGTGCATGATCGCATGGGTGAGAATATTCCATGTGATCACACGCCGACCGTAGATTGAAATCACTAACACAAGCCCCCCTGACATTTCTGACTCATCACCACATGGACCAATTGGAAATGAGCACCTCAACACTGTCTGACATGCAGACCCACCTAGACCCATGACACGCCCACATAGGAAAATCTGACGGCTATCGCAAAAGCATGAAGGATAAACACCATGCATCTTCACCATGCGAACTTACGTTGACCACTGATTTTGTCCAAGCTTTAACCGTGCTAGAAGCATGAAGAACTGGGTCCCACCGATGAACTGCTACCTCACCACCATAGACATTTGTCAACTAGTCACATGATTGCATGGCCAAAAATTAGGCTATGTGATCATGTGACAGCCAACCAAAGGCTGCCACATGACTGCCGACAGGACCACACCCTTTCCACCAATCGGCCCCATGGGCAAGAAGTAACCGGTCACATGGTCGCATGTCATAAATTTCTGACATGTGATCATGTGACAACCAATCATTTTGAAACCTTTGAAGACCTAGGCCCACCATCCATCGCACTTGCATAGTTAGGGAACGCCAGCAAATAAGAAACTATGAGGTCAAAAACACACAGGGTTTTCATCGAAAAAAATCGAAAACACACAAGGTTTCTGATGCCAAAAGATAAGCACACAAAAGCTGGAAGGCACAAGGCTGAAAACAATGAGGGTTTTCACACAGACCGAAAACATAATGGATTTTCAAAAACACTATGGGTTTTCAACACTATGGCAGATTCTAAAATTTGTTTCCTTCAGACCTCAAAACTTGAATAACTTTCTGGATTTTTTGATTCAGCATGTGTGTTTTGGACTGAAGCAAGGTGACACAATAAACTACTAGGGGCTAAGGGCACACACCATGAAACACTATGGATTTTCAATGCAAGATGAAATTGTGCAACAAGGTGGGATAACTTCAAAATTTTTAGGGAAAAGGTCATTTTCATAGGATTTTGCATTGATAGGAAAATGGACCAACAGTGGCTCTGTCTGGGGATGCATGCCTCCTACAGGCATGGAAAGAATTTAGATCTCTGGGAAAAGTAGACCACCCACTGGAAAAAACATAGAGACCTCAAAAAACACAGGGAACAGATAGGAAAGGGAAACTATTCACAAAATGTACATTTTTTATAAAAATCCTGCAACAACAAACAAGAGTCAGTTCTTACCTCTATCAAAAACTTGATTTTCATTTCTTCCTTCATGTGGCACACCAGATATTTTGTCTTTAATTGTTTCACTAGGTGAGTCAACATGTTCAACCAGCTTATCAAGAAGAAAAAAGTAGCTATCTTCATAGTGCATGTAAAATTCATTGGCACTCTCTTTATCTTGCTCACTATGAAGAAACAATTCAGCATACCCATGAATAGTACCATCAGATAAGAAGAATAGTACCATTAGATAAGAAGCTTCTCTTCTCCATTGAATCATGTATGCTATTAACTAGAAACACAAAAGCCTCATATTCTACTTGCAAAAAGGCCTCATTCATACCTCGGCTTTGCATTTCCACAGGTGTAATAGGTTGGACCTCAAATGAATAATCAGATTGATACCCACAGATAGAAAATTGGCATCCTGATTCAACTAAATCTAGGACCTCCACATGTTCTTCAAACAAAGGATTGATAACTCCATGCAATGCACCATGTTGAATATCATGACAAAAAATGGGCTGATAATCATCATAATCTTCATCATATAAAGTGTTAGTGAACACTTTAAACTCACTACCTATTTTAGGATTATTTAATAACCCATCACTTATACCTTCATGTTCAAACTCACTGACATCACATTGAATTATCACTTCCTTATCTTCATACTCCTCACTAAAGGAGTGTTCACTTCCATCATTACTCTCTTCCTCCCATGTGTCATCTGATTCACATGAGGACACATCAACATCACTACCTTCATCATCCTCACCTGAATAACCACTGAAATCACATTCAAAAATTTCTGAATGAATGGAGAATCCTGCACACCTTGACTCTGATTCCTGTTCACTGCCACAATCTGAATACTCCTCTGACAAAGATTCATCTGAAGTTCCCTCAGCATCAGACATGGGTTGCTCTGGAATATAACATGCATTCCCCTTTTGTTGATGGTCTCTTTGCAACCTTTTCCATTCATCATCATCAGCAAACTCCTCTAAGAACAACCACTTGAATTTAGTCAAAGAAGAGATGCATTTTGGGGGCAGATTTAGATACCAATTAGATGCAACCCCTTTGAGAGATCTCCCAAAAAACATCATACTAACATCCTCATCAAGAATCTAATATTCTATAATAAATCTATAGAATGCTAGGACATGCTTCACTACCGAATCAGACTAACAATCAAAAATAAGAATCAGCCCCAAAAGCTCACCAGGGAAAGAATGAGGGGACTTTGGAAGAACATAGCTCAATGGTCTATCCAACTTGAGGAAACCAAGCAGCCTAGACTGACTTTTCCTTTGATTTTCCATTTGATTTGAAACAAGATGAGAGCCACTCATCTTATTTCAGTCTTCCCTCTATACTAGCACTGAATACTTGATAGGGAAACATTGTAATCATAAATACCTGGAAGTTTTGCAGCAAAAAACTTTGTTGACTAGGAAGACATGGCTGATCTATATCTCACCATGCATCTCGATCAGGTTCTTTGATATGTAGAGTTGCCACCTCTTTGAAGAGGAAAATATTGCACTGATTTTGTATCTTCTTCCAATCAATACACAAAACTTCACAGGGCTCACTGCTTATCAAAAACTGCACTGATCAAACAGAGAAAAAATCAGAGCCGCCACTCACAACTAGGTGAGAAAATTTAGCAAATACTTGTTTGTTCATCTGACTCTTTCCAATAGCTCCCCAGCAGAGTCACCATCTTGTTGGCTTTTAAACTTGTTCCCACACGGTGCCAGGTTTACACTATGATTGACAAACTGCTTAGTCTTCGCTCCAAAGTCTGACAAGAAAAAAGTGCCAATTGATGAGGACTGAGGGCATCCTCCTTCTGCTTTGAGCTCCACATCACTCAGGTGGGTATTACCTCATCTACACACTCATGACTCTTCTTGATGACTGAAAGGCCTACAGATGTATTATTGTGGAATAGTTACCAGACTCCTATAGGTATCCTTTACCCCAATGAAACCAAATCTGATGCAATAACCTGCTTGCATGCAATGAGTCTGAAAACCAAAGACCTACACTAACAGTAAGAAAGGGAAAGGGTCGGACTAAATGTGAATGATTTTAAATAGATTGAAAGGACCCCTGAGATGCCCTAAGTCTCTCATAGACTAGTGCCTTGTCCATTGGGCCATAGAGTCAAATACAATATTGCAAGGGATAACTATGAAACAAGAAAACAATATACTGAATGTGTTGATGCCTAACATCAATCACACACCATTACCAAACCTCAACTTAGCACCCACCTATGTATTCAAGCATGTTATTATCCATTCAAAGGATTTTAACCCTCCCCTTAGAAGAGACCTATGAATCAGACAATACATTTACCAGCAGCCACTGGAAGACAAGCATGACATATCTTTGACACCTTACCTCATACATACATGAACACTAACTCTGAATGAGTTATCCCTATGAAGATAACTCCACTTACAAGCACATAGGTAGTGCAAATAGAAAAATCAAACACCCTGATGTATGATTAATGAATCTAGAATTCAAATGGAGATAGTTTGGTAACAGTAAGAATATATTAAATCCTCACACATAAGACAAATCTGTTACAATATGCACTGTATTCTCTGAACCAACAATGGAAGAAGACCACCCTATATGCAAAGAGAAGGAGAAATTTGCAAGATAGAACCTTTCATGGAACTAGAAAGGAACTCTAAGCTGGAACCACTACACTATCAGAAAACTTGCAAGGAAATGGGCCATTTTCAAAAGATTTTGCATTGACAGGAAAATGGACCAACACCGTGTGATGAGATGGGGCCTTGCATGGTTAAGGAAATGTTTTTGGGTCATGTGTGGACCTAAATCCAAAGGTGCATTAATTTTTTATCATTCTTGCATTATTTTTTGTTTCTCTTATTGGACTGGACCTATATTGTAATTAAATGCCTGACTGGTCAACTTGTGGCTTAGCTGGGTATATATTGAGAGCTTGGGTAGATGTTTAGTAGTACGTGGAGTATTAGATGATCATTATATCATTAGGAAGAGTAGAGTAGAAGTAGATTTCCAAATTTGGGACTTTGGTAGCAGAACTCGTGGCTTGCGGGCTTAGGACAAGGGGTTGCTTGGAAGTGTGAGTACAAGTTTAGATCCTATGGTGGTTGTTCCTATCAGAGGTTTCCTATTGTAGATCTGAACTAGTTGGTGGTTCCTTGGATCTTGCTAGATCTTTCTAATACTTTGTTATTTCATTGTAATAGGACAAAACCCAGAAGGCCTTATAGTCGGGCATGTTGAATGAAATTCTATTTTGAATCATTATCTTGTTGAATTTTGTTGTGCTTGTTGTTGTTATAACTTGTAGTGTAGGCTTGGACTGTCCATTATTAGATCCTCCATCCATGTCCTATGTCAAGTGGTATCAGAGCTTGAATATCTTGAGTGTGTAAACTAGTTGAGGCTGTTTGTACCAGAACCTTGTTGGTGATTTGTTGCCTTGGGTTTTCAAAGATCTTGAAGGATGTCTCCTAGAGGATTGGACCTTAGTGTGATTGTAGAAGAATTTAGAGCTTTGAAGAAACAAGTGCAATACCTACAAGAGGAATTAAGAAGGTAGACTAAAAATAAGAAGGTTGTGTAGTGACGATGACAGCTTGTGGAAGTCCATGATGACTTGGCTAGAGTTGATGAAATGTCTATTGGTTCGCATGTGCAAATGGATGGATCTAGCATGGAACTTGCAGAGTATCTTGTTGTGTGCAATGAGATTGATGGTGGTGAAGAGATTGGTTTTGATTCTCAGCTGGTGGAGTCTGACATGAAACTTGTGGAGAAACTTGTGGCTATTGCTAAGATACCTGTGGTTGCTGACGATGTTGTTGACCTTGTTGAGGATGGTGAGAAGATTTGTTTTCATGTTTAGTCAATTGTGTTTGACATGGAGATTGCAAAGAATCTAGTTGGGTGTGATCAAAATGCTATTGGTGAAGAGTTACTTGATACTGAACCCCTTTGTGATGGTGGTGTTGTTGATTTTCTTTTGATTACTGTTATGGTGCAGATCTTATTTGCTGGTTGTGGACTTGAATTGTTGGTTGATAGTAATGAGTCTTTTGATGAGTTGTAGACATGGGATGGTAATGATGAGGGATTTCATGTTGATCTAAATTTTGATCTACTTTTTGGGGAGTTGGATATGATTATTGCTGATATTGGTTGTGGTGATCAGTGGTATGCTAATTGGTTTGATGAGATTCATGTGATCCTGATGTTTGAATCGATGAAACATAGATGGTTGATTTTCAGATTTGTTCTCTTATCCATGAGGGATTGGAAGCCTTTGGTGAAGATGAAGTTGATTGCAAGTAATTCTCTTGAGATTAAAGTATGGGACATACTTTCTATTTACCTCGGTAGTCTGATGCAGGATCATTTTGGAATTCCCCGGTAGAGGGATGTAATGCTTTGTTTTGGGCAGCTTTCTGAGTTTTTGGGTTGTGATGATCTGTGGAGATCTTTAGGATGTGTGATGAAAGGTGTTTTTTACTTGATGTATTTGGAAGATATTTCTAAGGTCATAGCTCTTGAGGTGGCATGGTTTGGGAGATATTGGATAAACTATTTCAAAGTTAGAGTTGTTTTCCTTGCCATCGGAACTATATTTTCCTGCACTTTTGGTGCTGATTGCGCATCATAGAGATGTTGATCCTTAATGAATCAAAATTTTCTCTCTTAATAAATTTAAGAGGACCTAAATTAATATCATTTCCCAAGGGAAAAACTCCTAATTCATTATGAGTAAAAAGTTATGGTCATTTTTCCCCGGGACCTATTTTCTAGCAGTTTACACGTGAAACATGGAGTGTTTCTTCTTGCATGGTTTCGTGTGATGAGATGGGGCCTTGTGTGGTTAAGGAAATGTTTTTGAATCATGTTTTAACCTAAATCCAAAGGAGAATTAAGTTTTGATCATTCTTGCATTACTTTTGGTTTCTCTTATTGGACTGGACCTATATTGTAATTAAATGCCTGACTGGCTGACTTGTGGCTTAGCTGGATATATATTGAGAGCTTGGGGAGATGTTTAGTAGTAATTGGAGTAGTATATGATAATTAAATCATTAGGAAGAGTAGAGTAGAAGAAGATTTTCAAATCTGGGACTTTGGTAGCAGAACTAGTGGCCTGCGGGCTTAGGACAACAAGGGGTTTCTTGGAAGTGTGTGTACAAATTTATATCCTATGGTGGTTGTTCCTAGCAGATGCTGCCTATTGTAGATCTGAACTAGTTGGTGGTTCCTTAGATCTTTCTAGATCCTTCTGATACTTTTTTATTTCATTTTAATAGGTCAAAACCTGGAAGGCGTTACAGCTGGGCATGTTGAATGAAATTCTATTTTGAATCATTATCTTGTTGAATTATGTTGTGCTTGTTGTTGTTATAACTTGCAATGTAGGCTTGGAATATCCATTATTGGATCCTCCATCCCTACCCTACATCATTGAGCCATCAGAAGAAGGTCTCTATGACCAAGTAAAGTACTTGTGCTATTCATTGGAACTGATCCAGATAGCAGGTCAAAGCGCAGCTCACCAAGATCCAGATATAGTGTGTATATATTAAACAGAAGGTTGTAGCCTTTTCCTCTTTGAGTAGTGAGCTCTCAGATGGTGCATCCTCTCCCCTAATAGGGAAAATTTTAAAAGACTCCTAATAAGGTCTGACCCTTGATCAGGTCTATTGTACTTAATATATTGTAAAGCAACTCCTAACAGGGTTAAGGATCTTCTAACAAAGATCATTGTACACTAGTATAGAATATTAGTGGGTATCAAGTCCCATTAGGGTTTTTACCTATTTGGGTTTCCCTATAACCAAAATATTGGTGTTTTGTTCATGTGTTCTTTCATTTCATTTATCCTTTATGTTTAAGTATACTTATTTGGATAAAGAATTGAATCTTGTAGATAATTGATTTACCTCCCCCTCTTAGTTATCTCTTGGGACTATTCCTAACAATTGGTATAAGAGCTAAGTGCCTCAGAGGGAGAGTTTAAAAACTTGAGGTTGATCAGATGGCATACTTTAGGAAAGTAAGTCCTAAGTTTGATGGAGAGAATTATCTTGATTGGAAGAACAATATGGTGACCCATTTGCAGTGCATTGGTTTTGAAGTTTTTGATGTAACTATCAAAGTAGCAAAGATACCTACCCTAGAAGACCTTGTACAGGATGATGCTACTAATAGGTAGAAGGAACTATTTCATCAGAATGCTATTGCTAAAGAAGCCCTTATCAACACTCTATCTAATGGTGAGTTTTCAGAAATAAAAAAGGTAGATACAACCCACAAAATATGGAAACACATAAAAAGACATATTTGAAGGAGACAAAAAAGATAAGGATGCACACAAAAATATGTGGAAGAAAACATATAATGCATTAGAGATGTTGCCTGAAGAAAATATCAGAGCTTATAATCAAAGGATAAATAAGTAGTTGCTAGAATTAGAAACAATGGTGGAGAGATCTCAGAGGAAGATATTATGGACAAGTTGATGACTACTCTTACTCCAGAATATGAAAGAAAGATCAATATCCTTGATGAGTCCATGTAGATTACATCTAATTTTAAGAGAGAGACCTTGATCAGTAAAATCTTAGCTTTTGAGATTTCAAGATTGAAGACAAAACCAAAGAGTGAGACAAACCTCAAAGAAATAGTTCATGGTAAGAAATCTACAAACACTTCTGGTAATTTTGATGATGATGATGATGAAGAGAAAACATTAGATGATTTTATTGCTATGATTACCAAAAGAGAAAAGAAAGGAAAAGGAAACTATGAAGGTAAATTTCCATTTAAGTGCTTTTCATGTAATAAGATCAATCACTTTGCATCTAAGTGTCCTACTAGAGCTAGAAAGTTTAAAAAGGATTACAAGCCTAGGTATTCTAAGGAATGATACTATGCTGAAGATGGAGTTTTAGATGAAGAATCTAGTGAAAAAGAAATTGAATTCATTTCTATTATAGACAAAATGAATAAAAAGATAGCTCATGAAGATAAGAAAGAGAATCAAGAGCTAGCATTGATTTCACAAGCTGACATAAGGACAGATTGGATTATAGATACTGGCTGTTCACATCACATGACAGGTGATAAAGGTAGGTTTGTTCATTTGGAAAAATATAATGGAGGTATGGTCAGATTTGGAGATAACACTCCTAAACCAATAGTTGGTAGAGGAGCCATCACTTTGGATGGGAAGAACAGTACTGATGATGTTCTTTATGTTAATGGTTTGAAACATAACCTTCTCGGTGTTGGACAATTACTTGGAAAAGGCTATCACTTGGAGTTGAAAGATGAAAAATACATCATTAAAAAAAGAGATGGTGTTATGATTGCATTAGGCTCAAAGATAAGAGGTAATGTTTTTCAACTCAATTTAGAAGCAAGTCGTTTTGTTGCTAAGGTTGATGATAGTTGGTTGTGGCATAAAATACTATGTCATATCAATTTTGATAACATAGTAAAGATAAGCAATGTGAAGGTAGTAAGAGATCTACCTAGCATAGAAAATCTAGTTGATACTGTATGCAAGGAATGTGTAATGGGGAAGCATGTGAGAAATTCATTCAGGAGCAAGTGTAATTCAACAAAGAACAATTGGATCTGATTCATATAGATCTATGTGGTCCAACTCAAACAAGATCATACTATGGTGAAAGGTATTTCATTTTGTTTGTTGATGACTATACTAGCATGATGTGGGTTGCATTCTTAAAAGACAAGTCATAAGCTTTGAGAAGTTTAAAATATTCAAAGCTAAGGTTGAGAATGAATCTGGACTAAAGATAAAATGTTTGAGATCAGATAGAGGATAATTCACCTCTGACAGATTGTATGAGTACTATGAAGAACATGGCATAAAGATATATTTAAGTGCACCTAGAACCCCTCAGCAAAATGTAATAGTAGAAAGAAGGAAGAGGATCATTCTTGATACATCACACACCATTATGATAGAAGGAAAAGTTGCACACACCTATTGGAGAGATGTGGTCAATACAATAGTTTATACCATGAATAGAATTCAATTAAGGCCAGGCACTGAAAAAACACCATATGAGCTATGGTTTGGTAATGTTCCCATAGTAAAATACATCAGAATCTTTGGAAGCAAGTGCTACATCAAGAGGGATGAAGCAGTAGGCAATTTTGATGCAAGAAGTGATGAAGGTATTTTTATTGGTTACTCTACTAAAATTAAAGCTTATAGATGTTTCAATTTAAGATTGAAAAAAATAATTGAAAGTGCTCATGTAAAGATTGATGAAAATTTTATGATTCAAGAAAGATATCATGATTACTCACGCATGATTGAAGAACCTAGACCCTCCACTAGTGAGATAGTTATTGAAGAAATGTTTGATAGTATTGATGTGTTATTCAATGACCCTAAGACAAGTGAAGAAAATAATCCTGAGGTTGATGAGTCAGCATCACCTAAAGTTCTATAGTTTACATCAAGAAATCATTCCAAGGCAGACATCATTGGAGATCAGAGTGGTAAAGTCTTAACAAGATCACAAGAAATGAACTCAACTAGTAGTGAAGTGGTATGTTTACTATCTCAGATTGAACCTTTAAGTGTTGAAGATGCTTGTAATGATTCAGATTGGCATGATGCTATGAAAGAAGAACTTGATCAGATTATTAAGAATGACACTTGGGAACTAGTCCCAAGACCTAGTGACAAGAATGTGATTGGAACAAAGTGGATATTCAGAAACAAGATGAATGAAGATGGTACAGTAGTAAGAAATAAAGAAAGATTAGTATGTAAGGGATATGCGCAAAGAGAAGGCATTGATTATTCAGACACATTTGCACCTATGAGTAGATTAGAAGCTATTAATTTGTTTCTAGCCTATGTTACAGTAAAAAAATTCAAATTTTATCAGATGGATGTCAAGTCAGCATTCCTGAATGGAGACTTGAAAGAAGAAGTATACATTGAGCAACCAGAAGTATTCACCTTATCAGACAGACCTGACATGGTATGTAGATTGAAGAAGGCCCTCTATGGACTTAAGAAATCCCCTAGAGCATGGTATGAGAGACTAGATGGATACTTAACAAATGTTGGATTCAAGAAAGGAGCAGTAGATTATAATCTATTCATTAGAGAGATATCTGAAGGTTTACTACTTGTAGCTATATTTTTTGATGACATTATCTTTGGAGGTAATGACAAGCTCAGTGCTAAATTTTCCAAAGAAATATAGAATGAGTCTGAGATGAGTATGATTGGTCCTATCAAATAATTTTTGGAACTAAATATGCAGTAGACAAAAAAAAGAATTTTTATTAATCATTCAAAATATGTGAAAGAAATACTGAAGAAATTCAAGATGGATGATTGAAAACTAGTAGGAACCCCTATGATCACTAGATGCAAGCTTACTAAAGAAGATGACTCACCAGTAGTAGATATAACATTGTATAAGTCTATGATTGGTAAACTCATATATCTTACTTAGACTAGACCTGATATTTCCAATGCAGTTGGCATAGTTGGAAGATTTGAAGCAGAACATAAACAAAGTCACCTCATGGTAGTAAAGAGAGTATTTAGATACTTGTAGGGCACCATAGATTATGGTCTATGGTATCCTAACTCAGAAAATGTTGAGCTTCATGTATACACTAATGCAGATTGGGTAGGATGTGTTGATGACAAAAAGAGTACATCAGGTGGAGTAATGTTTCTTGGTGATAGACTTGTCACTTGGATAAGCAAGAAACAAAATTGTATTTCTTAGTCAATAGTAGAAGCGGAGTATGTTGCAACAGCCTTGAATTGTTCTACAATTGTTTGGATCAAGTAGATGATAAAGGATTTTTGAATTCAGATTGATTATCCTTTTTTTATTCATTGTGATAACACTAGCACTATCAATATGTCAAAAAACAATGTGATGCATGCAAAGACAAAGCACATTGAGATAAAGTATCACTTCCTAAGAGAGAAAGTGGAAAAGAAAGAAGTCAAGTTAGACTATGTGAGTACTAAAGATCAGTTGGTAGATATATTCACAAAGCCCTTACCTAAGGATACTTTTGAGTATCTCGGGAGAAGTTGGAAGTAATTCCCTTCCCTAATTCTTCTTAGAAGAAAGAAGGAAAGGTATCAGTCCTTAGAGACTAGTGGAAGGTTGACTACTCTACCTCAGTAGTAGTACTGGTGCTTAAAATGAATGGTGCCCTTCGTCATTGATGTCAAAGGGGGAGTAATATATAGAGTCATGAAAAAAAAAAGTAAAAAGAGGAGTAATATACTAAGGGGGAGTAGCATTCAGTTATGATAGTAGTACAATTGAGGAAATGGAGAATATTGGAAAATATTGCAGTAGATGGAGGATTCATCTTTGGGGGATTTGTGAAGAGTAAATGGAGAATGTTATAAAATAATTGCTCATTTAGGTTGGTGGTGGTTTTTCATTCCACATGTTTCCATCAATGCCAAAGGGGTAGATTGTTGGAGATTTACCAGTAGGCCAGTACTGACTACATGTTTGTCATTGATGACAACATATGGAAAGTAGCATGTGTGGAAGCCTTATGTAGTAATTTTTCAGTATATGTAGCATGGATATGATATCAGCATGATATCATGGGTGCAGAGGTTAACTATTAGTATAGACAGTTATATAGCAGTTGCTATCAGCAGTGTTCCTGATAGAGTAATAGGCAGTGTTCTATCTATGGTTGTCAGTATAGTTATCATGGAGCCTTGCACACTTCGATATATGTTGAAGACATGTTAGTGATGTTTCAATTATGGATGCATTTTCTATTGATGAGTAGAAGTGAAGTTATGCAGTTGCTATTCACCAATAGCAGTTTCTTATGTTTGTTCAGAAGAGCTGACATAGATTTTATTGGTTCTTGAGTTGCTCCTATCTTTAGGGTATGTGCCCTTGGAGTTAAGCTTTTAGTATTGTTATTGATGTTTTGTTAAGAGAACATTAGTTAATTTAGCTTATAGAGAAAGATCCAGTTGTTTTGGTAGAGTCGATAATGTGTAGCGTGCGTCTACAATTATCTTATTGAATAGGTCCCAAAATGTGTTGCGTGCTTAGAGCTGACATAGTGTTTATTGGAGTTTTTTATGGTTTCTCTAATATGATTTCAAGGTGGTTCTAATAGGCCAACTTGATTATATTATTTGGTGGAAAGATATTTATAGGAAGTCATTTGTGATTGCTTGAGTGTGGTTCATAGTTGATTAAGCAGAGCAGAACAGAGTGTGAAAAGTGTTGAGCCATCAAAAGAAGGTCTATGTTAGCAAGTAAAGTACTTGTGCTATTCATTGGAACTGATCTAGATAGAAGGTCAAAGCAAAATTCACCAAGATCCAGATATAGTGTGTATCTATTAAACATAAGGTTGTAGCCTTCGCCCCTTTCAGCAGTGAGCTCTCAGATAGTGAATCCTCTCCCCTAATAGGGACAATTTTAAAAGACTCCTAATATGGTCTGACCCTTGACCAGGTCAACTATACTTAATATATTGTAAAGAAAATCCTAACAAGGTTAAGGATCTATTAAAAATAGGGAATACTGAGAGGGGGGGTGAATAGGTATTCTAAAAACTTTATCTTTTTCTTAATTATGGATATAATTGATTATCTTTATATATGGATAACATAAGAAGCTGAAAACCATTCATAGCAATAAAACTAAAGAACTCATAACACATTATTTGTTCTTCAGGAAACCCTAGCCAAGGGAAAACCCTTGTGGGGATGGTACCTATTATACAATAGGTTTTCACCCTTGTGTCAAGCTCTCTTGGTCTTGATAACTTAGTATAACATGGGAATCATCTCAAAGTGTAAGACCTATACTAACTGAGATGAGACCTCTAGGTTCTAGGCTGGTTCCTCTTGGATAATCACCTTAATTTTCTCTTAACAGGAAAGTAAATTCTTGAGGGGAAAAGGGATAAAAGGAATGCATGAAAGGGAAAAAACTAAAAGCAAGCTATCCTACTAGGTGATACACCAAAAATATGGTATGAATTACAGTATGGAGGATCAAATTAGTGCACAAAATTAGGTCTAGGAGATCACAACTCACTGAATAAGCTTGCATCAATATTTCATAGAAGGGTCTGCAATAGAAAGAGGCTATTCAGGGAAAGAGAAAATTTCACAAACAATAGAATTCCTAAGAATTTAGACACTATCTATAACCTACAAGCAAACATTCACCTTTGCAACTAGGTATAGGAATGAGACAGATTGTCAGGGGGTTGAAATATACCCACAAGATCATTCAAATCAAATCATCCATAGGAATACACATGAATTGCAGAAAGAAAGAGGGATTAGGAACCCTAAGATATTACTAAAATCATACATATACTTAATTCATTAAGAGAAAATTCAGACAAGAAGGCATAGGGACAAAAAGAATGTCACAAAATACCTTTGCAATATCTAAACCTCAATGAAAGGTTACAAACTGGAGAAAGCCAAAGGGTAGAAAGAATGCCATAGATAACTCCTCAGAAAGAAAAACTCTCTTTTATAATTGTAAAATCTAAGCTCTAAAAGCTCCAAAAAACTAATATATACATCTCCTTAATTGCACATAGGCAGGAGCAAAAAACCTAATTAGGGTTACATGGATTGTCATAAAATAATCAAACCCTAACTCTGTTAATTTTGATCATAAATGCATCGTAGAGATATCTTGGCCGATCAGATCTCTGTACCTACATGTCCATTTCATCACTACATCTTCCTTCAGACAAGCCACCTTGATCCATCTACCTCTCTGCAAATCAGGCTCACCATAACTATTCAAATATGGTACTTCATATATTTTGAATTTTAAAATATAAAGGGTCACAGGTGGTGCCAAGCCTTTAACTTTATCAATGGCTGATATTTGAAGTTAATCTCATTTTAAATCATGGCCGTAGATCTTTCAGTTTACCCAGGCACCACTTTTGTTCTTAACCCTAACTCTGCATTCACCTCAGGTTCTCTTTTCCCTTTAGTCCCTAAATCTCCCGATCTCTTCACTAACTCTGGCTTGATCTAGGGATTACGTGACACACACTAATCCCTATTTGATCTGATGGTGGTCGCTAAGTCTCTTGATAGTTCTAGAATATTCCTTCCAATTGAGTGATTGCTCGACTGAAGATAACCTCACAATCGAAAGATAAAAAGAATATTCTCCTTTTTGTTAAGTGATTACCTGACTGAAGCCTTAGTCGCTGAATCACTAAAAGATTTTAACCTCTCTCAAGACCTAACCACCAACCATATGGAGATTACATGACTGAAGTGTTAGCACAAGAAAAAATTTCATGCCTCTACAGGTATTTCTCCCATCTTCCTAGCAAAAACCCTAGGCAAAATTCAAAAATCTAGCCATTTGCAAGGAAAACCCTAAGTGTGCCCTAGCCCTATTCTAATTAAGCGTTACTTTTTGGGCCACTTAAAAACTTTTTAAGGCATGTGCATTAAATATTTTCACTCAGTGGTCTTGTTTTTCTGTAAGTCTCCGAGCGCCTAGCTTTATTTTTCCTAAGTTCGTCGGTGTGATTTTTCCTAAGTCTAGCACTTTAATATTTCCTATAGTTTCTGACCTTATTTCTTTCCTAGGCCAAGCCCTGACAACATTTGCATCTAACAGTTGGTGTATCTTTGCAAGCAATGTGTCAGAGGCTTGTGATCTTATGCTAGCTATTGATCTCCCCTAATGATGTGGCATTTCAAAGACATGGGATCGTCCAATAGATTTGCACGGTTGGCAGTCTATGATTGGTCCACCTATTGGTGATTTGGCAAGGGTAGCGGGTCATGTTTGTCAGCATGTCAGAAGGCTTTGACATCTACA
Organism: Chamaecyparis obtusa; assembly: GCA_027943335.1. Taxonomy (NCBI): domain Eukaryota; kingdom Viridiplantae; phylum Streptophyta; class Pinopsida; order Cupressales; family Cupressaceae; genus Chamaecyparis; species Chamaecyparis obtusa. The sequence goes on along the minus strand of BSBK01004635.1, from coordinate 79,900 downwards.
GAGATTAGTGGTGGGCATGTATTTGCAAAGGATATGTCAGATGCATGAGATTAGAAGACAACTGTTGATTCTTTTTGTGATGTAATCTTTTCTTTCAGTGGGTCCACTGCTAGGTGTGAGTAGTTGGCAGTTTTTTATTGGTCCACATGATGATGAGGTGGAGCTTGTAGTGGGGCTTGTGTTAGAGATTTTTAATCAATGATCAGCATGTGATCGCATGGAATATTCTTCCCCCATGCGATCTTACGCCCATGATCTAATTAGATGCCAAAGTGTAGTGGGTCCTCTGTCAGAGCTGACTAGGTAGAGGTAATGAATGGTATGATGACATCTAGCTATTTGCAAGTGGGCCCAGGGTTATAAAGTATTTTATAATTTCTGGCCACTCAAAAAAAATGTTTAGTGGGATAGATTGCCATGTGTTACTAAGGTGTCATGTTGTGATTGGCTGAGTTGGAAGGAAGTGCAAACACGTCAGTGGGCCTGAGAGATTCCAAAGGATGCAGAGATAGAAGATCTGATGGTGGGCATATCATCGCATAGAATCTTTTGAGGCTATGCAACCTTACACTAGCCGTTCATTTAGAACCTTATGAAGAGTGGGTCCAATACGCTGATTCATCACCGACGTGCTCAGTTTTCATTGGTCAAGAGTTTTATGACGTGGTGGAAGATTTTCAAAAGTTTTTGTTGACTGTTGAAGGATTTTTGTGAACCGCCCGATCTGTCAGGAATAAGATAGATCAACGGTCACATTTTAAAGTTGAGCTAGTTACCATTTTTATTCAAATTCAATTATGATGCAAGGTTTTTTGTGAGGGATTCTGAACCAGTGAGTCATGTAAAGTGATGCGGTGGCCAGGCATTAAATTTTTTAGTACAGATTGCAGTTGGGAAAGGATATAGAAGGTATAAATTACAGCTAAAATCCAATTTTGTTTCCTAGGATGCCAAGCCAAATGAATATTAGGGTTGAATTTTTGCAGAAGGGCATTCATTATAGTTTGATAGTGAGATAATAAAATTAGATTTGTTGAAAAGGAGCCAAGGATAGCATTGAAAACATAAAGCATGTCAACTCAATTGCAAATATTTCATCTATTTCATTAGTGCAGTTATTGTAAACCCTTTGGGGTTGTTGTAAAGGTTTTTTAGGTTAGTTTTTTGTAACCCTAGAATGATCGGTTTCTTATTGCATCCCTTGGTATAAAGGGATTTTTCATGATCATTCTAAGGGATTGGAGTTTAGGTGTTAAAAAGATAGAGATCTATGAAACCCTAGCTTTCAGTCAAGGATTGTAATTTTTGATATCATTTTATCAAACAATGGAGAAGAAGTACAGGTTGTTCTTATCTTGCAAGCTTGTTATTCAGGATACTATATGCACATGGTGAAAGGTTATACTTAATACAAACCTCAGATCTTTCTCTCTCCTTTACTCTATTCTTTGAATCTTTAAATATTTGCATAAGGTTTATGTGAATGTATTGATGCTTTGAGTTCCAACCTAGAGTTAGATTAAATATTGCTCAAAGTGGAATATGTGTTCTTGGAGTTTATTTGAAGGATTTTCATAAGTAGGAAAGAATTGAGGTATTTGTGTTTATGTCTAGGGACCAATTTCAGAAACCATAGTATTCATCCTTTTCCTTGATATTTTGCCCAATGGATAAGGCACTAGCCTTTATTCTCCTATCTTTGTGTTGAGAAGAGTGATTCAAACCTTATAGTCCTAATCATTTAAATCACTACCAGTCTTTACTTTTATTTACATTTATGTATTGTCCTACCTAGTGATGGAGGATCAATGAACAATAGGTTCTTGTTTAGTATTCTCTCACTATATTCATCTGTTGAAAGATCCAATAAAGAAATAATGGGCAGAGTTAGAACTATCAGTCAGAGTTAATACTATTGGATCAGGTGCACCCACCTTGGTTTTGTAGAGCCAGAAGAAGAAGAGGGTAATCTTATCCAAATATTTGGTCCAATTGCTCATAGATTGCTCACATTTGGAACTAACCAATCCTTAATATCTATCATGGGCATATTGGTATCTCATGGAGTGCAAAATCCTATCCAGGAACCAACAAATTGGTGACTCTGCTAGGGAGTAAAGCATAACAAACAAGTAAAATCAGTTCTGAATTAGTGTTTATATTATAAATTTCAATATCTCATTACCTATTTGATTCAGCCCTTCCAGGTCACCATCAAATTAGTGATTCAATTGGATAATAGAGAAATATTGTCAAGAGCAAATAGTGTAGTTTTCAAGTTGAGCTTGACTCCTGACCTACCTATTTCAATCATTTGATATCTCTGGTGTTACAAATCAGCATAGATAATGCAGGTACAAGTTGAGCTTAGACTCCTAGGTAGCTTATCACTTATCCAGTAGACTTCATTAAAGAGTATAAGAGTTAGTTTCAGTAAGGTTTCAAATTATCTCACATATTGTGAGTGGTGACTCTGAGCATCTCTATAACTAGTTCTTTAAGTAATATATCACAATGAGTTTCAAAATCACAAGGTCTTGGAGGAAGGAACACCCAGAAGAAAGCTTGCAGGGTGGGCTTCCCGCCACATTAAGAAGAACTCAGGTTAGTAAAGAAAAAAGTGTTAATGATATGTCTCTAACTTGGAAGCAAAGGGGAAACCTAGGATGGGAGGGTCTTACTCCTCCTAGTCAACAAGGAATTGCCTCAGAATATGAGGAGGCAGTTGATCTAGGCCTAAACCAGTATGAAGACTATTACTCCCCCACAGACAAAGAGGGTGAAAGACCATCCCACAATAGAAGGATTTCAGGAAAATTTAGTAGGTCTAGAAGTAAAAGCAGGGGTGGATAGGATTTTGTTCCCCCTTTAACCCTTTATTCATCAATACCCCAAGGCCCCCATGAATATCAGGATCAACAAGAACAGCCCCAAGCACAATAGGATGAGTCTAAAACCACTATGCTTGATTCTGAGGAAATATTTGAGGAAGTATATGAATTGGAAAGAAGAATTCAAGAACAAGAAGCCATTAGGCAAAAGAGAGAAAATGAAAAGGATGAAAAGTTCAAACATGCCATGATGAGGGTTGACCAATTAAGAAGGTAGCTATTAGATTTAGAGGCTATAAATTATGTTCGCATCCCTAAAAAAATAAATGAGCTGCTTGTTGTCCATAAGACTTTTGAAACTAGGAAACCAAGGGATAAGGGGAAACAAAAGGAAGTGGGCATTTCAATTAAAGAGCCTATAAACTCTAAAATCCCTATAGACCAGGCCTTAATATTGGAAGATGACCTTGAAAAGGCCAAAAAAGAATAGGAATTGCTAGCCAAAGAACTTGAAAAGGAAGAACTAGAAGCTGCAACACTAGAAATGAGAAAGAAAATTGATTTTCTTAAAAGGTCTACAGGACCTAAAAATTTTGCTAGTTCTACCATGACACAAGGAGCAAATGTCACAAATTCAGCAAATCAGACAACTGGTGTTCCTCCACCAGGAGGTTTTAAAGGTGTTGCCACTACAAATAATAATGCATCTACATCTCAGGGTGTTGGTTTTCCTAATTCAGGGATTATACATGAAAGATGTCAACAATTGGTTTTTACTAGTATCCCTGGTTATCCTAACCCCATCCCTGAAGAAATCAGAAAGAAGCTTCCTAAATTCACAGGAAGCAATGTTGTAACTTGTGAAGAACATTTAAATAAATTTATTGATGTCATTGATGATTATAATATTGCGCCTGATGATGTTATCATGAAACTGTTTGTGCAATCCCTAACAGAAGATTTAAGGGATTGGTTTAGGGCTTTGCCACATGGTAGCATAGGATCATGGGATCAGCTTAGGAATTGTTTTAAAGAGTAGTATGGTGACAAAACCCATGAGGGTTTCATGCTGAATGAATTCAATAACATAAAAAATAACTTTAATGAAGATTTTATTGAAGTTAATGTTAGATTTCAAAAGACCATGCATAAATTGTTGCAAGTTATCAGATTGGATGACAGGGTGTGCCTTGTCACATATTTAAATGCTTTTGAGTCTAAGATGGGATACCTGTTGAGAGATAAAAATTCACAGAGTCTGGTTGAAGCTTACAAGCTAGCTGTGAACATAGAAAGCAACCAGAGAATCTCAAGAAAGCTGGGAAGGAGAGAAGATAACATGTCTCCTTTGTTACATAGAAAAGATGCAGGAAAGCTTGAAGGTGTGAAACCTAAGGATGATGAGAGCCTAAAATAGATTCTAAAAGAAATCAAAGATCTAAAGCTTGGTGAAAGAAGAGGTAATAAAGCTATAGGAGGGGACAATCCCCCCTTTAATAATTTCAACAAATTGCCAAGAATGTAGAATTACCCCTACAACACTCAATGGAAAGATGGGAAACCATTTATTCCTTAAAAAAGAGATGAACCAAATGATAGGACCCCTAATCCATTACAAATAAATTTAATGAATATGGTGGAAGAAGTCCCATGGTGTGTTTCTTGTCAATCACCACATGATCCTGATTATTGTGCCATATCCCAAAATGTCTCTTCTCAGGAGGAGCAAGAATGCCATGAGGAACAACCTTATGATGACCAGGGCTATGGGATGTTCTCTTATCATGTTTTGAGTGAGGTAGACTCTGCTAAAGAGGATGAAAATAAGGATGCTTCACATTCCCAAACTAGAAATGAATCATATCATCAGTAAGTTTTTTCAGATGACGAAGATAGTGAGCCTGACAACATCCAGTGTAATGTTCAAAAGAATGAACAAACAACTACTTTGAGAAGACCTTCTACTGAAGAAATTTCTTTGATAATAGCCAATTTGGTTACTCAGGAAAAGGCAAATTATAACTTCATGAATAGAGTTGTTGGTGATGCAAACCCTAAGCCTGTTGGCATTTTTATCAAGAAAATAGATAAGAATGTAAAAAATTCACAAGATAAGACTAAGGATGTTGATCCTATTGATAAAGTCAAGGTAAAGAAAGTTTCCAAGCCCAATATTGTTTATAAGGTAAAAACTAGGCCTACTGCTGAGGTTGTACCAGTTTTGCAAAAGAAAAACAAGGCCCAAACTGACAAACCTACAGATACATCCACCCAAGAAGCTGATAAAGAGATTATAGATTCAAAACTAGATGTACCTGATTTAAAGTATGTTCCAGTTGACATGAGTAAATTGTTGTCTCAAATCACTGTCAAAGTTCCATTATTAGAGATGATGAGAATAGAAGAACATAAGAAAAATGCCTTGAAATGGGTAAAAAGTGTAGTACATACTGATTCTCAAAGAATAGAAACAAGTAGCAATTGTGGATGAAGAAGATGAAAATTTTAGTGAGGAGATTGTTTCTAAAATCCCTCAAATTTATTTGGACACAAATTTTGTTAGTTATGTGGCAGGATCAGTTGATCCTTTTTTCTTGACTTTGCAAATAAATGGAAAGCTGCTGAAGAATTGCATGATTGATTCTGGAGCATCAAATATTGTTATGCCTACTGAGGTTATGAAGTCATTAGGATTAAAGGTGGATACACCCCATGGAAGGTGTCAAGCTATGGATTCAAGAGAAGTACCAGTTGTTGGTACTATTAAGGCTTTGCCTTACAGATTGGTTGCATACCCCAACAAACAATTGACCATGAGTGTCTTGGTAGTTGATATTCCTCCCTAGTATGGAATGTTACTGTCAAGAAAATGGAGTGCCTCTATGGGAGGTAGCATATAGTGTGACTTGTCATTTGCTACTTTTAATTTTTAAGGATAGAATATCAAGGTCACTAGGGAGTCTAGGATTCCACACATGATTGAGGAAGAAGAGAAAGACAACATGAATTGTTTCCTTGATACTGATATTAATGCCTGCAAAGTCCAAGATAAGGAAGCAGAGGAAGGTGTTGAGCCTCCCCATAAATAAAAAAGACAAGAAGGATGGATTGACCTTGATAATCTTTGGACCATGTATTTTGATGGAGCAAATAGAAAAGAAGGATCTGGAGCTGGAATATTGCTCATATCTCCAAATGGTAAAACTTTCAAGTTCTCATTTACTTTGTTGTTTTCATGCACAAATGATGTTGTAGAGTATGAGGCTCTATTAATTTGTCTAAGATTAGCATCAAGGCATGGCATTAAGTGTTTGAAAGTTATAGGTGACTCTGAGTTAGTCATATCCCAAATTACATCAAAGTATGCCTCAAAAAATTAGAAGTTGAAACAATATAGGAATGCAGTATGGGATGAGATTGAAAGCTTTAGTGCTTTTAATATTTGTTGGATGGAAAGAAGTTAGAATAGGATGGCAGATTTGTTGGCTAATATAGCCCTTAGACCAAAAGATGTTACATTTGTAGATGTTTCTAATATAGAGGTACAAGCCAGACCTTCCATCCCTGACAATCTAGATAATTGGCAAGTTTTTTCTGATGACCAAGATATATTAATGTTTCTCCATTGTGAATCTCACTTTGGTTATAAAGAAATGGATTTTAGTGCTTATGTTAATACAGTGAATGGCAAAGATGTCATCTTTGGGAAAGAAGTTTTGAAATTAAAATCAAACAAGGTTCCTAAAGGACTAGTTGCTCTTGAAAGGGCATTTGACAACAAAGACAAGGCCTTCTTGATTAGTACTAATAAAATCAATGAGCTTGTAGAGATAAACTTGGGCACAGGGATAGCTCCCAAGAAAGTTTACATAGGCAAGTCTCTCTCTCCAAAAACTAGAAAAAATTTGATTGATCTTCTCAGAAAATTTAGGCATGTTTTTGCCTAGTCTTATGAAGACCTTAAAGCTTATAGAAAGGACCTTTTCCAACATGAGGTCCCACTCAAGGAAGGCACAAAGCCTTTTAGACAAAAGTTGAGACATGTTAACCCTACCTTGGCACCCAAAATGTAGAGTGAACTCAAGAAGATGATAGATACTGGAATAATTAAGCCCATTAGGCATTCCACTTGGGTTTCAAATTTAGTGCTTGTCACAAAAAAGAATGGTGATATCAGATTATGTGTAGATTTTAGGAATCTTAACATAAATTCTTTGAAAGATAACTATGGGTTACCCAATATGGAGAACATGTTACAAAAGGTTACTAGATCAGAATTGATGTCCATGATGGATGGATGTTTTAGTTACAATCAGGTCATGGTAAAGGACACATAATAGTTTAAAACTACATTTACAACTCAATGGGGAACATATGTTTATGTAAGAATGCCATTTGGGTTAACTAATGCAGGTGCAACTTTTTAGAGGGCTATGGATGTAGCCTTTGAAGATTTCATTGATAGATTTATGGTGGTATAACAGGATGACTTGATAACCTTTTCAGCAAAAGAAGAACAACATTGTCAACATCTTGAGAAAAATTTTATCAGAGCATTGGAATATGGGGTTTCTTTGAACCCAAAGAAGTGTGCCTTTGGTGTGACAGAAGGAAAAATTTTAGGGCACATTGTTTCAAAAGATGGTGTGAGGATAGATCCTGAAAGAGTAGAGCCTATTGACAAACTATCCTTACCAAAAGATATCAAGGGAGTTTAGTCCTTTTTTAGGACAGGTCAACTTTTTAAGAAGGTTTATTACAAACTTTGCAGAAATCAGTATTCCCATATCAAGGATGTTAAAGAAAGGAGAAAAATGGAATGGAATACTGAAGCAGTTCAAGCCTTCAATGACAATAAGATGGCCATTAAGCATGCCCCAGTCTTGAAGACACCAGATTATAGTAAGCCAATGCAAATTTTATCTTTTGCATCTGCCCATACTATTGCTGCAGTGCTATTACAAAAGAATGTTGAAGGTTTTGAACAACCTATTTCCTTTTTTAGCAAGACTTTAAAAGTAGCAGAATTAAATTATGATATCATTGAGAAATAAGCTTATGCCTTAGTCAAGGCCATTAAAACATTTAGATGTTATTTGGTGGGAGCCACAGTGGTTGCCTATGTTCCAAGTGTTGCAGTCAAGGACATCTTGGTGCAACAAGAGGTTTCAGGAAGAAGATGTAGGTGGATTAACAGAATTCAAGAATTTAACATTGATATCCACATTACAAAGTTGGTTAGAGGTTTAGGCCTAGCAAAACTAATGGCCCAAAGTAATCTAAATGCAAACTAGATCAATATGCTAGAAGAGGATCAAAGGCCTTACATGTGTAACATGGATTGTTGTGAATGGTACAAGGATATTGTCAAATATTTACAAAAGATGGTCTTACCCCCTGATTTGGATGACAACAAGAGAAGAACCATTAAACTCCACTCTTTGAGATATGCAATTATAAATGGTGGGCTTTGGTGGAGGAGTAATGAAGGTTTTTTGCTTAGATGTGTAGACTATGATAAAGCCCAGCTCTTGATGCATGAAATGCACAGTGGAATTTGTGGAGGACACTACATGGCAAAGACTACAGCCCACAAGATTATCAAGGTAGGTTTTTGGTGGCCTTCACTTTTCAAGGATACACATCAATTTGTCAAGAGATGTGATCCTTGCCAAAGGTTTGCAGGAAAACTAAAATTCAGTGGGAATTTGCCTCTCAGACCTATTTTTGTTCAGGCCCCTTTTTAGAAGTGGGGTATGGATTTCATTGGTGAAATCCCTAATAAATCCAATGGTGGACATTCCTACATCTTAGTGGTAACAGATTATTTCACTAAGTGGGTTGAGGCAATCCCTACAAGAAGAGCAACTAACAAGGTGGTGATAGATTTTATGATGAGGAATATCTTGACAAGGTTTGGTTGTCTAGAAACTATGGTGGTTGATAATGCATTATGTTTTAGGTCAGAAGAGTTTGTTGCCTTTTGAAAACATAATGGTATTAAAATTTCATATTCATCTGCTTATCATCCACAAGGAAATGGCCAGGCAAAATCTAGCAATAAAAGTTTAATCAAGATTTTGAAAAGAGTCCTGGACAAAAACAAGAAGGCCTGGGACTCCAAATTTCTACAAGCCCTATGGGCTGATAGGGTTACAGTTAAGAAAGCAATAGGATGTGCCCCTTTTGACTTAGTATATGGACTCAATGCAAGATTACCTCAAAATAACTTGATGCAGATGTATCAATTCATTCAGAAATATGATGAAGATGTTGAAGAAGATATGATAGTTAGAATGAATGACCTGATTCAATTAAATGAGGTAAGGAATGATGCACACATCAAGAATGAGAATTTGCAAGCCCAGTGCAAAGTCTTGTATGATAGAAGGACTACTCAGAGAAATTTTGCAGAAGGAGACATGGTATTAATGTGGAATGTAAGAATGCAAGACAAATGAAAACATGGGAAATTTGATCCCATATGGTTAGGCCCATATATTATTGAAGTAAAATGGGGAGCAAGTTCTTACATTTTGAATAATTTGATAGGAAAGCTCTTGGAGCTGCCTATTCATAGTCAATTTTTGAAATTCTATTTCTCCTAAAAGTTTTGGCAGTTTCTGTATAAGTTTTGTTTAGGTTTTTGTGTGCAGTTCCCTATTTTTGTTGAAATTTTTCATTCTGGTCTGCTCTACCAGGAGATTCTAGTTTCTCATTGTATTTGCAGGAGATACATGTCCCTGGGCATGAGCCACTATTAGCACAAGAAAAATTTTCATGCCTCTGCAAGTATTTATCCCATCTTCCTGGCAAAAACCCTAGGCAAAATTCAAAAATCTAGTCGTTTGCAAGGAAAACCCTAAGTGTGCCCTAGCCCTGTTCTAATTAAGCATTACTTTTTGGGCCACTTAAAAACTTTTTAAGGCATGTGCATTAAGTATTTTCTCCCAACGGTCTTATTTTTCCCTAAGTCTCTGAGCGCCTAGCTTTATTTTTCCTAAGTCTGTCGGTGTGATTTTTCCTAAGTCTAGCGCTTTAATATTTCCTATAGTTTCCAACCTTATTTCTTTCCTCGGCCCAGCTCTGACAACATCTGCATCTAACAATTGGCATATCTTCACAAGAAATGTGTTAGAGGCTTGTGATCTTACGCTAGCTATTGATCTCCCCTAATGATGTGGCATTTCAAAGATGTGGGACCATCTGATAGATTTGCACAGCTGGCAGTCTGTGATTGGTCCACCTATTGGTGATTTGGAAAGGGTAGTGGGTCCCATTTTTTGGCATGTCAGAAGGCTCCGACATCTATAGAGATCAATGGTGGGCATGTCTTCAAAAAGGATGTATCAGATGCATGAGATTATAAGACAACAATTGATTATTTTTGTGACGTAATCTTTTCTTTCAGTGGGTCCACTACCAGGTGTGTGTAGTTGGCAATTTTTTATTGGTCCACATGATGCTGAGTTGGAGCTTATAGTGGGGCCTATGTCAAAGATTTTTTATCGATGGTCAGCATGTGATCACATGGAATATTCTTCCCCCATGCGATCTTATGCCCATCATTTGATTAGATGCCAAAGGGTAGTGGGTCCTATGTCAGAGCTGACTGGGCGGAGGTAATGAATGGTATGATAACATCTGGCTGTTTGTAGGTGGGTCCAGGGTTATAAAGTATTTTCTAATTTTTGGAGGCTCAGACAAAATTTTTAGTGGGACCAATTGCCATGTGTTGCTGAGGTGTTATGTTGTGATTCACTGAGCTAAAAGGAAGTGCAGACACCATTGTAATTTTTGATATCATTTTATCAAACAATAGAGAAGAAGTACATGTTGTTCTTATCTTGCAAGCTTGTTATTCAGGATAATGTATGCACATGGTGAAAGGTTATACTTAATACACACCTCAGATCTTTGTCTCTCCTTTGCTCTATTCTTTTAATCTTTAAATCTTTGCATAAGGTGTATGTGAATGTATTGATTCTTTGAGCTCCAACCTAGAGTTAGATTAAATATTGCTCAAAGTGGAATATGTGTTCTTGGAGTTTATTTGAAGGATTTTCATAAGTAGGAAAGAGTTGAGGTATTTGTGTTTATGTCTAGAGACCAATTTTAGACACCATTGTATTCATCCTTTTCCTTGATATTTTTCCCAATGGATAAGGCATTGGTGTATATTCTCCTATCTTTGTGTTGAGAAGAGTGATTCAAACCTTATAATTCCAATCATTAAAATCACTACTAGTCTTTACTTTTATTTTCATTTATGTATTGTCCTACCTAGTGATGGAGGATCAATGAACAATAGGTTCTTGTTTAGTATTCTCTCACTATATTCATCTATTAAAAGATCCAATAAAGAAATAAGGGGTAGAGTTAGAACTATCAGTCAGAGTTAATACTATTGGATCAGGTGCACCTGCCTTGGTTTTGCAAAGCTAGAAGTAGAAGAGGGTAATCTTATCCCTATAGTTGGTCCAATTTCTCATAGATTGCTCACATTTGGAACTAACCAATCCTTAATATCCATCATGGGAATATTGGTATCTCATGGAGTGTAAAATCCTATCTAGGAAAAAACATGAAGGAAACTTAAACCACCCACCAGGTCACCAAAGGTTAAACTACTAACCACAAGAATCAAGAGATTCTACGACCAATGTAGTCGCTCAATTGCTTAGTAAAAACTTAACCATCCCAAAGATCTAGAGACCTAGCAACTGCATCTTTGAACAACTGGGCCCCGCCTTGCCATGTGTCACTCTTTCATTTTCTTTCAACTACTTTATCAGCTCTGACAACTGCCAACTATTTTTCCCAGCAACCAATAAGAATCAAGCACCTTAGCACCACCTGGCAACATGGACCCATGACATCCTTAACCTTTCATCAGATGGTTGTCGCTATACCATAGCCTTAAACATCATGCATCTTATCTGAGTGGTATAAGGATAATTGTAGATCATGTCTAAACCTTAACTTGCCTCATAAGCCAAAAACCTCAGGCCTGCTAACAAACTTCCACATCATGAACCTTCGACCAATCAGGAAAAAACACCTCAAACTATGTGGCAGTAGACCCACTGACAGTTGAAGCACTGCGTTGGAATGAAGATCAATGACCATCATTATACCATGATACTAATCCTTGAGCACATTTCCTCAGTGGTATAATGATATCCATAGATCATGCTCAAACTTTAACTGCTTCAAACATGAGACCGTGAAACATAATGGTAATCGCTTGCCAGATCGTTGGATGCTAAGGCCTTGACTACTAGGAATAAGAGATCTCACAAACACATATTCGCTCAGTCACTAAATGAAAATTTTACCATCTCAAAGAACTAGAGATCCAGTGACCATCAACTTAACTCAATTCTCCTTTGACCAGGGTATATATGGCGAATGGCCAACTAAAGAAACTCAAAGTCATGTGAACCTTTGCTAACCCTAGGTTAACTCTTCCAACCTCTCGACTAAAGAGAAATCCTTAACTCGGTGTTGACATGAGTTATAACTGTAGTAAGGAAGATCACTTAGTCACCAGATAGGAAAGAATATTGTTGACCTTGGGTTTCATTGAGATATTTCCTGACTAAAGAGAAATCATTGGCTCACTAAATAGAAATAGAATATTCCATATGATTGGGAGATCTCACGAACAAAGGAGATTGTAGGGTCAGAAGATAGAAAGGAATATTCTACCAGGTCTTAGAGATCTTGTGACTAGGCTTAGAATATAAAGTTCACATGGGAAATGGAGACTTAAGTGGCCAAAAAAGTAATGGCAAATTAGAATAGGCCATAGGGTTTTTTGGGTTTTTTGCCTCTAATGGTCACATTTTTAAATAAAAAGGCTTTTAGACTAGGGAGTTAAAAGATTTGCAGAGACCAAAAGGGGAGATGGAAACCATAATAATTTCTCAGAGTGTTCAACATGGTTTAATGGAAATTGCTAGATAGAGCCCAGCCTGTGGCCAAAATTGTATGGAACGGAAAATTTTAGGTAACATTTTGGTGATTTCTACTAGACATCAGCCTACCAGACATTAGATCAGTGGCCTTGACATAATCCATTGGGCATGGAGTCATCTTTTGAACAGAAAGAATTATGACAGAGAGATAGACCTAGAACTGGGAGGAACAAAAATGTACATGAGCACTTCCTGGAAAATAGGGAAAACTAACTAGAAAACAAGGACAAAAAGCAAGAAAACTAACCTATCCTAAACTAACCAATGTAGAAAACTGGTCAAACAAAGCCATTCACTGGTAGGCTGAAATAACTACCCTTCCTCATTAGGATATTTTTCATTGAATGCATAAGGATAGCTACAAGTATATGAGGCATATAAAGATTTATCAAACAATGGTGAACTACCTCTACAAGGATAGGATGAAGTTTACTCACCTCAAATTGATCATGTGGAGATGTCTTAGTAAACTTCTTCTGGGCCAAGTATCTGATAGGGCAGCCTCTTGAATGTCTGAAAGTAGGACTTTCCTTGATGGATTCTTCTTCATCTTCATGGTTCCCCTTTATTATGGATAGCCATGTTAGCTCATCCTCCATGGACAGGGAATTGTCATCCTCTCCCTTTAAACTAGCAAAGAGCTCATCAAAGTTGTCAATATCCTGAAAATCTCTAGGAATGATCAACTTTTTATAATCAAGCTCCATACACAAGCCTCCTATGATGCTTCCCAAAAAATCTTCATCGAGGCTCTGGTTATCTTCTTCATATTGGGAAGTCTCCTCCTCGAAGATGAGATCAAGGTCATGAATCAGCATATCCTTAGGATCAATCTCTTGTAGCTATTGGAATTTTACAGAGGTGGCTATGATCATAACCTCCTCATTTTTCTCAACAAAACTAGGCAGCTCATCTAACAAGGACATGGCATCCTCTTCTATATCAACCTCCTGTTGATGTTGAACCCTTTGTTCTGACTGAATCTTAGCCATAGGTAATGGCATGGTCTCTTCTTCATCATCAATAAAGAGGGGGATCTCCTCGAACAAACCAACCAAGAGCTTGGGCTGGGAATCAATCTCCATTTCTTCTCCTTGCTATCCCACTTTATCAAAATCATCACTCAACACTAATACCTCAGATTTCCTCTCCTCCTCATCACATAGAAGCTCTTTTACCATAGGTCCTTTCTCAGACACTAGACTAGTATCCTTGAAAATACTTGGCATCAGAAAACTAGGAGGTAGAGTCCATTGGGGTATCCACAACACTTCATCATCTTGAGAGACTAGAGGGGTCTCTTGAGAAAAAAAATTCTCTTGAACAGACTATTCTTGTAAAGTGGTAGACTGAATCTCAAGTATGGGCTCTTGGAAAGAATTTTTTGCCTTAAAACTTGGGGTGTGAAATTGATAGGGCTCAAAGGTAGACATACAAGGCATCCCTATCTTGAAGCTTGGAAAACTGAAGGCCTTGTCATCTTGGTGTTGGTCCCTTGTAGCTGGCTCTATCTCAATATAGTCCTTAGGCTCTTGCAGACCACAATAAGGTTGCAACTACTCCAAAATAGGCTTAGACTCTTGAAGGATACTCCTAAAGCTTGGAAATGAATTCTTTGTAGGCTCTTTATGTGTAGACTCTTGAGACAAATGGGTCCTCTAGCTTGGGATCGTAGGTTTAGGAGCCTCTTGTTCAGCAACTTGTGATCTCAGCCTTGCTAACTCAATATCAGCTCGATGATTAATTTCTTCTTGAATTGTCTCATTTGTTGTTCATCAACAAGAGCCTCTATCACTTGGTAGGGAATTGACCCTTGTTTATAACTTTTAGTCTCCATCTCTTGTTGTTCCCTGATCTCAGACACTTACTTAATCAAATCAAGCAATAGATTCTTTATCTTTTCTTGCTCTTTCATTAAGTCTAAGCTCTGAATTTGCTGCCAATTATGTTGAGAAGGGACGGGTGGGTGGTAAGTAGGATGAGGTAGTTGGCCTTTCATTTCTTATTGTGCCCTTTGTGCCCATGATCTTTCTTGTTGGAGGGCCCGCTCATAATCTTGTACAAGGGCATAATCATTTGGGGCATGTTGAATATATTGATAGCCTTGTATAGTATGGAATCTTGGGGTAAAAGAAAGCTTTAGGTGGATTTGATAAGGCTGATAACTATCCCATTGAGCATTGTCCTCATAATAGGATGGTGAGTAACCTAACTATCCATGATAACTTGACATGTCTACTCATGTAATCAACTGGAATTTGAATATGAAATATTTGAAACATACCAGTACTTGATCTTTGAAACTAGTAGACTTTTCTAGAGTCACCAGATATGTAGTGAAATGACCACTTCTATGTCTATAGTATGTTATCAGCATATCAGAGATAGCATACCTTGAACATGAATCCAAACTTTACTCCCATCGGGCATGCTAGAAATGTTATGCCCAAGG
The DNA here is from genome assembly GCA_027943335.1 of Chamaecyparis obtusa. Classification (NCBI taxonomy): domain Eukaryota; kingdom Viridiplantae; phylum Streptophyta; class Pinopsida; order Cupressales; family Cupressaceae; genus Chamaecyparis; species Chamaecyparis obtusa. Next base: position 64,637 of record BSBK01004635.1, on the reverse strand, counting down.
TGGGGTATTTTCTGAATTTGAATTTGATATTAGTCCCACCGGGTGTGCCAGAATTGTTATGCCCAAGGTGGAGTGTTTTGTGAATTTGAATCTGATCTTAGTCCCACCGGGTGTGCCAGAATTGTTATGCCCAAGGTGGGGTGTTTTCTAAATTTGAATTTGATCTTATTCCCACCGGGCGTGCCAAAATTGTTACGCCCAAGGTGGGGTGTTTTCTGAATTTGAATCTGATCTTAGTCCCACTGGGTGTGCCAAAAATTGTTATACACTAAGTTTTCACCCTTGTTTCAAGCTCTCTTGGTCTTGATAACCTAGTATAACATGGGAATCATCTCCAGGTGTGGGACCTATGCTAACTAAAATGAGACCTCCAGGTTCTAGGCTAGTTCCTCTTGGATAATCACCTTAATTTGCTCTTAATAGGAAAGTAAATTCTTGAGGGGAAAAGGAATAGAAGGAATGCATGAAAGGGAAAAAACTAAAAGAAAACTATCCTACTAGGTGATACACCAAAGATATGGTATGAATTATAGTATGGAGGATGAAATCAATGCACAAACTTAGGTCTAGGAGATCACAACTCACTGAATAGGCTTGCATCAATATTTCATAGAAGGGTCTGCAATAGAAAGAGGCTATTCAGGGAAAGAGAGAATTTCACAAAAAATAGCATTCCTAATAATTTAGACACAATCTATAACCTACAAACAAACATTCACCTCTGCAACTAGGTATAGGAATGAGACAAATTGTCAGGGGGTTGAAGTATACCCACAAGATCATTCAAATCAAATCATCCACAGGAATACACATGAATAGTAGAAAGAAAGAGGGATCAGGAACCCTAAGATATTATTGAAAACATACATATACTCAATTTATTAAGAGAAAATCTAGACAAGAAGGCATAGGGACAGAATGAATGTCACAAAATACCTTTGCAATATCTAAACCTCAATGAAAGGTTACAAACTGCAGAAAGCTAGGGGGCAGATAGAATGCCATAGATAAATCCTCAAAAAGAAAATCTCTCTTTTAAAATTGTAAACTCTGAGCTCTAAAAGCTCCAAAAAACTAATATATACATCTTCTTAATTGCACACAGGTAGGAGAAAAAAACCTAATTAGGGTTACATGGATTATCATAAAATAATCAAACCCTAACTCTATCAATTCTTATCATAAATGCATCATAGAGATATCTTGGCCGATCAGATCTCTATACCTACATGTCCATTTCATCACTACATCTACCTGCAGACAAGTTGCCTTGATCCATCTACCTCTCTGCAACTCAGGCTCACCATAACTATTCAAATCTGGTACTTCAGATATTTTGAATTTTAAAATTAAAATGGTCACAAGCAGTGTGAGGCCTTTAACTTTATCAATGACTGATATTTGAAGTTGATCTCATTTTAAATCATGGTCGTAGATCTTTCATTTTACCCAGGCATCGCTTCTGTTCTTAACCCTAACTCTGCATTCACCTCAGGTTCTCTTTTCTCTTTAGTCGCTAAATCTCCCGATCTCTTCACTAACTCTAGATTGATCCAGCAATTATGCGACAAGCACTGATCCCTATTTGATCTAACAATGGTTTCTGAGTCTCTTAATAGTTTCTTAATATCCTTCCAATTGAGCATTTTCCCGACTAAAGAGAACCTTACAATCGCTGGATAAAAAGAATATTCTCCTTTTTGTAAAGCAATTACCCGACTGAAGCCTTAGTCGTTGAATCGCTGAAAGATTTTAACCTCTCCCAAGACCTGACCACCAAACATCTAGAGATTATGTGACTGAAGGAAAATTAAAATGCCCACCAGGTTGGTGAAGGTTAAACTACTAACTGCATGAATCAAGAGATTCTATGACCAATGTAGTCACTCAACCACTTAGTAAAAACTTAACCATCCCAAAGATCTGCAGACCTAGCGACTGCATCTTTGAAGAACTGGGCCTTGCCTTGCCATGTGTCACTCTTTCATTTTCTTTTGACTGCTTTATCATTTCTAACAACTACCAACTTTTCTACCCAGCAAACAATAAGAATCGAGCACCTTAGCACCTCCTGGAAACATGGACCCATGGCATCCTTAACCATTCATCAGATAGTTGTCGCTATACTACAACCTTAAACATCATGCATCTTATCAGAGTGGTATAACAACAATCATGTATCATTTTTGAACCTTAACTTTCCTCATAAGCCAAAAACCTCAGGCCCGCTGACAAACTTCCACATCATAAACCTTCAACCAATTAGGAGGAAACACCTCAGACTATGTGGCAATGGACCCACTGACAACTGAATTGCTACATTGGAATGAAGATCGATGGTCATCATTATACCAGGATACTAATCCTCAACCACATTTCCTCAGTGGTATAATGATAGTCATAGATCATGCTCGAACTTTAACTGCTTCAAACCCGAGACTATGAAACATAATGGTAACCCCTCACCAGATCACTGGATGCTAAGGACTTGACCGCTAGGAATAATAGATCTCGTGAACACACAGTCACTCAGTCATTGAATGAAAATTTAACCATCTCAAAGAACTGGAGATCTGGTGACCATCAATTTAACTCAATTCTCCTTTGACCAGGGTATATCTGGCGAACAACCGACTGAAGATACTCAAAGTCACATGAAGCTTTGCTAACCCTAGGTTAACTCTTGTGAGCTCCTGACTGAAGAGAAATCCTTAACTTGGTGCTGACATGAGTTATAACTGTAGTAAGGACAATCACTTAGTCACCAGATAGGAAATAATATTGCTGACCTTGGGTTTCATTGAGAGATTTCCTAACTAAAGAGAAATCATTGTGTCACTGAATAGAAATGGACTATTCCATACAATTGGGACATCTCATGAACAAAGGAGATCATGGAGTCAGGAGATAGAAAGGAATATTCTACTGGATCTTAGAAATCTTTTGACTAGCCTTAGAATATAAAGTGCACATGGGAAATGGAGACTTAAGTGGCCGAAAAAGTAACGATAAATTAGAACAGGCCATAGAGTTTTTTGGGTTTTTTGCCTCCAATGGTCACATTTTCAAATAAAAAGGCTTTCAGAATAGGGAGTTAAAAGATTTGCAAAGACTAGAAGGGGAGATGGAAACCATAAAAATTTCTCAGAGTGTTCAACATGGTTTAATGGAAATTACTGGATAGAGCCCAGCCTATGGCCAAAATTGTATGGAACGGAAAATTTTGGGTAACAGTACCCACAAAGATCCACTAATCAAAGGTATCTTGTTAAGGATGTTGACCTTGTTAGGATTCTATTACAAGCATATAGTGTATCAGTCCTAATTAAGGGACTATAGGCCTTGTTAGAAGCCTCAACCCTGTTAGGAGTTGGTAGTACAAAATGTGATTACCAGATGAGCGCACTGCCCAAACAAGTAATATACAATATACACTGATTACAAAAATAGGTTAAGGTACATAACCTTATGCTACTTGCATCAATATCTCTTCACTGCCCTTTCACTATCACTATTACATATGCATCATATATTTTGCATCATATCACTTTACTATACATCTATATGTCCACTCTACTTTTCTTACAATTACAATTACATTTATATCAATAACTTTATCCAAGAGTTAACATCTAGGATTTTGTCCCTTTGTATTGTTAATTCATTATTGTGATAAACAAAATAATCCCTTAACTCTTTACTAGTTCTATCTTCATATTCTATCTTGTTAGCTTGACACTGTCTTCGGTAAAATTTTCATAACTTCTTTCATACATTCCATACTGACTTGCGCTCTAAGATGGGTGTTCAATAGACATCATAGAGTCTATGTTCAAATGCGCAAGCACTAAACTTACTCCAATCAACATCGTAAACAAAAATTGTGTCCAGGTTCACTAATGAAAACACTATCTCACACTTAGACAAATTTGCAATGCGCTCTGTCATACTTGCTCTCTAAACTATGTGATCTTCATGTGGATCATATGTTTCCATAATGAAAAAATCTATGTAATAAATTCAGCCAAATTGCCAACAATCTCCCCCTTTGTCATTGGTGGCAACATATGAGAAAATTGGCTAAGTGTACAACTTCAAAATCTCAAAAGTGTGGCCATAGTATAAAATATATACTATCCTTATAATTCCTCAAAAAACATTATCTCTAATATAGTACTCCCCCTAGGAGTATCAATCCTTATCATATACTATCAATTTTCTACTAGATATCTCTCCCCCATTGACAACAATGACAAAATAAAGGTAAGGAGGGCTACAAAACTGAATCACAAAAATATTATACCTCAATTCAATTATTGCAAAGCTGGTAGGTTTGCAACACAATCTGCAAAATCAATCTTCATAGCTTCTATCTCCTTCTCCCATGATTTCTTAATGGAATCTGCCACATTAAGTAGTGCACTTAGTCCATAAGATGTTATTTCACATGCTTGGAGGTTTTCAAAGTTAAACTTTTGAAAAGATGTCTTAGCTGAAAGACATTCTTCCAACTACTCTTCAATAATGCTTAACTTCATAGAAGTGTGGTCTCTCAAAAGAGTGAATCTTTTCAATTTTCTTTCTCTCTCATCTTGCAAAACTCTAATTTCATCATATAGCTTCTGAACTTTCTTCTGAACATGGCATACCTTCATATTGGGGCTAGAAAGAAGGTTAGTTTTATTCAGAATTTATGCTTCCTTCATCTTCAACTTCTGATCTTCTTCTGCTATCAAGGTATCTGTTCTTGTACACTATATGTACAAAGATTTTCATGTTTCCAAATGCTTCCTCAAGTCCTTGACACAAATATCAAGATTGTTGATATCATTCCTGATATTTTGACTGATGTTCAAAAGCATTCTAGCCTCATAGGCTGCTTGTGCTCTCACTTTTGCAATATCAAATAGGTTTGTGAATTCATTGTCAAAAGTGCTCATTACCTTTTTTGCTTTCTCCATAGGGTCTATTTCTGCAATTTGTGTAGTTACAATGCTTTGTAACTTCTCAGTAAGTTCCTTCAGACACCCTTCAAGACTTTTCACTTTCTTGTTCTTGCCAATGATTTTATTCAAGGATGTGATCAATTCCAACTGATCATCATCATCTACTTCCTTTCCCAAATTCTCAATCATATATCCAATTTAATTCTTCTTTCCAGTCTCAGGAGTAAGACTGATATTTTCTTTGGTGGGAATGGGTACTTGTTCCTCTGTTATTGTGGGTTCTGCAACTATTGTCTCTATTGTCTCTTCTCCTTTTGTAGTTTCAAGTTCTTCAAAGGCCAAATTGTCAACAATGTTCTCCAAATTCTTGAATACATTATTATTAGTATCCAAGGTGATTTTTGTTCCTTCTACATTCATGGTTTCATCTTCAATGTTAATGGCTAGAGGAGAGTGAATGTCCCCTTGTTCTATCTCACCTGCTTGCTCTGCTGCAATTGATGGTTCTCCAACATTTTCTATCATAACCTTGATAATAGCTTGCTCTATCTTAGAATTGATTTCTTCATATCTACCTACCATGGTTTGAATGGTTCTCCTTTTGGTTCTCAAATGGGTGCTTAGGGCTTTCATGATCTGACCAAAATGTGTTTCATCTCTTATTTCACAAAGCTTCCTCACAAGCTTTTCTCTGATAGCTATGTCCTCCTCTGATGCTCTCATCTTCCTATTTACAAGTTTATTATATAAATCATCAGGTATATGTCCCTGAATTGTATCAAACTTCTTGTTAGCCAAAATCATATGCTTTACAACTGCATTCTCCATATTAAGTTTGTCTGTATAATCATAAAGATCATAGTATTTGTTCATTCTTGTAAAGTCTCCATCCTCAATGATCTAATCATTAAGCTTTTCAATTTTGGGTTTCCAAGCTTTCTTCTTAACAGTAGTGAGATCATCTTTTATTTTTGCAATTTTTCTTGGAACTAGTTGTACTAAAGTTTTATGTCTCTTTCTTGGTCCAGTAGCACTTTCCTTTACTCTTTTTCTAGGTGTGGAGGAAGTGGATCTACTGGATGTCTTTGCTTCTTGATCCTTCTCAATTACTTCCACTTTCACCTTCACTTTTGATTCTTCCTATTGTACTGCAATTGATGATAAAGGAGGAATAGACAAAACTTCTTTTTGTCCACTCTCCCTGATTGCTAATGTTGTTTTCTTTGCTACTAAAAACTCATGCTCTGTCATCCCTCTATCTTTTAGGATTTTCTTTATAGTGCTCTCAACTCTCTTCTTAGACTGCTTCTCTTCAATTAAGGTCTTTGTGGAGTTGAAGTTCTCCCCAAAGGTTCCAAACCTATTACACTGAGTATCTAACCTACACTTAAGTAACCTACTAACATACTCTTCTATCTCTACCTCAGATATCTCATAGCCAAGAGGGTCTATGAACTTTTTTCTAGGCTCCACTACTTCAATATAGGTAAAGTCAGTATCAACCATAAAACATATATCATCTTTATACTTTTGCACAAGAGACTTTGGGATCCTTGATACACAATATTTTGAAATGTCTTGATTACCAGTACTGCACTCTCATTTACTTTTTCAATAACATGTCTTCTATATACTAGGTTAATCCTTTCCATTGTATTGTGTCCATCATTCTATTCATTTCCAATGGTGTAAGGAAATCTCCTCAATAGATGAAAAAACATATAGGTGATTAAGGATGAGAACCTAAACTATGTATACTTAGTTTTCTTAATTTTCTCCAAGTTCTCAAACAGTTGAATTCTTAGAATTTCACACATCTCAACTTGTACCTTGTCAACACACATTAGATAAGCTGCATGTATCATTCTAGCTGCCATGTCATCCTCTCTTGAATTTGCACAAAACTTAGTAGTTAGGATCTTGCATAAGTATCTCACATCATCTTGTTTGATCTTACTAATCACAATTCCTCTACCATTATAGGATGAATTTGTGTTGTCAATGACTATTTTCCTCACATTTTTCTCATTTAAAGGAATAGCTCCAGTTTTAGATAATCAAGTGACTTCATGAATCAAATCAGCTGTAATATCTATCACTCTATCTTCTAACCAAAACTTCCCATTATGAATTCTTCTCAAGATAATATTAGTGCATTCTTCATTATCAAACTCATATTGTAATGCATACTTAGCAATTTCATTATCTTCCAAATATTCAAAACCTTGTTTTAGTGTCATATCCTGATTGTAAATCTTTTTATATTCATTTGTGAAATCACTATCATTGATTGTCTCTATTTTGCATCCAAGATAACTTTTGACATTCTCCAGGTGTAAAACTTCATCTGGTACAGAAGATAAAGCAAGCCTAGGGTCATCTTCCAAGGGTTCTATTGGTTCCCTTTTCAATTTAGGTCTATTCTTATCTCTAACATTGTGTATTAAAGAAACATCCATGATTTCTCCAAATTCCTTTACTAATTTAAAGATATGTCAAGTAAAATACCTTGATTTCATGATTTTAGGGCTTGCGTAGATTCAACACAAAATTCTTCTCCAAATCCTTCCAAAAATGCTTCCAATCACTGCTCTTTGATCTCCTTGACACTTGAATTCACTTTTATGATCAAATAATACCAATCGTGACCTTTTATTAATTCAATCTCACTTAGATTTGACATTGCATTCAATTCTTTTTCCGCTTCTTTCCAAAAATTTGTTTATGCTAACCTGCAAAACTTAAAACTTCTTGCGATCTCGCAAAACATAATATTTTTCTTTGCACTCTTAACCATAGCATTGGAACATCATAAACTACCTTGCATGAACTATACAAGACTCAGTTCATCATATATATACTTCTACACTAATCTAAGTTCCTATTCTACTGTAATTTTCATAAATTAAGTACTTCAAGATGGATCAGGTAAAGATTCTTTCTTCCCTTTCAATACTTCACCTTCCTGATTACCTTCAATGTTGAATATGTCTCCTTGATCTATGTTTTTGATAAACTTCACTTCATCTGAATTACTACAGAATCCTTTCTGACTATTACTTGCATCTTCATGTCTTCTAACATGATTTTTGGGATTAGGATTAGGATGAAAATCTCTATTGTTCATTATGCAAAACCTTGTTGTATGTCCAATCTTGTTGCATATCTGACAAACAATTCCATTGTTTCCATATCTTGGTCCAGGCTGATTGATTTGTGATCTGTAGTTTCTAGCAATGTGTCCAACCTTGTTGCATCTATAACATATTACTCCATTTCTTATATTCATATCTTCAGTAGGTTTCTTATCTGCATTGTTAGTATTTCTAAACTTTCTACTACCATCATTATTCTCAATAAATTTAGGTTTCCTACATTCAATAGCTCTATGTCCAAAACCATGACAATTGTAACAATAACCTTTACGAGGTTTAAATTTCTTACCTGTGCAATCTCTCTTCATATGACCAATAGTATTACAAGAAAAACATCTACCTTTGAATTCTCTTTTCATACCTTTGGGTGATCCCTCTTTCTTCAGTGATTCTTCTTCTTTAGGTGTATCTTCAGATTTGTTGATCTCATCAGACTTCTTCTCATCTATGCTTTCAGATATTTATAGATCTAGTTCCTTGCTTTCATCATTTTCTTTAAGAGTGTTGAATCCAAGACCAGTCTTATCATAGAATGGTTTTTGATAAGATATTTGTTCATTAATCTTCTCACTAGTTGAATATAGCCTTTCAAGTTTTTGTTTGGATTGAGTCAGTTCACCTTTCACAATCTTATTGTATTTCTCAAGTTCATCATACTACAAATTGAATTTCTCAAGTTCAGATGTTACTTTACAAAGTTTAGGTTTTAGTCCTTCATTTTTAGTCTTTAGACTTTCAATCTCAGATTTTAGATTTTCTTCATTCTTGCCATTTCCATCTTTCAAACTAAACTTCAAACTTTCTATCTTTAGTTCATGCTTAAGGATCTCATTTTCTTTTACTAAATTTTCATCACAATCTTCAATAAAAACTTCAGATTCCTTTTCAAATCTTAGATCTTCCAATTTGTTTTTTAGTTTCTCAATGAGGTTCTTTACATCATCATACTTTCTTTTCAAAGTATCTTTTTCAATAGTAAGCAAGTCAATCTGTTCAAGAGCTTCTTCAAGATTCTTTTGTAGTTGATCCATATCCATAGAGATCTTACTCAAGCTACTAGGCTTTCCTTGAATGATTCTTTTCGGAGTAACTAAGCTCTGATACCAATTGTTAGAAATAGGGAATATTGAGAGGGGGGGTGAATAAGTATTCTACAAACTTTATCTTTTTCCCAATTATGGATATAATAGATTATCTTTATACATGCATAAAATAAGAAGCTAAACAACATGCATAGAAATAAAACTAAAGAACTCATAACACATTATTTTTTCTAGAGGAAACCTTGGCCAAGGGAAAACCTCGGTGGGGATGGTACCCTCAAAGATCCACTAATCAAAAGTATCCTATTAAGGATGTTGACCCTGTTATGAGTCTATTACAAGCATATAGTGTATCAGTCCTAATTAAGGGACTATAGGCCTTGTTAGAATCCCCAACCCTGTTAGGAGTTGGTAGTACAAAATATGATTACCAGATGAGCCCACTGCCCAAACAAGTAATGTACAATATACACTGATTACAAAAATAGGTTAAGGTACATAACTTTATGTTGCTTGCATCAATATCTCTTAACTTCTCTTTCACTATCGCTATTACATATGCATCATATATTTTGCATCATATCACTTTACTATACATCTATATGTCCACTCTACTTTTCTTACAATTACAATTACATTTATATCAATAACTTTATCCAAGAGTTAACATCTATGATGTCATCCCTTTATATTGTTAAGTCATTATTTTGATAAACAAATAATCCCTTAACTCTTTACTAGTTCTGTCTTCATATTCTGTCATGTCAGCTTGACACTGTCTTCGGTAAAACTATCATAACTTCTTCCGTACATGCACTACTAACTTGTACTCTGAGATGGATGTTCAATAGACATCATAGAGTATATGTTGAAGTTCACAAGCACAAAACTTACTCCAATAAACATCACAAATGAAAACTGTGTTCAGGTTCACTAGTGAAAACATTATCTCACACTTAGACAAATTTGCAATGTGCTCTGTCATACTTGCTCTCTGACCTGTATGATCTTCATGTGGATCATATGTTTCCATAATGACAACATCTATTTAATCAACTCAGCCAAATTGCCAACAGGATCTTCTAACAAGGATCATTATACACTAGTACAGAATATTAGTTGGTATCAAGTCCCACTGGGGTTTTACCTATTTGGGTTTCCCCATAACCAAAATATTGGTGTTGTGTTCATGTGTTCTTTCATTATGTTTATGGTTTATGTTTAAGTATACTTAATTGAATAAAGAATTGAATCTTGTAGATAACTAACTCACCCCCCCCCCCCCTCTCAATTATCTCTTCGGACTATTCCTAACATAAGGGACCTTAATATCTAGGAAGAATAAGAACTTGGATGATCTTACTACCTCAACCTCTAAGATAGGACAAGGTTCTATTATTGGCATTGTCATAAAATGGAATTCCATGTCGCTTCCTCTTCAAAACACTAAAATGGACACAAAGAATATCTAGAAAAATTATAGTAATAAAGGTAACAATAGATTGGCCTTAGAGAAAAATAGGCCCATTTGAAAATCCAAAAAGGATAATGGTGAGTAAGATGATTTTTGACATAAACATATTAAAAATTAATGAGTGTTACTCTTGATTCTTTGAAATCACTCTCTATGCATTGATATCATTGTCCCTTGAGAGCACTACTACAGTTGGTTACATCGATAGGTCATGTATTCTTGAGAAGCTACTAAGCAATAAGGAAAATAGTAATCATATAGATCTCACTTTGAATGTTTCCCTAAAAGAGTGTACTAAGGCTCATTGTGTAAAAAACATAAGGGATAACCTATCTCTGTTAGGGTTTTATTCAACCCTTCTCCTATCTAAAAAAGGAATTTTTTTAAGGGGATGATGTTGAGATGGAATGCACTACTATTGGAGAGAAGGGGAAAAAGATGAAAAAATATGATGTAGGGAATGAACTGAAATAGGACATACCAATGGAAAGAGTATATGAAAATAGAAATAGCCAAGGATGTAGCAAGTGGAAAGAAAAGAACTATAGATGAGTTCTTAAGAACTAAAAGAAAAGAAGAAATAAAGTGGGCCACTCTAAAAAGGAGTGGTAACAAGCAATCAAAGGCTACCTTTCTCTAGATTAATAGTTAATTGTGAAGATAATATCATGGAATATGAGGGGCTGGAATAGCCATAACAAACAAAAAATGCCCAAGTGTGTTATCATGGAAAATAAAATGGTATCCTACTCCTTTAGGAAGCTAAAATGTTTGAAGAAAGATTTATAGGGATAGTTAATAATATCTAGCCTCTTGTTACTTGGATGGTTAGTGATGCTAAAGGTTCTTTGAGAGAAAATTCCACCTTGTGAAATCCTTATATGGTGATAGGAAATTATTTTCATTTTTGAAACACAATCTAATTATTACTTGCAAGATTCATAATTAAGACATAACCTAGAATCTAATAAATGTCTATGTCCTAATGTGAGATCTTCTAGATGAAGCTTATGGAACTATTTATCTTCCTTTATCCTTGAAAACCATTCAACTATATGGATGATTGGGTAATTTTTAATCTCCTTTTTACCCTTTTGATAAATTTTGGGGTACTAAGGAGTTCACTAAAAGGATGATTTATCTCGGGGACTTCCTCTCTATTATTGGGATGATAGATATTGATCCTCAGGGTTCACTTTTTTCATGGTCCAATAGGAGGTAGGGGAAAATTCTTCTATGAGTTAGGTTTTATAGGTTGTTGTTGTCTTCTAACTAGAGAAACTTTGTTAATTTCATCCTAAGTGCTCAACCTAAAAGTGGCTTAGGTCACAATGTTGTTGAACACACACCAAATCCTCAGGGGAGAGGGGGGTGAATCACAATAAATAAAAAATTGTATTTAGACAATCAATCATTAATGATATCTAACATACAACTTATTAAAAAAAAAGGTATTTAAACAATAACATTTGAACACCAATATATTATGCATGAAAAACCCAAACTGGTAAAACCCATGGTGAGAACTTGCCCATAAAGATAAATCACTTATATATAGTCTCATTTCAAAGATAATAGGATCTCACTACTCTATACTTGCAACCAGAAGCTCACTATAAATACAACACTAAATATAGATAGGAGCTCACTTCTATGAAATTTTTGAAGAGGCTCACTATCAATATAGCAAGATATAGTAAAGAACTTGTACACCCAAGTTGCATTATCCTAGGGAAAAGGTACATATGATTCTTCTCAAAGGATAAGAATAAACTCTCCTCATAATTCACTTGAACTGCAAAATTCTATCACATTGGTTTTACCTTTACTTTTGTATCACATAAACTGAATTCTACTCTTTTGAAAATCTTCATATAGATCTTCATTGGGTAGAACTCATCACACTTGCACTTATTTAAGATATATCACTTGTGTTTACAATAACGTTAGCCATTCCAAATAAAAACTACTAGTCATTCATATCAATAGAAAATTATAATAATGTCTCATGCAAGAAGTATATAGATCAAAACATAGATCACTCATAATGAGGACCCATTGATAAAAGAGATAAACATTAAATAAATTAGCCACACATAAAGACATTCATAGATAAATGAATTTGTGAGGGAATCCTTAATCCTACACAACATTCCAAGGTCAACTCTTTGGATTCCAAGAACACTCAAGCATCTTCATGGGTGTGAATGATTTCTACATTTCTCATAAGGGTTTATGCAACACAAATCTACCATTTTCCTTCTTACATACTTTCCTTTATCTTTAATTTCTTTCTATTTTAAAGGTTGATTCCTAAATAGGGGTCTGACTATGGAAATCCCCTTTAGACCACCTTTTTTCCTCATTTTTTTAATGTGCAAGAATAAGTTACAAATCCACCAAATTGGGATTGGATAGATCAGGTAGAGTTAGAAGTCCTTAGAAACATTTGGTCAAAATTATTAGATACAAAATGTCATTAGTGTTCTATTCTTGGGTAAAAGATGAGTGTCATCCTATCCCTACCACTTTCAACTCAAATATCACCTATAGGTCAGATCTGAGCTCTTCTTTCCATTTTAGAACTTTTGTTCTCATTATCAGTCTAGATATCTTTATGTTATCTCTAGTTTTCTACATCTTACCTAATTAAGAACTTTAATCACATTAGTATATCATTTCCATTTCATCAATCACATATTTTAGGGAAGGAAATCTATTTTACCACTTACCATTAGAGTCTGCTCTATAATCTAGTGAGGAATATTTGTTCTGCATATGTAATTGTACAAAATAGAGTTAATTTACCTATATTTTACATTAGTTGCCTTTTCCCATTACACATTTTGGTGAGCCAAACTATTCTTACATACTTTCAATATTGGTATTTAGATTTTTTTACTAGATCTCCTTTTGATAGCTAGATTTACATCCACTTTTGCATGCTTTGCATTAGATATTTTAATTTGATAGTTACATGTGCCTTTTAGAAAGTTTATTATTTTCGTGGGATGAATTTCATATCACTTTAAAATATTGTAATTTCATTACATCTAAATTTCATTTCATTCCCTTGTACATTTGTGTTATCACCTTGAGTCCTACTTATAGCATTCAAGCTAGGAGAAGTTGTTGAATAGTGGGTTCCTTTGATCTTGAGATCTCTATTTTTCCTAGGAATCTTGATGAGACCAATAGAAATACTAATGACATTAATCCTATCATTAAAAAAACTCTTCTCATTCTTCTCATTATGAATATTATATCTTAAGAGTCTCTCCTATGCAAGTTCAAAAAAATTCTCATGACTTTCAAAATTTTGAGCAATTTGGTTAGGACAAGAGAACTCTAATCCTAAGGTCATATCCATTATAGAATGTTTGAGGAAGATAATTCATAATGATGAGAATAGTTTTAATATCATGTGTAGTATCTGTCATCTCATCAATAACATTGTCAAGCCTATTAGGGTTGTATCTCTCTATGCCTATTTCTACCTTTCTTCTACTGTGTCTACCTATGTGATGCAGGGGCATCCAAGGTTTAAGTAGGGCATTTTGTGTCCTCGATGAAACTTCATGGAGTGTTTTTATTTTGGCCGGTGTTACTCGATTGCATCCTTGAACAATGGTCTCAGTCATTGAAGGAAGCTCGGTCACTGAAGGAAATTAGTAGTCTCTGGCACTCGATGAAATTGTTCCTCGATCATGCCTGTGGTGCTCGGTCGACACTGGTGCTTGGTAGGGCCTTGCGTGCTCGGTAATTTTACTGTCACTCGGTAGTTCTGACTTACCAACTGGAGTTCTATGTGATTTTTTGGGCTGACATGCAGAATTAAATGTTTGTATACATTTGTAAGTTGACTTGTATGGCATTTAATTATTTATTTTGGGGAGTTAAGGGTTTCATCCAGCCAACTTGTGGCCAATGATTAGTATTTAAGGAGGGCTTGGGTAGATGTTTAGGGAGGAGATAGGGACAGAGAGGAAAGAGGTTCATAACTTGGAAGACTTAGTGGGTTAGATTTGAAGTTCTAAAAGCTAAAGTTGGTGAAGTTTTGGAAAAGGTCTTGCATGATCTTGTAGATCAGATTGTTATCTGATAATTGTTTGTAGTAGAGCTAGGGGTTTTCTTACTTGGAAACAAGGAGATTGCTTGGAGGCTTGTGATCTCAAGTTTAGATCCACCTTAGGTTTTCCATCAGCTTTCAATTGTCTTCAAAGCTAAACTAGCTAAGATTATATTGGATCTAGTTGTGGATCTTGCAGAATTATTTCATTTTGTAATTTGTACTGACCTGGAAGGCCTTACAGCCGGGCATGTTAATGCAAATTACTTGAAACATTTATGGTGTTGTCTGTTGTGTTGAGTATTCCTCTGTGTAAATCTATTGGGTACAAGGTTTGGATTGTCCTTCATTGGATCCACCATCCTTGACTACGTTACTATGCTCCTCCCATCATAACAACTTCTATTCAAAATCCAAACACTACACACATTAACATTCCTAATCTTATTGTTTATACTCTCCCTTTAATTGTTCCATGTTTTTTTTCACCATCACCAGTGCTACTTACAATAGTGTCATATTTACATATTCCACCATTCCTTTGATTTTTCACAATGCTCCAAAAATTTGGCACATATCTCCTACTACTCTTTCTACTTATTCAACTATTAGTATCTTGAATTAAACTATCTTCCTTGAAATAACATATTTCTTCTATGACTCAATCCATTTTCAAAATCTCTACTAGTGATTTTTCTAGTCATTTGTCCTTAAGGATATCATTTTTTCTTGTTATTCCTCTATATGGATATCCCTCACCTAGAGACTTACAATGGTAAAGGAAATACATTGACCCACGATGAAACCTTTCTAACCTTATGTAGTAATTTTTCAATGATCATATAATCATGGCTAATTTTTTTTATAGAATGTTTCAGGATAAATCCTTGCAATGATATTGTTCCTTTTCTCTTTATTCCATTGACTTAAAGTTCAAAAGCTTTCTAATGCTTTCTTTCAAAATTTTCAAAATAATAATGCTCTTAAGATTTCTTTATTGTAAACAATGTCTGAAATTAAAAGTAATTTTTTTCACTGGTAGATTTAAGCATTTGTATGCTCATATTTTTTTATCATGTGCCTAATATCGAAGTGAAACATATTTTAGTTTATAATTTACAAAAAGATATAAGAGATAATATTTGAGCTTTTGAATTTTCTCCTTTAACTCAATTATGTGTAGCGCTTCATAGTTATCAACTTCAAGTGAGTCAATCTAAGAGAACCACTCCAATGGTTCCATTTGATTAGAGAGATGTTGTATCCTACAAAAATATTTAGAAACCAAAAAATTTGATCAAAATCAACAATTCATCCAATCATGTTGATGTGTAAGTGGCAACATCATCCAAAGGTGTGGCTCCTTTGCCATCTTTTAGACCTTCTCATAATTTCAATCAACTTTTTCAATCTTTGCATGATGTGATAATGAAGTTAATTAATGCTAAAATATTAACTCAAGTCCTCCTATGAAACCAATTGACAATACAAACCCTTTCCCAGATCCTTTAATAACAAATCTTTCTACCAATACTACCGTCAACCCTGTCATGATACTAAAAAGTGTTTTCATTTAAAAATGTTTATTGAAGACTTCATTCATTTCATTACAATATTTATTGAGGGTGTTAATGATCAAGAAAATAAATCTATAGTACTTCCAACCAAAACTTTAAAAATCTTTAGCATTTTTTTTCCATCTCATTCAACCAATAATGTTGATTCTAGCCAATCTTTTCATTCTTCACCCACCCATGTTGTTGAATGATATGACAAGTGTACTAATTTCAATAATGTTGTCAACCTTATTGATCAAACTAGACCTAAACCCAAACCCAAACTTGATTTTTGCATTAGCTTTGACCCAAATGAGAAAATTAAAGAGCCTAATGGCTATGTTTACATTATTGCGAAGGTTAATGATATTTATTCTTTTTGTGTCCTTATCGACCATACTTTCATTGTGAATGTGATAACTGAACAAAAAAATTTCAATAGATGATTACAATTATATTTCTATTTTAAATCTATTATTATAATCGAAACTTGAAAAGTTTTCCCTTATCCTACCCATGGTTCTATTATATTTCTCATAGAAGTTGGTGGTAAAACTCTAGATGTCCCATTTTCTATTGTCCCAACATCTGATCAATTATAGGTCAAACTTGGTTTTCCTTGGCTTACCTCCATGAAATATATAGCCTTTCCTATCCATAAGTGTTTGAAATTTAACCAAAATGAAAAAATCATGACTATTAATCATAGTCTCTATCTACCTTCTATAGCTCAAGAGTCTATAGATCTTTATTTATTTTCGCCTTTTGATGCCTCAACCCACCCAATCACACAAAGATAACCTCTATCAATCATATTAGACATACAAAATTCAAAATATTTGTGAGCATAAAAATCCTAAGGATGTTCCATCGCCTTTCCCTGGACCTGGACTTATACCTATTCCACCTACACCTCATATATATGCTTTTGTTATGTCTCCTATAACTTATAATTGTTCTTCTAAAGATATCCCTCGACCTATTGAGGTTCCTTTCATTCTTCCTCCTAAGAAAGAAAAGTCAATGTTGATTTATCCTGAACCTAACTTGATTTCTAACAAAACCAAGTGTAACCATTTTGATCACAACCACCACTATTAAACTTATGCTAGAGCCCATGAACATGATTCCCAAAACCCTTATTCACTTAAGACAACAACTAATGTTATGATTTCCTTTGATCGGGCCACAAAGAACCCAAAGGAGTAAGTTAACTTGGAAAAGAGGAAATTTTTCAAAATAATATTATAATTCTATTCATGTCTTGAAATCTTTTACAATTTATTTGGATAAAGAAGATACTCTTAATTATGTTGTTTTTTGATGTTCCTAATACAAATAAAAAAAATATTTATACTAGTGATTCTAAAGATATTTATGAGATTATTGATGTTAATAATGATTTACTAGATATTTTTTCAAGAAAATGTTCTCTTAGTCCTAGTGATGAACAAAGTGACCCATATTCACAACATGGTCCTTTTTTGGGACTATTTATTGTTCCATCTACTATTCTTGATGTTTTTCCTCATGTGTGTTGCCCACCTTCCCTAAAGACTACATACTGAGATGGGGGGGATAGGTGATATACTTGACTAGATCCTCTTTTGTGTTTGATTCTATTTGTAATCATGTGCTTCCCTCATTATGTGCTACTTGATATATGTTTTTTCTAGATTTTTTTAGATTCCCCTTGTTGCTCCATTAGTGCAACGTAATCAAGGAATTGATTTGGCATGACATTCATCTATTTTTATCTCACTTCTTCTTATTAGAATAACTAAGAGGGGGGGTGAATCAGTTAGGTTAGTTATCCTACAGTCCCAAATACAAAGATGTAACAGTTTAAACAATTTCAACAAATTTTGCAAGTCGGTAACATAAACTATTAAACTATCTGTGCCTTTTACTGATTACCATTAAACTAACTTACTATGATTATTGACCAAATCAAATATGTAGTATGTAAAGTATGACAATAAAAAAATCATCACAGAAACACATAACACAATGATTTAATGTGGAAACCATGTTAAGGGAAAAACCACCTGGGTTGAGTAACCCAAAATAATTTTTACTCTTCTGAAGTGAGCTCAGTGAAGAGCCAACCCTATTAAAGGTTACAAACACACTGTTAGGTGTGACCTTGTTAGAAGATTTAAGACTAACAGTTATCTTTCAACCAACATTCATTATGGGGTTAATTAGATAAAAATGTACATTCCTTGAATGACATAGGGGCATAACATAAGATATTTAAGTCCACTCGGTTAAGATATTTTTTTGTATCAATTATTAAACTGAAATAGTAGTTTATCTGATTACAATACAACTCAATTTGCATATTTTTAGATCTATTCTAAGCACATATAAATCCTCTGATTAATATATCAATTCACTTCCTCAACTTACTTTTAGTCGGTAATAACTCTCTGATGCTCGGTACTATTTTGCAGTTTGGTTCTTCTTCAACCAGTCGAATCAGGTATGCATGAAACTGTGTTCATGTGAAATTTTTGCAGTCTTCTTTCTTCTGGCATGTTTCAATAAAGAAACTCATATCTCTTATATAGACATATAAACCTTGTTCATATCAACCATTATATTTTTCCACTTATTCTCCTTCGTTGATTTTGCCTCTTAAACCTCCCTTGGCATATGTGTCAATAACATGTTTCAATTCCATCCTTTAGATCTTCTCTAAATTTTTCAGTCATGGATCTGTTAATATGATTTAGAATGATAGAGAGGGGGGGTGAATCAGTTGTTCTCAGGTCCTGATGTATAAAACAATCTCTAAAAATTATCCTTAAATTAGATCCAAAACCAAAACAAACTTAGTCATCACTGATTCAATAATAGAAACATCTAACAATGCAGTCCACTACCCAGTTGTGACTTATCTTGCAAAACATAGTAATGTTCAGATCTAAATGTTCACACAAGTATAAACACTAGGATTTATAGTGGAAACCCAATTAGGGAAAACCCACTTTGTAACATGCTATTATTATTTTCACTCTTCTGAAGTGAGCTCAGTAAAAAGCCAACCCTATCAAAGGTTACAATACACACTGTCAAATGTGACCCGTTTAAAGGATTTCAATCACCCTATTAAAAGTGAGCCTTGTCATACGACTTACATACACTCCATTAGACTGCAACCTTGTTCAAAGGATTTAACATATGACTATTATGTCAACCTCTGTTAAAAGGATTTTGACTGTTACAATGGTTAGAAATTAGCAGCAGTATTATCTGAAAAATATACAACTCACTTTGCAAATATCAGATCTGATTCCATACACTAATGTTGGTTTACTGACTTTGAAACCTTTCCATTTCCATCTTTGATCTACTCAGAACTTTTCTTCAAGCAATCAACACACTTCTCCTTCAGCCTTTTTTGCTTATTCAGTAAATAAAAAATTTCTCTTCCAGCATTCTCTGTTCACCATGTGCATCCATATCACAATGTTTAGTTTCCCTTATATTTTCCTCAATTAGGTTAACTCATCTTTTTCCACTCAATCTTAATCATAGATCTTAGGGTTAGGTTAGATTCATTGAATCTACCCACTTTCTGTTCTTTGGCTCCTTTTCTAGAATCATCTCAAATCTCTTAAAGATTTACAATAAAACATTTTACAATGCATTTAATGCATTTAATGCTTCCAAACAATCAATAAATAAAGTCAACGCATTTTACATAATCCAAGAATTCAAAAATGTCAGCTCCAAAATTAAATTCTCTTCAAATATAAAATTGTTGATGCTCGGTCAATACTAAAATTGTTTCCTCAGCTTGCACTGTCTTCCTCGGCAATTTACAGATGCTCGGTCGACACTATAATTTTGCTTGGCATATACTAACTCGGTCGACACTAACATCACTCGGCTTAAACATGATTTTTCCATTCTTTGCTCGATTAAGCCTACCAATTTAGTCTTCAGTCTTACTAAGATAAACAATACATTATCTCATCATAGTGCAACATAGTCAAGTACACTTTGTAGTATCAAGATAACTCAACCTTTCCCTAGGTGCTATTATTACCAACCTTGCTTAGCCACTTAGTAACACTCAAATAGATATAGTACTTTTCTAAGTAGCAACAGTCTTACCAATTAAGGTTTGACATCAATGACAATACAACAATTGTTTCAATTCAATTTCCAACAGGATCTCATAACAAACTTTATCCTCAATCTTGAAATCATAAGAATTTCTAGCTCATCAATTTCTATCAGCTAAACTTAAGCATTTAATACTTTCATCCATACTTAGTTAAAAAAGAAATGCATCAGCGAACACAAGCTCGGTTAACACTGTCGCTTGGTATACACTAAATTGGCTTGGTGCATACTGAAGTGCTTCATTTACTGATACAGGAGCATCTCGGGTCATTGGAAATCTTGTGTCACCAAAATAATTTGGAGTTTTGTCTGTGTTTCTTGGTTTCAGGTTTAACCTAGTTGGTCATTAGTTGGTCAGTTTCCTTTGGTTACCGAGGGTGGTCAGTTATCTCCTAGGCAATTGGTTATTTCACTGGCACTCGGCATTGTCTATCTGCTACTTGGTTATCTTGCTTACTGATGGGTTTAGTTTTCTTTCCTGTTGTGGCTGACTTGTGCATTTATATTGGATCATAGAATGAATGTTGGAATCCATCATTGGGAAGCGTATAGTCCCAGATTTGACCATTACTTCCATTAATTGTGGATGTGAAGGCCAACTCAGCTCAGTAGCTTCTTGTATAAATGTAGGTGTTTGGTGGTAGTTTAGGGAGTCAATTTTGATAGAACATAGTAGAAATAAGATTAGAGATTCATAGAAGATTCTTGCATGTTTGAGGACTTCTGTAATTCATTATAATATCTGGCCCTAACCGGGAAGGCCTTACAACCCAGCATGTATGAGTCAAATTAATGATAATAAACTGAAGGATCTAGCATTATCTCTCTCACTCTTATTTTTTGTGCTTTTGTATATGTGTTGTAGGCTTGGATCATTAGGGTGCACCATCCTTTGGCCCCTCTTGCATCCCTATCTTGCGTCATTTACCGACCACATTGCCTTGTACATTTTTCTTCCTCCTTCATAATAGTTTAATGCAACATAATCAAGTCAACAATATGAAGTCATAGACTCATCAATAAGTTACCCAAATTATTTCTTATCCTCATTTGTCATATCCATCTTTCTCCATGTAGATATCTCAGTTCTTCATCTTTTCTCTCCTTTATAGATGTTTAGATGTTTGTAACTAACATGATAAGAACTGTCAAAACTAGTTGACATCAATGACAATATAATGACTAATTTAATTATCTTATGTATCATTTTAGTAACTCGACAATCTCTAATCACTAATATTCAAGTCATTTAGGTATTCAATCTATTGTAGTTCATCAATCTCTCCCTTTGGCATTGATGGCAATACAAGCAATATGAAATATGTCATGCACATACCAAAAATGTATTCTAAAACTATGTAAGTAAATGTTGTAACTTAGTAAGCTCTCCCTAGCTTGATATAGATATGTTTAATCACTAGTTACATAACAACATTACAAGTGTAGACTTTCCTTTGTGGTTTTTATCTTTTTCAGCTCTCAGATTCCTTTTGTTCTCAGCAACAAATCTTCAAAACTCTCCCTAAATTTCTCAGATTATCTCTCCCTTAAATAGATTATCACTGTTCTATCTCTCATATTTTTTATCTCTCCCTTTGACAACAATGCCAAAGAAAAACATTAAAAAAAATATCTCTACAATAGCCAAGTAACTCTCTATTGTTTGGTGCAGAAAATGTATCTATGTATACTGATATGCAAATCTCTGTTCTAGCTCCTCAAATATTTCACAACCTTAGACATTATCCAAAGTGTGAGCTATGTTTCATTTACATGAATGATCTTCTAATAAGAATAGGCTGATGCAACCTCCAGATCACATTAGTGACCGGTAGATAGGGGAGGGACCCCAAGTCTAGTCCTCAAGTATTAAAAAGTTTCCTTTGGTAGAGGCTTGGTAAAAATATTAGTGAGTTTCTCCTTTGATGTAACATATTCCAGTTTGACTTGCTTCTCTTGTACTTTTTCTCTTAAGTAGTGATACTTAATAGAAATATTGTTTTTCTTTGAATGCATTACATGATTCTTAGAAACATTTATTGCACTAGTGTTGTCACAATATATAATCACTGGCTCAGTGATTACCTCATTCATCCCTTCCAACACTTGTTTGATATAAGCAATATTTGAACAATTTGTAGCAGCAACAAAATACTCTGCTTCGGTAGTAGACTGAGAAATACAAGGTTGTTTCTTACTTGTCCATGTAACAAGTCTTTCACCAAATAAAATGCTCCTCCAGTTGTGCTCTTTCTATCATCTATATTTCTAGCCCAATTTGTGTCAGTGTACACTCTTAGTTCAAATTTTCCTTCCTTAGGATACCATAAGCCATATTCCTCTATTTTATTCAGGTATCTCAAGATTCTTTTCACTGCAACCATATGTGAATCCTTTGGATTGGCAAAAAAGCTAGCAACAATCCCCACTGCATGTGCAATATTAGGCCTATTGTGTACTACATACATCAGTTTACCAATCATAGATCGGTACAATGTCTAGTTTACCTCTGTGGATTCATCATCTTTTGTTAATTTGTAGCATGTGACCATTGGTGTTCCAACTAATTTAGCATCTTCCATGCCAAATGTTCTCAATACTTCCTTTATGTACTTTGATTATGTGATGAAAATTCCATCATTATACTGAATAACCCGCAAGCATGGAAAGAATTTAATCTCTCCAAACATAGACATTTCAAATTCATTTCTCATCTCATTAACAAATGATTTACTAATATGATCTTGTCCTCCAAATATTATATCATCCACAAATATTTCAGCAATCAAAATAGTATCATCAGATCTTCCTTTTATATATAAATTGTTGTTCTCACTAGTTCTTACAAAACCAATACTTAAAATATAAGTATGCAACCTTTCATACCATGCTCTTGGTTCTTTCTTTAAACCATATAAATCTTTTTGTAGTCTACATACCATGTTTATCTAATTTGGATCAACAAACCCTTCTGGTTGTTCTATGTAGACCTCATCTTCTAGTATTTCATTTAGAAAAGAAGACTTAACATCCATTTGATAGACTTTAAATTTCTTATGTGCAACATATGCAAGTAACATGTGGACTCCTTCTAGTCTAGCAATAGGTGCAAAATTTTCACCATAATCAATACCTTCTTCCTGTGGATATCCCTTGCAAACAAGTCTAGCTTTGTTTCTTGTAACCTCTCCATTTTCATTCATCTTATTTCTGAAAATCCATTTAGTACTGATAACATTTTTATGTTTTGGTCTAGGTACTAAAGTCCATGTCTTGTTTTTATCAATTTGTTCTATCTCTTCATTCATAGCATTTATCCATTCATTATTCTCAAGTGCAACCTTAATATTCTTCAGTTCAAACTCACAAACTAAGCATAAATTTTGTCTTAACTTACTTCTTGTCAGTATCCCAAATTTCCTATCTCCAATGATTTGGTTCTCAGGATGATGCCTTCTAAAAAATATCGCTAGCACTTGATCTCTTCTTTGTTCTTCATTTTGTTCGGGTTCATTTCCTTTCTCGGTAGCTTCTACCTATTCCTCGATTTCCCTTTATTGTTCCTCAATTTCCCTTTGTTGTTCCTCGGTGTTATTTTCCTGATGTTGGGTCAACTTAGCTTGTGGCTTTGGTAGGTACTCTGGATGTTCAACATAAACAAATCTACCATAGTCTTCCGGCTCCTTATTTCTTTCTTCATCATTTTTATCAACAAATTCATTAGCTCTGACATTAGAACTTTCAATAATCTTATTAGAAACCTTATTCAGACACTTGTAAGCTTTACTTTTAGTAGAATATCCAAGAAATATTCCCTCATCCTCTTTAGAGTCAAATTTCCCATTCCTATCATCTTTTAGAATAAAACATTTGCTACCAAAAATTCTGAAGTAACTTACACTTGGTGTGTATCCAAACCATAATTCGTAGGGTGTTTTTTTTGTGCCTTTCTTTAATTGGACTCAGTTCAGAACATAAAAAACTATGCTAAGTTCTTCTCTCCAGTATACTTGTGCAACATTATTTTCTATCATCAGTTTCCTTTCACAATCAACAATTGATCTATTTCTCCTTTCAGCAATCATGTTCTGATGCAATGTTCTAGGTGCAGAAACCTATCTTTTTATGCCAGGCTCATTACAATAGTTAGTGAATTGATCAGAAATAAACTTACCACCTCTATCAGACCTCAAGCATTTATGTTATTTCCCAGTTTCTTTTTCTAATTTTTCTTTGTACAATTTAAAGATTTTGAATGCCTCAGATTTCTCTTTTAAAAACATGATAGTCATTAATCTAGTATAATCATCATCAACTAGAATAAAGTATCTATCTCCATAGTAGCTCTGAGTTCTCATGGGACCACATAGTTCGGTGTGAACTAACTCCCAAATTATTTTTGTTGAATGGTCTTTACTCTTAAAACTAGATTTTTTCATTTTCCCCTTTTGACATTCATGACACATAACATGATCAAGTTTTGTTAGGCTAGGAAATCCTCTAAGTTTTTTCTTTCTATTGATCTTAATCCTGTTATCAAAATTCACATGACATAACCTCTTATGCCATAACCATGCATCCTCATTTTTTACTAGTAAACATGAAGTCTCAACATTGTCAAGATAAAATAAGTTACCTTTAGATTGTCCTCATATTCCAACAAGCTTTCCACTTTCATCAAATATCTTTACCTTCTTGCTTTCAAAAGCTACTCGGTGAGCTGAGTTGTTAAGTCATTCCACACCTAGAAAATTATAATTCAGTCCTTTTACCCAATAAGCATTATCACATTTGATTTTATCATTTATTAATAATGATCCTTTTCCTCTAACCATACAAGGTGTATCATTACCCATTTTTACTGATCCTCCATTATAATGCTCAAGATGATCAAAATTTTCTTCATCACCATTCATGTGATGTGTAAAACCACTATCAATAATCCATGTATCATTTTACTAACTTTAGAGATGAGTGTTGTTTCTACATACTTTTCTTCTTCTTCAAAATCATCTTTCATCGCAACAAATACTACTTCTACATCATCATCTGTGTCGGTATCAGTATCATTCTCTTCAACAAAGTAACATACCTTTTTTCCCTTATCTTTGTGATCTCGGTTGTCTTTGTTGTAGTGTCGGTAAATACTATTTTTTCTCCTTCCCTAGCTTCCTTCACCAAATCGATCTTTGTTTCTATCTTCCTCTTTCCTATTCGGGAATCTACCAGCAATATGGCCAACTTCTTTACAGTTAAAAAATGCTAAAGGTAATTTACCCTTATATCTACCTTTGCCTTTAGGTAATCTCTTGGCCATAAGAGCTTCAAGTTCATCAAGCTCATCATCAGTATTACTATCACTGTCATTCCTTATATTATGTCTACTGCTAGACTTACCAATCTTTAGAGAAGACATGAAAGTAGACTCAACAGATGATACAACACTATTAAAAGAATTGTTCAACTCAAAATTTGTTAGCCTACCAATCAGACTATCAAGAGTAAAAGTGTTGCCAGGTGAAGACCTCATTTCATGTATAGTAGATATTCTGATTGCATATGTAGGGAACAAGGCTCTTAGAATTTTACTTACCACTATATCTTCATCAATGAAACCACTAGATCCTCTGATAGCTTGACTACCTCCTTTATTTGGTTTGTATATTGTACTATATTTTCTCCTTCCTTCATTTTCATATTGTCAAACCTACCTCTTAGGCTTTCAGCTCTAGATCTCTTGACATTAACATCACCACTATAGACTAGAGAAAGTTTATCCCACATTTCCTTTACAGTAGTGCAATTCTTAACATCATCAAATTTTGCATCAGATAGAGTAGCAACAATCTCTATCATAGTAGAGTTGTGTTCTTGTCTGTCTCAACTGATCAAGAGTCAAAGGTTCAGATGGTGGTTGTAAGTAGGCATTTTCAAGTATATGTAAGGCAAAATCTCTAATTTTAGATATGTGAAGTTTCATTCAAATTTTCCATATAGTAATGTTGTCCTTATTCAGCTTTGACACTTCCCTCTTATACATCTTGTAATATTTCTACTAAAGTCCTTAAAACTTTGTTCCAAGAAACACATCTTTGATACCAAATGTTAGAATAACTGAGAGGGGGGTAAATCAATTAGATCAGATATCCTACAGTCCCAAATACAAAGATGTAACACTTTAAACAATTTCCATAAATTCTACAACTCAGTAACATTAACTATTAAATTGTCTGTGCATTTTACCGATTACCTGTAAACCAACGTATTGTGATTACCGACCAAATGAAATATGCAATATGTAAAGTATGATGATAAAAAAATCATCACAGAAATACATAACACAATGATTTAATGTGGAAACCCTGTTAAGGGGAAAACCACCTAGAACTGGTAACCCATAATAATTTTCACTCTTCTGAAGTGAGCTCGGTGAAGAGCTAACCCTGTTGAAGGTTAAAAACACATTATTAGGTGTGACCTTGTTAGAGGATTTAAGAATAATAGTTATCTTTCAACCATCGTTCACTATGGGGTCAATTAGATAACAATGTACATTCCTTGAATGACATAGGTGCATAACATAAGATGGTTAAGTCCACACGGTTAAGAGATTTTATGTATCAATGGTTAAACTGAAATAGTAGTTGATCTGATTACAATACAACTTAATTTGTAGATGTTCAAATCTATTCTAAGCCCATACAAATCCTCTGATCAATATATGAATTCACTTCCTCAACTTACTTTTACTGGGTAATAGCTCTCTGATGCTTGGTACTATTTTGTAGTTTAGTTCTTCTTCAACTAGTTTGATTAGGCATGCATGAAATTGTGTTCACATGAAATTTCTATAGTCTTCTTTCTTCTAGCATGTTTCAATAAATAAACTCATATCTCTTATATAGACAGATAAAACATTTTCATATCAACCATCATATTTTTCCACTTATTCTCCTACGTTGATTTTGCCTCTTAAACCTTCCTTGGCAGATGTGTCAATAACACATTTCAATTCCATCCTTTAGATCTTCTTCAAGTTTTTTTAGCCGCAAATCTCATAAAAAACTTTATTCTCAATCTCAAAATCATAAAAATTTCTAGCTCATCAATTTTTGTTTGCTAAACTTAATCATTTAATACTTTCATCCATACTCGGTTAACAAAGAAATGCATCAGCGAACACAAGTTGGGTTGACACTGTCACTCAATATATGCTACACTGGCTTGGTGCATACTGAAGTGCTTGATTTACCGACCACATTGCCTTGTACATTTTTCTTCCTCCATAATAGATTAATGCAACATAATCAAGTCAATAGTATGAAGTCATAGACTTATCAATAAGTTACCCAAAGTATTATGTATCCTCATCTGTCATATCCATCTTTCTCCATGTAGATATCTCAGTTCTTTATCTTTTCTCTCCTTTACAAATGTTTAGATGTTTGTAACTAACATGATACGCACTGTCAAAACTAGTTGACATCAATGACAACATAATGACTGATTTAATTATCTTACATATCATTTTAGTAACTCGGTGATCTCTAATCACTGATCTTCAAGTCATTCATATATTCAATCAGTTGTAGTTCATCACTTCTATATGTTATTACATCTTATTACATGCATGTGCCACTATTTATAAATGTCTCTTTGTGTTGTCTAATTAGGGATGATTCAAAATGGTAGCTATGTATTTATTTTTCTCTTCATGATGCCGACCCAAAATGACTCTTATTCATGACTAAATTATGTGACATGCTTTCATTGTTCTTGTAGTTATGCTAACACTGTAGTTAGTAAATCACTTCCATGCTCTTTTGTTTATGCATTGGTTTCCCTTACTTTATCCTTTATTAGGGTCATTTCATAGAGGAAACATTTCTTGTGGGTGCATGTATGCTCCAGTAAAGCCATTCCTCCCATTGAGGCATTTTCAATTACTTTAATGTGGGGGTATACACTTTGCTTCTCATTTCAGATTTTTCACACAGAAACACACAATGATGCAATCAAACCTCTCTTTTGGATGGCTAAGGAGAAAATGCTTTCCTTTTATTTTTCCTTTTATTAGCCTTGTTAATGGAGGCAATGCTTTTGTTAAGGATTGATCTTCCCCTCCTTAATCTGTAAGGATACAATACTTTCCTTAGGCTTGATCACTTTCATTTAGATCCCTTAATGGAGATAGTATTTTCCTTAACGATTGATCTTATTTCTTGATCACTTAAGAGAGACAATTCTTTACTTAAGGATTGATCGTCTCTGATAGGTTGACTAGGATAACACAACTTACTAGAATTTAAATGTCATCTTTTATATTATTTTCTCTATGTGTGATCCATATTAGGTAAATCCATTACTATTTTATCAATTGTGTCTTTCTCTCTTTCTTCTCTCTCTTCTAAGTGATGCCTCTACTATTTTGGTTTTGGATTTGATTAAGACTTAATTCACTTGGGGGCTTGATGTTTCTTTGTTTCCTTGATCTTGATAAGATTATTCTTATGTTTTTCTCTACTTTACCATGAGCATGATTTTGTCTAATAATCCCTCTAAAGAGGGGGCTAAATGTATAGTCCTAAAAATTTAGCACCCATTATTGGATACTTTACTAGGACCTATTAGACCGTATTTTGGAAATTTCAAGGTTTAAATGCCCATTATACTTCATCCTAGAAAGATATCTTTTCTCAACCCACTTATGTTCACCTATCCCAACATCCACTTCAAATTTTTTCCTATATCTCATGGTTTAGAATTCCCTTGGCATTATTTCCTAGGAAGCTGGGGCCCAAATTTTACCATGCACCTTATGTCAGGGCATTAACGAGAGTCTTGATTTTGTGATCATCGTAGATCATTTTTGAATCCCAAAGTAATGGACTATAGTATAAGATGATCATATCCCTCATTTTTAGTGTCACGAATGAATGGAAGAATTTTGGTAGTCAAACAATTAAATGTTCAAGCAATCAAGAGAAATTAAGCATTTGGATTCAAGATTTGAAGGAAAGCATCCAAGATCAAGATCTCCAAGTCTCCATTTCTTTAAGATCTATCAATTGAATGGAAGTTTTATCTAATTAAAGCATTTTCTTTTCTATGATGGCCAAGTAGATAAATTCTCAATCAAGAAAGAAGATTATCCTTCTCTTCTCCTTCTCTCTCCTTCATTGCAAGTTGTTTTCAAGCATACCAACATACAAGATCTAGGAGTGGCATTCATAGATCCATGAATTTGTGAGAGGATTCTTGATTCTACACTAGATTCTAAGGTCAACTCTTTGGATTCCAATAATATTTAAGAATCTTCATGGGTATGAGAAATTTCTACATTCCTCCATAAGGGTTTATGCAAGGTAAATCTACCATTTTCTTTTTTATATAATTTTAAGTTCATATATATCTAATATTCCTATTTTTCTACATTATTTTTAATTAAACACTTTAATCAAATTTGTATATCTTTTTACGCATATTTTAGGGAAGTAAATCTATTGTCCCACTTAACGTTTATGTCTCCTCTTGAACCTAGTGGGACATATTCCTTTTGAATGTGCAATTGTAGAAAAGGGAGGTTATTTACCTATCTTTTGCATTGCTTCATTTTTCTCATTGTGTAGTACCAATAATCTAGAAAGATATTTCATTGAGGCTTCATGTGAGATGGGTAGTTTAGATGATGTAGTTGATGTACTGATTGAGTTCCTTATCATATTGGAATTGATAAAATCCTACTCATTTCTAGTAGTGACTTGGAGTATCTATAGTAGATGTGAAAAATGAAAGGTTCTTTGGAAATTGTTAATGTTGTGGCTACCAAGATTGAAGGATATTTAAATTCACCACAATCTATATTCAAAGATGAGAGAATATGAGAGAAGGTTTGGAAGTAATCTAGTGATTGATTTGAAGGATGATGAAACCCCATGTGAGTCATGAAATACAATGATAATGATCAAATTGATGGTTATGGTGAAACATTGTAGGTTTTATATTAGAATTTTAGAAGAAATGGTCGAAGAAACTAGACCATAGCATATATGAACTCAACCTTATCCCTTTGCAGCTCATCATGAATTGTACGACTCAAAATTGCAAACCTTGAGACTTTACATGATAAAGGCTCTAAATAAATATAACATTTAGTATGAATTTTTAGTTGAGCCTAGGATTGCTAATATGAAGAGCATGATAGCTAGAAAAAATTCCTTATTCTGATGAGGAAAGTGTTCAAGGGGACCCTTTTGGCAAATAATGGTTGCAGTGGGAATTTATTAGCTTGCAAAGAAAAAAACAATTGTGGAGGTGGGTGGTAGGACCTATTAGGGTCATGAGTGAGAAAGCAGTAGACATTGACCTGGGAACCACAAATTCAATATTGGAAACCATGGAAGGAGAGAAGCCTATGATTATTATGGATGTAAAAAAGAAAAGGATTATGCCCTTTATGGTTTCTAATACAAAAAATATGGATAGGATTTTTGGGAATATTATAAAATACTAGGTTGTTATGAATCCCCATAATATGTTCTAACTAGTAAAGAGGTCTATTGGGTAGAAGATGAATGAGGTGATTCAAGATTAAAATTTGTTGGTGACATGGTAATAATGTTAAGTTGCATTGTCCATCTAATGGAAAGCTATTTGCAGCTCTAGATATTTTTACAGAGGCTTTAAACATAAATTGTAGATGATGCTTCCATGTTTTCGAACATGGTAAACAACAACTATGTTTTATTAACTTTTATATGTTTTTGTACATTATTCATCCAAGTGTTTTTGAATAAAATTTATAGAAAAAAAAGTCTTGCAAAGGTTCTCTAGGCTTTATTGAAATGTAACATTAAGAGTGGACATGTAAGCAATGCAACTTTTTTTTGCTAGCTGAATTAGAATTTAATTGTGAGATTGTTAGGAATTTTAAAGCCCAACTCACAATCTCTTTGTCTTCCAATATTTTTCTCTCCATCTACTATCCTTTTACATTCTTCAGGGAAATTAATATAGTTATGATTGTATATTATATTAGTGTTATATTTAGCTAATAAAATAGAGTTGTATGTATGATAATTAAAATAAAGGTATGAAAAGGCTTGTTCTCCCTTTCTTTAAACAGGATATAATGTTTTTTTGTAAGCCACTATAAATTTTGTATCATGTGTCTTTGATGTTTGGTATTTTGTTCTTCACAATTTGATTGTTTTTTATGGAAAAATAAGCAAGAGGGTTCTAGCCTATGCAACAAGGAAGACTAATAGCACATTAACAACACATTAACCTTACTAGCTTCAGAGAAGATAAATAGTAGACTAATAGTGTCCAGTCTGCGTCTATCAAAAATAAACTTCCAGATTCTTAACAAAAAGAATGAACCAGAGTGTTAGTTTAACCAAAAGGTTTTGAAAATAGTAACAGTAAACTGTCTCATAGGGAAAAACCAAAGACTTAAAAACTTAACCAAAAAATAGAAAAACCCAAGATACAACCAGGGACCCAAGGGCCTAAAGCAAGACAAAATCATCATGGAACTAGCAGCAGTTAAATCCTATCACCCAACTCCTTGGACAACAAGGTGGCAGCCCATTCTTCCTATAGAAATAGGAAGAGGTCTTTGTTATCCTCATTATCTTGTAGCTTACCACTAGCCATCTTCTCCTACACATTATACAAAGTCACCACCGATGCATGCATCACTTTGAGGGAAAATTTGTTGCAATAAAAAATGCAGGCCTTGATTTCCCTCAAATCTTTCTTGATACCTAGAATCTCCTTGTCTATCTCAGTGAATTTCTACTTGAGGGATCCTTTGAACCTTTCATATCCATCAACAACCATGGTAGCGTGCTCAGTGTGGGGGGGGATTGACCTGTTGGGTGTGGGGAGAGGGTAGGCTCTAGGTATTGTTTTGAGGAATATCATTCACCATGGGTGAGGGATTCAAGAGAGGAATGCTACCAGACCTAAGAGAGCTCAAATACTTAGCAGAGGAGCCCTTAATGGCACCAAAAGAGCTAGAGGTATCCATGTCCTCCAAAAGCATCTTGTTCTCAGAGGCTGCTTCCTTTAGTCATCTTTTACACTTTTCCTTGGAAATTCTATTGGACCACCACCATACAGTACCATCCATTTTAGCCTCTATCCCAACCTGACTATCTGACATTTTTTAGTTTCTTGAGCCTCTTCTCAGCTTCAGGAGTGTTATCTTCCACTGTCTTATCTTTTATTTCTAGAGACATGGAGACATGGCACTCCTCTAAATCCACTGACCTTTTGAAGGGGTTTTGCACACACCTATTGTGACCCTTGACCCTTGTCATCATGTGGGATAAGGTCAGTTTCTTGGATGAACTGGGAAGGAGATTGAGAGGGGTTATCAGCTCTTGAAATACCAACATCCGGGGTGATATCTGTGATAATTATGGGATATTGAGGCAGGGGGAAAATGGCCTTGTGGAAATTATACAAACAAAGAAAAAGGCCTTGGTGAAGGATGGGAATTGGTTTCTCAGGGTTTTTTTTCTCCTTTATGTCCAGGATGTTTCTTTCCAATGAGTGGAGGAGGTAGAACGGGATGGAAATAAGGTCTCTATTCCTGATATGATTAAGAAATGACATGTGGTAGTAGTAAAAGATAGTAAATTTTTCCTCAAGAGTAAAATACTTCATAATGATATGACAAACCTTAGGCAAGAAGTCAGGGAGCAACTCATGGTTGAAACCTCTAGACTTCTTAACAGACTTTTCTCCAAGCCTCAAGAATTGGTTGAGGCCGGTCATGTCTAACCTTCTGCTATTTTTCCTATATTTCCTTCCCTCCATCAAAAGCCCCGTCGCTTTACCAATAAAATGCTTGTTTATATGAAAGTGGATGCCCC
Organism: Chamaecyparis obtusa; assembly: GCA_027943335.1. Taxonomy (NCBI): domain Eukaryota; kingdom Viridiplantae; phylum Streptophyta; class Pinopsida; order Cupressales; family Cupressaceae; genus Chamaecyparis; species Chamaecyparis obtusa. The sequence goes on along the minus strand of BSBK01004635.1, from coordinate 31,373 downwards.
TGATAGAAAACTTTATATTGTTCCATGAGGATAGAAATTGATTAGAATTTGTTCATCATGGCCACCCTTCATCCTTTCCATAAAACCCCAATGCCATTGTCTTTGCAGTAGTGAAGAACCAAAGGATCAGACATGAACTCCTATTCAATTTTGTCAAGTTCAATGTGTAGATTTTTTCCGCCCATCTAGACCTGACTAGTTTCCACAGCAGACACCTTCTAAAAATTATAGATCCAAGCTTTGCAACCTAGTGCATAAAATAGGGCTTTTTGAGTTAACCATTTAATGCAAATTTTTCTCATAAAAGGCACATGTTGGGTGATCTTTGGGGAAACAAGCCCCGTATAGTGAAATCTAGCAGATCTCCAAGCATAATAATTATAAGTTAAGCCATTTTTTTCCATTAATGTCCTTGATAGTCAAAATGACCAGCTAATGTAGACAACTTCCTTTCCACACGTAATCTCTCAAAAGGAAATTATGAACCTTTATTAAATTTTTTGCATACATAGTCATAATTAAAATAATCATCATATTAAGCCAACAAAGAAGCTTGGTGGGGCCCTCAACAAAACTATGAGCAATGGGACCCATTTTTAATGTTACTGGTGTCATGATTTTCTCACTCAATTAGCCGTTGGGTCTCCTCTGGTAGCACACTAATCCCCTCCCAACTAACCACACTAGTTTGGTTGAGCCCAATAACAAGCACATAATCAGCCATCGAGTTACCTTCCCTATAAGTGTGGGAAATGATAGTGTTCTGGAAGTTGTTCAGAAGCTTGAGAATTTCCACTATAATGGTGTTCACCCACCATCCAGTGCTTGATCTTCGGCTAATAGCCTACACAATAACTCTGGAATCCCCCTCGATCATCAGCAACCTAATATTCTTAGAGATGAAAATTTTTACCCCCCATTAAAAAGTCGTGCCTTCGGCTTGGTTGACATTACTATTTCTAAGTGGCCCAACATAAGCCAAAAGGCAAGAACCATTGTAGTCCTATAGCACACCACCCCCACCCTAGGAAAGATTATTCTCCGCCCCATCAAATTTTAATTTGATCTAGCCTGTTAGCACTGGTAAAAAATTTCATGGCTGCATCCCCTTTTCCTAGCCTTTGTAGTTGTTTTTCCCTATTTTCTGGCAAAACCCTAGGCAAAAATTCAAAAAATCTAGCCATTCCCATGAAAAAACCCTTCTTTTGTCTCACCCTGTTCTAATTTTGTGTTACCTTTTTTGTGTCACTTAGAGATCCCTTTGTGCACATGGTTATTTTCTCTCCCAGTGTTCACTGCATCAGGTAATACTTTTTCATGCCTTACAATCTTTTCAGTGGTTCAGTGAATAGTGTTCGCATAATCTCTAAGTGCCTGGCGGTCTTATCTTTTTATCTAGCGACTTGGCGAACACTGATATCTTTTTCCCTTAGTCACTCATTCATGAAATGGAAGTGCCCTGCAGTGAGATTCCAAATCGATGATTATCTTATAAGTAGATAAAATCTTTCTGGCTCATCAAATCTTGCGCCCGCTGTTGATTTCTTATTGTGACATAGCTTTTCTTTTAAAGTACATCCACTTGCCAGGTGTGCTGATTTGGCGATATCTGATTGGTCCATGAGGTGTGGAGATGACTTATGTTAGTGGGTCCACTGTTAGAGAATCTACAGAGTAGTATAAAGAGTTGATCCAATGGTTGTCATAAGATCTAATAGAATATGTCAGAGGTATGTGAAGATGAGACAACCATTGATCTCTCTTCAGGCGGACCCAGTTAATGGTCTAAGGATTTGGTAGAGTGGTTAAATCTTTGGCGGTCCTGATAAAAATCTTTGGTGTTCACGCATTCTCATAATTATTTGGTAGAGTTCAAAACTTTCAGCAAATGGGCGAATAGGTGTATTCACTGAATCTCTAGATAAAGTAGCAGTGTTTCAAGTTTTTCTGCAAATTGGTGAGATCTCTTTGGTTGCTAATTCACTAGATCATCAGTGGGCCCTCATTCTTTTTTATGTATTTGCCAGTTCATGAAGAGTAACCCGAGATTAAGAAAGGACTTCACGATTCAGTGAAAAGCTTTGTTTGCTAAATCATTTGATCTAACGTGGGTTAAGTAATTTATTCTCCGACTTGGAGTTTCCCTGCAGTCGCGTATTTGCCGAGTGGTCAAAGGGTTAAGTGATTGCTAAGAACGGTGGGACCATTTTCCATGTGTTCCTGAGGTGTGAAGTTTTGATTGGCTATGGATTATAGGTATGTAGACACATCAGTGGGGCCAAGGATTTCCAGTTTCAGTAGTTATGATAGTGTCAGAGAATCAACAATTGGCATGTGATCTTAAGGGTTTTCTATGACACTTGTGAACTTAAGATGGCCATTGATTTCATAGCCTATGAGAGGGTTTTCAGGGCAATGAGAGATTCTCCATCTGACAGTTGTCTTATAATCTGAAAGCATCTTTTGGCTCTATGTGAACTTCAAACGACCATCAATCTTCTTGACGTGGGCCCAGTTAAGTTTTTCAGTCTTTTGGCGGTTGGGATAAAGGGTTAGCAGTGCTGACCAAGTCCAAAGGTTTCACTCTTTCATGCAATAAAATGGTGAAGTGCTAAAAGTTCTGGCAATTTGGTGAATGGTGTTTGTGTATTAGCCAAATGATTTGGCGGTGCTCTCAAAATTCTTGTGAATGAGCGAAGGTTTTCTCAGTCGCGTATTTGGCAGTTTCTTATAAAGTAAAAGGCATAACCTGGGAAAAGGAAAGATCAAATGGTCATGATATAAAGTTGATTTTAGTTTTAATGTTGACCACCAATTTGTTGCTAGAGCCGTAAAGTAACCATTGCAATTCAAATTCAAATTTTTGAAGGTTTCTCAGTGACAGAAAGGAATGGTTTTTAATGCTTTCATGGCTGGATTTGATTAGTTTGGTGGTGCCGATTGTTGTGGTGTGGTCCAGTGAGTATGATAATTGATTGCAGGGAGTTTTATGCCATGGGGAGAATGATTAATGGTGCTCGAGGTGTGTTGTAGGTGTCAAATCAGATGAATTTGTAGGAATTTCTTGATCTTTAGTACATTTCCAGAGGATTTACCATAAGTGAGGGTTGATTTTGGATTTGATTGTAGAGGTTGCTTGGTTTTCCCTCCCAGTGTATTAATTTTTGATCTGTTTGAATTGTATGGTGGGTGGAAACCCTACCCCTTACCCTGGTTATTTGTAGCTTGTTGCATCCTAACATGTTTAGGATTCCAAGGTAACTAGTGGTATATAGTGTTGATTTTGTGATTTTGTAGAGGTTCCAGTTGCAAAGTTCAAACTCAGTCCTGAGTTTCTAGTCCCAAGGTTCTATAATAGTTTTTGAGTCAGTGTTTGTTAATGAAAGAAGAAAGTTGTAGGTCTAAGCTGTAGTTTGCAAGCAGGGTGCTTTGTGGATCATTGTATACACAGAAGGAATTCATCATACTTAATACAATTATCTGGTTCTTATCTCTCCTTTATGTCAAGTCAAGTAAGCTTTGAGTTTTCTGGCTCATTACATATTGTTTGTATGTATGTATCTTCATTCTTGAGTTCTAATCTAGGATTGGATTAAATTATGCTCTAGGTGAGATATGGGTTTGCCCTTGTCTATGTAAGGATCTCTTGTAAGCAGTAAAGATTAGGATAAATGTATTAATGGCTATGAATTCTTGGATATTCTGAAGTTTGTGTGTCTTTGTGTCTAAGGACTCTTTCCCAATGGATGAGGCACTGGCCTAAATGAGTATTCCTCTTGTTAACATACATTGGTTGAAGTTATTGCCTCCCAAAAATATTGAAATCAATAACCTTTTTAAGCTTTAAGTAGTTGGTTGTGTGGTTTTGTTACCCTATAGTAATAGAGAGTCAATGAATGTGGGGTTAGCATTTAGGACTTTCTTACTATTAATCTATTGTTTAGACCCAGTCTTTGGTGTGTAAAGTGTAGTTTTTACTAGCTTAGGTGCACCCACCTTGGTTTTGTAGAGCCAAAAGTGAAGAGGGTAGTCTTGTCCCTATTGTTGGTCTAGTTACCAACAAGTTGGCTTAGGTGATCCCTATACATTTTGGAACTAACCACTCCTAAAATCTATCTAAAGGTATATTGGAAGCCTAACAGCATAAGTGTCCATTTTGAACACCAACAAGATGGTGACTCTTCTGGGGATATGTTACAAAAGTCTATAATAACCAGTAGGTCATCATTGGAAAAATAGGGTTATTCTTGTCCCTTGTCTTGTCAACTCATTTGGATATTTATTAAGTGAGGAAGTTATATTGTAAGATTCCCAATATACTTGGGTGGCAACTCAAACATCTCTACGATAGTGCTAGTCAGTAGATTTTTTACAAATGAGTTATAGAGGTACCAGGTCCCAGAGAAAGGAGCATCTTGAAAATATAATGGAAGAAGGTATTCCAAGCTCTTCCAGGCCTAGTCAGACACGGGGAGAAAAGAAGAAAAGAAATATTTCTCATACTTGGAGAAATAAAAAGGATACAAGGCAAGAAACTCAAACCAAGCCTAGTCAAGAAGAAAATATTTCAGAATATGAAGAGGCTATTGATTTGGGATTAAACCAGTATGAGGATGAGTTTCAAGTGGGAGATGATGAGTCTAAGACTACTCTCCTTGAATCAAAAGAGATCTTTGAGGAGGTCTATGAATTAGAAAGAAGAGTCCAAGAATAAGTTGCTATTAGATAGCAAAGAGAAAAGGACAAAGAAGATAGAGTAAGATAAGCAATGATAAGGGCTGATTAGCTAAAGAGGCAGTTGTTAAGATAGATGATAGAGTGTGTCTTGTGACATACTTAAATGCTTTTGATGCAAAGATGGGTTACCTTTTAAGGGATAAGAACCCTATAAATCTTGGGGAGGCTTATAAGTTAGCTATCAACATAGAAAGTAATAGAAGAATATCAGGAAAATTAGGGAGAAGAGATGATTATAGGCCTCAAGTGCAAAATAAGAAAGAGATGGGAAGGTCTGCTAATTCTAAGCCAAAGGAGGAGGATAATCTAAAGTAGATTCTAAGTGCTTTAGAGGATTTGAAGCCTGATGAAAAAAGAAACAATAGGGTTGCAACAAATGACTGCCCTATTTCAAGTAATTTTAGCAGGCAACCAAGAATGCAAAATTACCCATACAATACTCGGTGAAAGGATGACAAGCCCATTTTTCTAGTTAAGAGGGATAGGCCTGATGATAGGATTCCTAATCCTTTACAAAGAAATTCAGTTAATATGAATGATGATGTCCCATGGTGTATTTCTTGTCAATCTCCTCATAGTCCAGAGCATTGTGTTATTGCTCTGAACTTATCTAAGAATCAATAACATGAAGAACAATATGATCAGAGTGGTTTTGCAATGACTTCTTCACATGCATGGGATGAGGTTGACTCTACTGATGATGAGGAAGAAGAGTTTGATGATGTTGGATGTAGTATAGTGAAGTGTGAGGAACATGTTTCCTTGAGGAGGCCCTTTGATGAAGAAATTTCTCAAATCACTACAGACATGGTCACTCAAGCCAGGAGCAATTATAATTTGAGAAATAGGATAGTTGGAAGAAAAAATGGTAAACTTGGTAGCATGCTTATCAAGAAATTAGAAAAGAGTACACAAAAACATGAGGAAAAGGAGAAAGATGTTGGTGTTGTCAGTAAGGTTAAAGTAAAAAAGAATATGGGACCTACTGCAATACCTCAAGGTAAAGCAAAGACACCAGAGATAGTTGTTCCCATACCTCAGAAGGATGATGAGTTTCTACACAAGGGTAAGTCTAATTTGACTATCAAAATAGAAGATAAAGATGTCACTATGATTAAGGATGACATGGGTAGCCATACATATGTCCCCATTGATATGATTAAATTGCTTTCACAAATAACTGTCAAGGTTCCATTGTTAGAAATGATGAGAATAGAAGAGCACAATGTCAAGGCCTTGGATTGGGTAAATGGTGCCTCTTCTATAAAGATCCAAGAAATGAATAGAGGTGATAAGCATGTGGCTTCTTTAGAAGACACACCTGACAGTAAAAATGAAGAAATTATCTCTAAGATTCCTCAGAGGTATTTGGATGCAAACATTGTAAATACTACATCAGGGACAGTGGATCCTTTTTTCTTGTCCCTTAACGATAAATGGAAAATTGTTGAATAATTGCATGATTGATTCAGGAGCATCAAACACTATCATGCCTGTAGAGATCATGAAGTCATTAGGATTAAAGGTTGATACACCTCATGGGAGATGCCAAGCTATGGAATCAAGAGAAGTGCTAGTTATTAGTACCATTGAGGCTTTGCCTTATAAATTAGTAGCATTTCCTAACAAACAACTAACTATGAGTGTTCTTGTAGTTGATATCCCCCCTCAATATGGAATGTTGTTATCTAGAAAATGGAGTGCTTCTATGGGAGGAAGTATTCAATGTGACTTATCTTTTGCTACTTTTAGCATTGAAGGAGGAAGTGTGAAAGTTTCAAGGGAAGCTAGAACTCCACATATGATTGAGGAGGATGAAGAGGAAAACATGAATTGCTTTGTTGACACTAACATTGGTTCTTGCCAAGTTCAGGAGAGAGAGATGCAAGGGAAGGTCAAGCCTATCCTTTTGGCCGATGATGAAAATAACATGGCAGAAGGTAATGTCTTATGGACTCTATATTTTGATGGTTCAAGTTCAAAGGAAGGTGTCAGAGAAGGAGTGCTATTGATATCCCCAAGTGGTAAGACTTTCAAGTTTTTTTTCACTCTCTTCTTCCCTTGCACAAATAATGTTGCCAAATATGAGGCCCTACTAATTGGTTTGAGACAAGCATCAAAACATGGAATCAAACATCTTAGGGTGATTGGTGACTCTAAGTTAATAGTTTCTCAGATTAGATCAAAGTATGCATCAAATAATCAAAGGCTGAAATAATATAGAAATGTTGTTTGGGATGAAATTGAAGGTTTCAGTGCCTTTGGTATTGATTGGGTGGATAGAAGCCAAAATAGGATGGATAACTTATTAGCAAACATAGCATTAAGGCTAGAGGATATTACTTTTGCAGGGATATCCAGGATTGAGTGTAAATCTAGGCCTTCTATCCCAGACAATGTTGAGAATTGGCAAGTTTTCTCTGATGATTAGGATATACTAAGGTTTTTGCAGTGTGAATCTCATTTTGATGGTCAGGAAATGGATTTTAGCACTTATGTTGACATCAGAAATGGAAAAAAGACTGTTCTTGGGAAAGAAGTTTTACAATTGAAATCAAATAGGATCCCAAGGGGATTGGTTGCTCTTGAGAGGGCATTTGATGATAAAGAAAGGATTTGATTTCCTAAATTTTTTGACAAGATAAATGATTTGGAGGAAGTAAATTTAGGAACAAGTCAAGTACCCAAAAATTTTTACATAGGTAAATGTTTGTCTCAAAGAACTAGGAATAATCTGATTGATCTTCTCAAAAAATTTAGACATGTCTTTGCATGGTCTTATGATGATTTGAAAGCCTATAGAGAAGATCTATTCTAGCATGAAATACCATTGAAGGAAGGTACTAAACCTTTTAGGAGAAGTTAAGGCTTGTGAACCCTACCTTGGCACCAAAAATGCAAGATGAACTCAAAAAGATGATGGACGCTGGCATTATCAAGCCTATCAGACATTCTACTTGGGTGTCAAACTTGGTTCCAGTCAGAAAAAAGAATAGTGACATTAGGTTATGTGTTGATTTTAGGAATTTGAATGTCAATTATTTGAAGGACAATTATGGTTTGCCTGATATGGAGAATATGCTGCAAAGGGTTACTAGATTATAATTAATGTCCATGATGGATGGTTTCTCTAGATATAATTAGGTCATGGTCAAGGAGTCAGAATAGTTTAAGACTGCATTCACTACCCCTTGGGGAACATATGTTTATGTTAGAATGCCTCTTGGTCTGACAAATGTACGAGCTACTTTTTAGAGAGCTATGGATGTGGCCTTTGTGGACTTCATAAACAAATTTCTAGTAGTATATCAGGATGATCTCATAGCATATTTAGAAAAGGAAGATCAGCATTGTGAGAATCTTGAGAAGATTTTTATTAGAGCTTTGGAGTATGGGATTTCTTTGAATCCAAAGAAGTGTTCTTTTGGTGTTGTGGAAGGCAAGCTCTTAGGACATATTGTGTCCAAGGATGGAGTGAGAATTGACCCTGAAAGGGTTATGGCTATAGATAAGCTTTCACCACCTAGAAATGTTAAAGGAATACAATCTTTCTTTGGGCAGGTAAATTTTCTAAGGAGATTTGTTACAAATTTTGCAGAAATCAATCTCCCTATCCCTAGGATGTTGAAAAAAGAAGCAAAGATTGAATGGAATGAAGAAGCAGATGAATCTTTTAGAAGTATCAAAAAGGCCATCAAGGATGCTCTAGTTTTAAGGACACCTGATTATGGTAAGCCTATGTAGATATTTTCTTTTTCTTCTTGTCATACAGTTGCAGCAATTTTATTACAAAAGAATTCAGATGGATATGAACAACCCATATCATTTTTTAGTAAATCCTTACAAGCAGCAGAATTGAAATATGATATTACTAAGACACAGGCTTATGCCTTAGTCAAAGCAGTCAAGGCTTTTAGATGTTATCTTGTAGGAGCCAAGGTGGTTGCTTATGTTCCTAGTGCTGCAGTTAAGGATATATTTGTGCAACAAGAAGTTTCAGGAAAAAGATGTAGATGGATCAATAGGATCCAAGAATTTAATATTGATATCCAGATTACAAAATTGGTAAGAGGCTTAGGTCTTGCGAAATTAATGGCACAAAGAAATTTAATTGCAAATCATGTGAATGTGTTAGAAGAAGAACAAAGACCATATGTTTGTGATATGGATCATTGTGAATGGTACAAAGATGTTATTGGTTACTTGCAAAGATTGGTCCTTCCCCCTAAGATGGATGAAAATAGAAGGAGAACTGTCAAGTTGCAATCAGCAAGGTATGCCATTATACATGGTGAGTTATGGTGGAGAAGCAATGAAGGAGTATTGCTAAAGTGCATGGACCATGAGAGGTCTGAGGCTCTATTGAAGGAAATGCACCAAGGTGTCTGTGGAGGACACTATATGGCAAAGACCACAACTCACAAGATCCTTAGGTCTAGATTTTGGTGGCCTACAATTTTTAAGGATACACATCAGTTTGTAAGGTGTGATGCATGTCAGAGATTTGTTGGAAAGTTGAAATTTATTAAAAATTTTCCACTCAGACCTATTGCAGTTCAGGCTCCTTTCCAGAAGTGGGTTATTGATTTTAATGGAGAAATTCTAAATAAATCTAGTGGTGGACATTCTTAGATACTAGTGGCAACAAACTATTTTACCAAGTGGGTTGAAGCTATCCCTACTAGAAAGGCTACTAGCAAAGTTGTGATAGATTTTATGATGTAGAGCATCCTCACCAGGTTTGGTTGCCCAGAGGTAATTATGGTTGATAATGCAATGTGTTTTAGATCACAGGAGTTTGATGATTTCTATCAACAATATGGGATACACATTTTAATTTCTTCCCCATATCATCCATAAGGAAATGGCTAGGCTAAGTCCAGTAATAAAAGTCTAATCAAGATTCTCAAGAGGGTGTTAGACAAGAATAAGAAAGCCTGGGACTCAAAGCTATGGTGGGCATTATGGGCTAATAGGGTAACTATTAAGAGGGCCATAGGTTGTGCTCCATTTGATTTGGTGTATGGAATAAGTGCTAGATTGCCACAAAATAATTTATTGCAGATGTATAAGATCATCTAGGCATATGATGCAGATTTGAGTGATGAGATGAGAGTAAGAATGGATGAGTTGATCTAGTTGGAGGAGGTGAGGAGAGATGCACATGAAAGAAATGAGACATTGTAGAGAAAATGTAAGAATTTGTTTGATAGAAGGGCTTCTCAAAGGATTTTTGAAATTGATGACCTTGTCTTGATGTGGAAAGCAAGGTTAGAAGATAAGGGGAAGCATGGAAAAATTGATCCAATTTGGTTGGGCCCTTATCTAATTGAAAGAAAATGGGGGATAGACTCTTATGTCCTGAACGATTTAACTGGTGGTACTTTGGAATTGCCTATTCATGGACAATTCCTAAAGTTTTACTTCTCCTATAGTATCTTTTCCATGAATAGTAGTTTAGGTTTTCCCCTATACAGTCATCTATTTTTTCTTTTTGGGTTGAAATTTTGAGTTGGTCTACTCTTCCAAAAGATTCTAGCTTGCTTGTTGTATCTGCAGGAGATACACGTCCCTGAGTATGAGCCACTATTAGCACTGGTAAAAAATTTCATGGCTGCATCCCCTTTTCCTAGCCTCTACAATTATTTATCCCTATTTTCTGGCAAAACACTAGTCAAAAATTCAAAAGATCTAGCCGTTGCCATGAAAAAACCCTTGTTTTGTCTTGCCCTGTTCTAATTTTGTGTTACCTTTTTTGCATCACTTAGAGATCCCTTTGTGCACATGGTTTTTTTCTCTCCTAGTGTTTGCAGAATTGGATAATATTTTTTCATGCCTTATAATCTTTTTGGCAGTTCAGTGAATAGTGTTCGCATAATCTCTAAGTGCCTGGCGGTCTTATCTTTTTATCCAGCGACCTAGCGAACACTGATATCTTTTTCCCTTAGTCACTCATTCATGAAATGGAAGTGCCCTATAGTGAGATTCCAAATCAAAAATTGTCTTATGAGTGGATAGAATCTTTCTGGCTCATCAGATCTTGTGCCCACTGTTGATTTCTTGTTGTGACCAAGCTTTTCTTTTAAAGCGGGTCCACTTGCCAAGTGTGCTGATTTGGTGGTATTTGATTGGTCCATGAGGTGCTGAGTCGACTTATGTCAGTGGGTCCTATGTTAGAGAATCTACAGAGTAGTATGAAGATTTGATCCAATGGTTGTCGTAAGATCTGATAGAATATGTTAGAGGTATGCAAAGATGAGACAACCGTTGATCTCTCTTTAGGCAGGCCCAGTTAATGGTCTAAGGATTTGGCCGAGCTATTAAATCTTTGGCGGTCTTGATAAAAATCTTTGGTGTTCACACATTCTCATAATTATTTGGTAGAGTTCAAAACTTTCACCAAATGGCTGAATAGGTGTATTCGATGAATCTCTAGATAAAGTAGCAGTGTTACAAGTTTTTCTGTGAATTGGCGAGATCTCTTTGGTCACTAATTCACTAGATCATCAGTGGGCCCTCATTCTTTTTTATGTATTCACCAGTTCATGAAGAGTAACCTGAGGTTAAGAAAGGACTTCATGATTCAACAAAAAGCTTTGTTCACTGAATCATTTGATCTAACATGGGTTAAGTAATTTATTTTGCGACTTGGAGTTTCCCTACAGTCGCGTATTCTCTGAGTGGTCAAAGGGTTAAGTGATTGCTTAGAATAGTGGGACCATTTTTCATGTGTTTTTGAGGTGTCAGGTTTTGATTAGCCATGGATTACAGGTATGCAGACATGTCAGTGGGGCCAAGGATTTCTAGTTTCAGTAGTTCTGACAGTGTCAAAGCATCGACAATCGACTTGTGATCTTAAGGGTTTTCTTTGACACTTGTGAACTTAAGACGACCATTGATTTCATATCCTATCAGAGGGTTGTCAGGGTAGGGAGAGTTCTCCATCTGACGGTTGTCTTATAATCTTAAAGAATCTTTTGGCTCTATGTGAACTTTAGACAACCATCGATCTTCTTGATTCGGGCCCAGCTAAGTTTTTCAATCTTTTGGTGGTTGGGATAAAGGGTTAGTGGCACCGACAAAATCCAAAGGTTTCACTCTTTCGTGCAATAAAATGGTGAAGTGCTAAAAGGTCTGGTTATTTGGTGAATGGTGTTCACGTAGTAGCTAAATGATTTGGTGGTGCTCTCAAAATTCTTGTGAATGAGCTAAGGTTTTCTTAGTCACGTATTTGCCAATTTATTATAAAGTAAAAGGCATAACCTGAGAAAAGGAAAGATCAAACGGTCATGATATAAAGCTGATCTCAGTTTGAATGTTGACCAAAATTTTTTTGCTAGAGCTATAAAGTAACCATTATAGTTCAAATTCAAATTTTTGAAGGTTTCTCAGTGATAGAAAGGACTAGTTTTTAATGCTTTCATGGCTGGATTTGATTAGTTTGGTGGTGCTGATTATTGTGGTGTGGTCCAGTGAGTATGATGATTGATTGTAGGGAGTTTTATGCCATGGGGAGAATGATTAACTCTGCTTGAGGCATGTTGTAGGGGTCAAATCAGATGAATTTGTAGGAATTTCTTGATCTTCAGTACATTTCTAGAGGATTTACCGTAAGTGAGGGTGGATTTTGGATCTAATTGTAGGGGTTGCTTGGTTTTCCCTCCCAGTGTATTAACTTTTTATCGATTTGAATTGTATGGTGGGTGGAAATCCTAACCCTTACCTTCATTATCTATAGCTTGTTGCATCCTAACCTGTTTAGGATTGCAAGGTAACCAGTGGTATATAGTGTTGATTTTGTGATTTTGTAGAGGTTCTAGTTGAAAAGTTCAAACTTAGTCCTGAGTTTTTGGTCTGAAGGTTCTATAATAGTATTTGACTCAGTGTTTGTTAATGAGAGAAGAAAGTTGTAGGTCTAAGCTATAGTTTTCAAGCAGGGTGCTTTGTGGTTCATTGTATACACAAAAGGAATTCATCATACTTAATACAATTATCTAGTTCTTATCTCTCCTTTGTGTCAAGTGAAGTAAGCTTTGAGTTTTCTAGCTCATTACATATTGTTTGTATGTATGTATCTTCATTCTTGAGTTCTAATCTAGGATTGGATTAAATTATGCTCTAGGTGAGATATGGGTTTTCCCTTGTCTATGTAAGGATGTCTTGTAAGCAGTAAAGATTAGGATAAATGTATTTATGGCTATGAATTCTTGGATATTCTAAAGTTTGTGTGTCTTTGTGTCTAAGGACTCTTGCCCAATGGATGAGGCACTGGCCTAAATGAGTATTCCTCTTTTTAACATACACTGGTTGATGTTATTGCATCCCAAAAATATTGAAATCAATAACCTTTTTAAGCTTTAAGTAGTTGGTTGTGTGGTTTTGTTACCCTATAGTAATGGAGAGTCAATGAATGTTGAGTTAGCATTTAGCACTTTCTTACTATCAATCTATTGTTTAGACCTAGTCTTTGGTGTGTGAAGTGTAGTTTTCACTGGGTTAGGTGCAGAGGGTAGTCTTGTCCCTATAGTTGGTCCAGTTACCCTAAGATCCCTATACATTTTGGAATTAACCACTCCTAAAATCAAGCTAAGGGTATATTGGCAACCTAAGAGCATAAGCATCCATTTTAAACACCAACATAGCCAACGGTTGGGGAAACCCATCGAGTAGCCTTTCGGGCCATCAACTTGGTGTTGTTGAACCTAGTGAAGCTAGCTAGCAAGTTATAATTATCAATAGTTTTGATCTCTAAGGCTGAAGGGGGTGCCGAAGGGAGTTTCCAATTAGCAGAGGTAGCATTCTCACATAGGAGCTTGGTGCCCATATAGAGAGAGGCCTCAGGCGGGGACTCAGTCTCCCTGAATATCCTATTGTTCCTTTCTTTCCATATAGTCTAGAAAATGGGTGGGGGGAGTAAGTGCCATAGGACCTAGAGGAGAGGGTGATTGAAAGGGGATCACCAAAGAGTAAACTAGTGGACATCCACCCCAAGGACCCGGGAGATCCCCGGTCTACCAATAATTCCCTGCCAAATACTAGCAGAGTAGTCATAGTGTATGAATAGGTGGTTCACATTTTCTTCCTCCTCTTTGTAGAGGACACATCTGGTGGCCAAGGAGAACCCTCTTTTTATAAGGTTGTCATGGGTTATCACTTGGCCATGTATGAGCGTCCACCAGAAGAATTTGATTTTCAGAGTGAGGTGAGGGATCAACACATTTTCCCAATCTCTAGGGTTGTTCTCCTCCTTCAGAAGTAGGTTGTAAGTAGTCTTGACCAAGAAAGTTCCCACTTGGGTGGGTTCCCAAATGATAGAGTCCTTGCCATTAACTCTAGGAATTCTAAAATTTCCCAAAATTTCCATAAGTTCTTTAGCCAAGTGTTCCAACTCAGGTCTATTTCTAACGAGGTGCGCTCCATTTTTCCATCGACCACCAGTCATGTAGTTGTAGGTTCTATCACCATGGATAGATCTGAGGTAAGTCATGAGGAGGCCAAACTACCTAGCAAGGGTAGTGAAATTATGGATCCATGAGTCGTGCTAGAATTAGATGGATCGCCCATTTCTAAGTTTCCAGATTGCACCCTTAGAAAGCATGGTTTTGCATTTGCAAATATTTTTCCAAAGTTTGGAACTATGGGGAAGGTCATTTTCCTAGTACAACATCCCATAAGGGTTCCCTTGAACATACTTAGCTTCCATGATTTTACACCAATCTTCTTTTCTTTCCATAAGATTCCATGATATTACACCAATCTTCTTTTCTTTCCATAAGCTTCCATGCCACTTTCATGGTGAGGACCCTATTCAGCATGCCAATTCTCCTAAGTCCCAGGCCTCCTAGTCTTTTAGGAAGATAAACAATTTCCCAATTGACCAAGGACATCCTCTTTTTCTCTTCAGAGCCAGCCCACATAAATTTTCATTGAATCTTTTCAAGCCTATCAGCCATGTATTTTTTGATCTTGAAGAGTGACAAAAAGTAAATAGGTATCCCCTGGAGAGTAGAAGCTACCTACTGGAGTTTACCAACATTACTTAGGATCTTCCCTTTCCAGCTAGCAAGTTTCCTCTTGGTTCTCTCTATGATGGAATTCAAGAAATATTGAGAGACCTCTTTGACAGTTAGAGGGAGGCCTAGGTAGGTGGAAGGGAGCGAAACTTACTGACATCCCAGGATTTGAAGAACTCTAGTTTGGTCTCAACAGGGGTATTAAAGAAGAACAATCTACTTTTTTCATAGTTGATGCACTACCCCAAGGCCATAGCATAAGTCTCCAAAATTTTCTTCCACTATCTAGATTCAATCACCGAATATTACCCAAAGAGGAAAGTGTCATCAACAAATTGTTCCAGGATAGTTTGCTGCAGAGTGGAAGCTTGTTTGACACCTTTTATTCTTCCCATGGAAGAGAGCACAACCAGATTCCTGCTAAGAACTTCAGTGACCATAATGAACATATAGGGAGAGAGGGGGTATCCTTGTCTAAGACCTTTTTCAGGTTGAAAGAAGCCCCCTAGGGAGCCATTGACCAACACAAAGAAACTAATAGTTTGTGTACATTCTTGAATGATGTGAATACCCTTATCATTAAAGCTCATTCTACTATGAATTCTTAGAAGAAAGGACCAATTAACCTTATCATAAGCCTTAGATATATCAAGTTTGAAAGCCATGCCTAGTGCTTTTCTCCAGTCCATGGAGTAAATAATTTCATGTGTGGATATGGCAGCATCCAAGATTTTCCTTCCCTACACAAAACCTTTCTGAGTAGGGTTGATCAATTTGTCTAGAAGGTGCTTCAATCTATTAACAAGAATCTTAGTGAGGATCTTATAGAACATGTTGCACAGACTGATAGGTCTAAGGTCTAGCATAGAGGTAGGCTTGTCATTCTTAGGGACCAACACAATATAGGTCTTGTTATGCTACTTCAACAGTCTCCCGATTCTAAAGAATTTTATGGCAGCATGGGAGACCTCAAGGCCAACAATATCCCAATATTCATGAAAGAAGGCTAGGGGGAATCCATTGGGTCCCGATGCTTTGTCAATGTGAGTAACAACACATTAGATTCGCTCTAGGAGTTGGTCTTGGATGTTGATTGGGCACATGTGTCCAGCATTAGAGTATAAATTTATGAAGTAATTGGCCACAACATGACTAATTTTGTCCTTCTTAGAAACTTCACTCCCCCTATCATCCCTAATGGTGTTAATAGTATTTCTTCTTTTGTGGTTTCTAAAAGATCTATGAAAGAAGGTCATGTTTTGGTCACCTTTTGTAAGCCACTGGATCCTGGATCTCTATTTCCAGTAGATTTCTTCCCTTTTCAAGGCTTCCTTCCACTTGTGTCTTGTCTTTTCCTCCTCCATTTGAAGCTGGGTGTTGACATTTCTAGTAGCAAGTTGGGCTTGGAGGAATTCCAATGTCCTCGTAAGCTCATTTTTCTCCTCGAAGAAGTCACCAAAATATTGTTTTCTCCAGCCTTTGACCTCTCTTCTAATAATTTACAACTTTTGAGAAATCTTGAACATGGTAGTTCTCCTAATAGGGGTGGCCCACTAGGATTTCACTTGGTCTCTAAATGAGGGGTGGGAGCACCACATACTCTCAAATTTGAAGGGATTCAGACCAAACCTAGGAGAGTCAGACCAGTAAAGGAGGAGAGGGTTATGATCAGAGGTGGTTTTGGGGAGGGAAGACAAAGTGGAGGTTAATCACAAGTCCCATGAAGAGGTGGCCAAAACCCAGTCCAGATGTAATTGGATGGGATGAGAGCCTTTTCTATTGTTGGACCAAGTAAAGGGATTACCTCGTAGGTCAATGTCCAGGAGACCAGAAGAAGAAATGAAGTCTGTGAGGTCCCCCATACTATCAGAGTAGTCCATTAGACCTTCACATTTCTCTGAGGTATACATGGGGGTGTTAAAGTCCCCAAACACCATATACCTAGCAGATGTGTCCTAGTCCATGTAGATGCTGATTTCCTTCTAAAGAGACATCCTTCGAGTCCAAGTGTTGGGATCATAGATGTTGAGAAAGTGCCAAATCAGTTGTTTCTTTCTAAAGGTAACAGCAAGGAAATTTGGAGAGATGGCCAATGGTTCACCTTCAATAGTTTTGGGGTTCTATAGAGTGGCATTATCTCCTGAGGCACCAAAGGCCTCAAAGTAGAGAAACTCAACACCTGGCCAAAGATTTCTAGCAAGGGAGGAAAAATTATTAAAGGACATCTTAACCTCTTGGATAGGCAGAATATCCAGCTTGTGAGGAAAAATGTATTATTTAACATTCCAAGAAAGGAAAAACACTTTTTATTTTTAAAACTTATTTCTAAGGTTTACTTCCTACCTACCACAACATCCCTTGTAGCCCCTCCTAGGCTCCTAGCATGTTTTGAAGGCCTACCTCTTCATGTTTTAAAACCCACATCATCTTTCTAGGATTTGGGTTTCTTCTTTTGGGTTTTCCATTCACCATCATCCTCTCCACTATGCTCATCACCTAGGGAGCTTGGTGAGGAGGGGTAGTTCCATTCCTCCAACTGAGGGAGGAGCTTTTCATTAGCCCTAGGGGACTTTAGTTCAAGGGAGACCACAATGGTAGGTTTTTACAACTCACTAGTACTAACCACACTTGGCATTGGGGTGATCACCAGGGGATTCAAAGGTTCCTTTGTCATAGCCTCAAAGGGGATTTTTGTATCCTTAGGCTCTGAGGGTACCTCTTTATTTTCTAGTTGGGTAACAATCTTCCCCTCTTCCACCTCTGGGTTTTCTAGCACTTCATCCTCCAGGAGGGGACTGGTCTTTCTCATCTCTTCACCCGCATTCATGGGTGGTTCTTGGGAGGTGCCCTTATCCTTGTTTTTGAGGTTTTCTCCATGCAGAGATTTGCATGCTTCACTAGTGTGGCCCCTCAACTCAAATTTTTGGAATAAGAGAGTGGCATTCTCATAATTGAGAGTTTGGGTCCATCTATCCAACTTAGACTTCAAGATTACAAAGTTGGGAAGGGTTTTGTTAAGAGTAACATTAACACAAAATATCACAAACACCAACCTGGACTTAGAGTGGGTCACCTGGTCTACCATAACAAAGGTGCCACAAGAGTTTCCAATCCATTTGAACACCTGTTCATCCTAGTATTCAAGTGTTAGGCTTGGGAGATGCACCCAAATAGGTGCTATTTTGCTCAGCTTAGTCGCAGGGTTGAAACTAGGTTTTCACTTTGCTAGAGCCAAAAAGTGCTTATTGTAGACCCACGAGCCTAACAAAACAAAGGCCAGATCCTCTAGAGTGTTGAAATTGAAGAGAAAAATTCTACCAGACATAGTTGAAACCAAGGTAGACCCCTTGATCTTCCATTGAATGGAAACCCATTACCTAACAATCTCAATGGTGGGTCAGAAGTTAAAGAACTAACCCACTAGTGCCAACTAAAAGTTAGCCATAGTCCTATTCACCACAAAATTAGGGAGTGTTAGTTCAAAGCCTTCCTTAGTCTGGATGAAGTCCACCAAGAATGATTCTAGATAAATCTAAGCCTCACCAACAAGAGCACCTTTCCAATTAGTTTTTGGTAGGAATGAAGGGGAAGTGGCAGAAGAGGACGTCGGGTGGGTTCCATCCATTGAATCTTTCATAGCCTACCCCATGCCAAAGGCAATAGTCTTAAGACCATCGTGGGGTCTAGCTTAGGGTCCTGCAAGTGATGAAGACTCCCCCCTAGGGGAGGTGGGCATGAAATTTGAAGGTTTGAATTTGAAGGATGGGTGGGAAGTTGCAGAGGAGTATTCGATCACAATTTGATTGTTAATTCATTTGTCTACTCTTAAATAATTCAATGACCCTATTCATACAAAAATATCTAAAAAAGAACTATTCAACTTCACAAGTATCAATATTTCTTTACTTAATTATATATTATAAAAATTTATTACAAGATACTTTTGTCCAACTTGTCTCCTTTACAGAGAATGTCTACTCCAAAACAAATTCTTCTAAAAGGTTCATACAACCCTACAGAATATACATGGTTAATACAAAAATATGTATTTAAAGTTAGTTCATACCAACCCTAAAAAATATACATGGTCAATACAAAAATATATATCCATAGTTAGTTCATACAATTATTATAAAATATTGTTGACCAGAATGTAATGCCCAAAAACAAGGACAAAACACAACAACATTTTTTTTTAAAAAGAACATTGAACAACAATCTAGGTTGCACACAAAGCTCACTTGATGCAAAACTTGAGACATATTGACTAACACCAAATGACTCATAAGGGGAATCATGGCATGAGCTGGCATGCCAACATCCCTTATTCGCATGCGCTGGCATGCCAACATCCCTTATTCACCAGTCGGCATTAGTCAACGAAACAACCCTAACTAGGCTGGCATGAAATAGCCTAATATTTCATCTAGGTTCAAATCCACCTATATAATTGTACAAGGAATCACCCTATCCCATTATTAGGGTTAGAGAACTATTAGGGAAAGAAGGATGTTGATAATAGTAAGATTAAAATAAACTAACGAATGTTGTCCCCTTGATCTAACTATAATTTTGTTTAAAGATTCTTTAATCACTATAATGTTTCCTCCAAATGAGAGATTTAAATAAATGAATACTATAGTTATTATTCAGATATTATTAAAGTATTTAATTAGGGCAATATAAAATTTCACCTAGGATTTCCCTAAGAATATTGATGAAAAGACCTAAATAGAATATTACAATTCAACAATAATTTAATTTAAAATTAAAAGTGAATTTCATAAAGTCACTTAACATAAAATAAAATAAAAGAAATCTAAGGAAAATGATATAATAAAGTGTATTAAAAGAATAAAAGAATAAAAAGGGTGAGGATTTCAAAGTGGGAATCCCCTAACCCTAATTTTGGATTTAGGGTTAGGCCCAACTTTAAAGCCCTCTATCTCTCTCTTTCTTTTAGTGTTTTTTTGTTTTATGTATTATATTTTATGTAAAAAAAAGAAAAAAAATCATTTAGACATTGAAAGTAATCAGTAAATTTATTTTTTTGAAAAAAGGGTCTACTTTCTGCGAACCAGGAAACTCGTTCATAAACCAAAATACCATAAGCTTATAGTCTGCACCAAAGAAGAGATTTATTTTTAAAATAATATAGAAACTAGACTTTTAATAGAGATTAGAAAACAGTGTGATTTTAGAGAGAGTAAAATAAATCTGCCCTAATGTTATAGAAACCCAAAAATATCAAGATGGGTATTCTTGATTTCCTATTATAGTACAGAGATAATAAAAATCTGACTCTAAAAATTAAGAAAAGTAAAAAAAATAAAAAGAGAAAGCTATTATACCTTGGTAAGTTTTTGAAAGAGGGTTTTTGTTGAAACCCTAGGAGAAAACTGCAAGATTTGAGAGCTTTCCACTATATATCTTGTGATAAAATATTCACACAAATGTATGTATGTGTATATACACACTGCTAGTGTGTATATACACATATGTGCACTTGTGTGAATACAAAAGAATCTCCTCATACCAACACTATAGCCTCTAGCCCTTCCTGAAACCCTAAAATAGTTAGTATAAATCTCTTGTCAAACATTGACCAATAGTAACATTTCAATGAATAAAGGACTTGGATTTATCATAAAAAAAAAATCTTTACTATTATGGGATTTTGAAAACACTGACTAAACTGGAGTAAGTCCATCTCGAAGTTTAAAAGTTGGCAAAAGTAGTGAAACTACACTCTATTTGAAATCTTAAGTTATTGAAAGGAGGGCATAGAGGAAAGTTGAAATGGCATAGAGGCCCCAAATACATACATTATAGAAAGAAAAAAGGATAGGATCTGAAGGGTTTGAAAAGGCTTTATAAATTTCCAAGCAATGCAATTGTCAAGGTCACATGATTTAAGCATCAAGGAAAGGGTAGATTCCTTGTTTACATTCTTCTCAAATTGCCCATAAAAATTTGAAGTTTTAAAAAAGTCCCTTGGATTATTTGGAAAATACAAGAACAATTCTTGGCTCGTCATTTTTCTATAGCTTTTGTCATGCCCGAAACCCATTTAATTACCTTCTAAAACTCAATAACACTGCAAATCCTTTTTCATTCTATGTATAAACCAATCCAGATTGGAATTATTCAACTATGTTGAATTTCATTTCACCACAATATAAATTTAGCTATTTTGAATTTGATTCCATCATATTTGAGGATATAAGAATTTAAATTTATGGATGAGTGAATAATCTATTTTTTTAATAAGTGACTAAATTTTATTAATGTAAAGAAGAAAATATATAATTTGAGAAATAAAAAATATATATTATATTGATGTGTACAATTATTGGTTGGAATATAATTTTCCCTATTCTAAATATAAAGAGTCAAAACAATAAATATCTTATACTTTCCTGTGAAATGTGAATTATTATTAAATTGTGTTGGATATAAGGAAAAAGATTCATAGTTAACTCCCCTAATTTTGGGCTTATCATATGTAATCTTACCTACAAATTATAGGATATAAAAGGTATGATTAACAAAGTTTTATGATTACAGATAACTATTTGATCCATTGAGATTTGATATAATTTATGTTTCAAATAAAAAAATTGTATTCTACAAGTAGAAAATAATATTTTTTGATCAATTACTAGGGATACTATGATTAAATTTCAGTCAAAAAATTTAAAATGTTGAAATTCTGAAACAATTCTCAGCAAATGTGTTCATGTGACAAGTTACAAATGTGAATGATTACCAAACTGTGTTGGATATAAGAAAAAATATCCGTAGTGGACTTCCCTAATTTTGGGGTTCTCATAATCTTTCCTAGAAATTTTGGGATATAAAAGGTACAAATAACAAAGGTTGATGATTATAGATAGCTATTTGGTCTATAGAGCTCGCATATGAATTATCTTTCAAATACATAAAAAAATTATTCTACAAACAACAAATAATATTTTTCTCAATTACTAGGGATACTATGATTAAATTTCAATCAAAAAAATTTAAATGGACCAATTTTGAAACACTTCTCAATAAATGTGTTCATGTGACAAGTTCCAAATCCCATGTTATGAATAATTCTTTGTAAATGTGTTTATGTGACAAGTTCAATGATGATTTTCTATTCCAACCTTAATTATACATGGATAATGATGCAAAGGGGTTTAGGCTCACTTCTAGAATCCTTAGTGTCAACTCTCAAAGGCTTCAACAAGGCACCATCCAATGGTCCTCTCCTATAACCTTCCCAAGGTCATCCCTTGCACCTTGAACTTTCTCGTGGTCCCCTCCTAGTGACCACTCTTTTAAAAGAAATCTAACTCTCAAAGGAGATACAACTCCTCACGACAAGACCTATTCCCTAAGACCTTCCAAGTAACATATACCCCTTGCATATTAATATCTTATCACAAAAGTTGAATAGATCATGTATGAGTGTCCCTCTATGTCTAAAATCTTCCACTAATCAAACTTATCCCCTTGACAACAATGACAAAAAACCCACAATGTGATTTTGCCCAATTAGGCCTATTAGATGACCCAATTCAACTATCCCTCCAAACTAACCTTTTGGATGCTTACTTTCAAATTAACTTAACAAGGCTCAAATAAATCATAGTTTTAGAAATCCTTTTGGCCACACTATGAAATTTCATAAAATTGAATCTGAGTTTTGAGTTTGACCGGGTCAACCAATATTGAGCCAATAAGGGCCAATAGGGCTAATTCATGAGGATTTGGATGGAACTCTTCACCGGTTGACTTACCATTACAAAAGGTGTATGGTTTCATTTATTTGTATGTCTAAGGACACTAAAATAACCAATAGATGACATCCACATCCTTGTTTGTCTTCTCTGCAACTCAATCTCCACACTTTCTTAGCTTGTCACATTCAAATGCCAAGCCTAGGAAATCATGGAAAAAATTAGGGATTGCCTTGCCTGCTCCAAATAAAATCACAACATGTAGTATACACGGGGTCCTAACATTCCCTTGAAGGTTGGCTAAATCCAATGGTGCAATGTTAGGATAGAGCCATTTGAATCTAGACCCCTGGGATTTCTAGGTTTCCTAAACCAGTCTTCATCAAATTTGATGGATCACGTCCCTCAGTTCACAAAATGACCTCCAATCAAATGCAATGGAAATATACCTCATTAAGCTATAGAATAATGGTCATAGATGAAGTATCCCAATTATCATGTTTCCTTACAATCACAAAGAACAATGAAAAACATAGGAAAACTTAGTATTCAACAAAGCGATTCCCTCTCCTTCATACCAAACTTCTTCATTACATGTGAAATTGTTCATAGGGACTTTAAACACCCTCATGAATGTTTTCCAGCTAGATTAACTAAAATTTTAACCCACTATCCATTGGATTTCAGACTAAACCCCAAGTTGTCAAAGTTGTAAAGCAACATTTGAGAAACTTTTTTATAATTTGGAACATTTTTTGCATTTGTCACATTAAAGTGACCTTAGGACCTTACAACTGCCAAAATAGGACTATTAGGATCCTAAAATAGTACTGACCCCCATTTGACATGATTTGGAGAGGTTTGATCCACATTGACCACCTATGGTCCTTTTAAGACGTTGAGACAAAAATGAACTCATGGCCTTATTACAAATATCAAGGGCCTAATTAATCTTCTATTACAATAGAATGATCATAAGAAAACCCAATTAAAAAAATTAAACAATGATCCTATTGGATCATCCTTGGTGCATATAGGATCATCGTTGGTGCTCTTGCACTAGGTAAGAATCATATTCAAATTTCAAAATATTTTTTTATTGAATAAAGAAAAATAATAAATTGCATAAGAAGGCAATCAAAAGAATGCCAAAATAACACCAACATAATAGAATCTATTGGCAATTTGGCTAATGTGGATGCATAGATGTTGTCATTATGGAAACATATGATCTCTACTGAGAGCGCAGAATCTGGAATGCAAGTATGGCAAGTTGAAGGAAGAAATTGTCTAAGTATGGATACAGTGATCCTGACAGAGCACCTGATGTAGATTTAGTTGGCGACATCCACTGGAGAAATATTTTTGTTTGTATAGTTAACTGAAGCTTCTAAAGAGTATGAGGATACCCCATCTTAGTGCGCATAAATTTTGGAGCAGTACGGATGAATTTATTCGAATTTTACCGAAGATGGTTTTTGTAGACATAACAGTTTTGGAGACAGTATTAGCGAAAGAGTTAAGGGATTATTTTTGCTTGTCAAAATAATGACTTAACATTATGAAGGGATGACATCCTAGATGTTTACTCTTGGATAAAGATTTTGGAAGCTGACCATATAAAGTTATTAGCTCTAATAACTCATCTATTAGGCATACTTGAAATGTAATGAAAAAGTGTGTGATGTGTGAAAAGAAAGAAAAGGATAACTTGCGATAGTTGTATATTGTGATAGCAGCAAAGGCTATTGATGCGAAGTTGTAAGTAGTACCATACTATAGTCAGAACCATTTTGTATTACCTGTTTGGGTAGTGAGCTCAGTTGGTGATCAGGTTTTGTAATCTAACTCCTAATAGGGTTAAGGCTTCTAACAAGGCCTAAAGTCCTTTAACCAGGACAGATCTACTATATATTGTAAATTGACTCTTAACAGGGTCCAATATCCCTAACAAGATACTTTTGATTAGTGATCTTTGTGGGTACCATCCCCATTGGGGTTTTCCCTTGGCCAGGGTTTCCTCAAGAACATATCATGTGTTATGAGCTCTTTCTATTTACTGCTATGTTTGTTAATCAACTTGATAATCTTTGTATGCACTAAAGTAATCTGTTATATCCATAAGTGGGCAAAAGTAAAAGTTTGTGAAATACTGATTCACCCCCCCCCCTCTCAGTATTTCCTATTTCTAACAACTGGTATCAGAGCACAGTTACTCAAAGAAGGAACATTCAAGGAAAGCTTAGCAGCTTGAGTAAGATCTCTATGGATATGGATCAACTTCAGAAGAATCTTGAAGAAGCTCTTGAATAGATTGATATGCTTACTGATGAAAGAAACTCCTTAAGAAGAAAGTATGAAGATGCAAAGAATGCTATTGACAAATTAAAAGGTAAGATTGAAGATCTTGAATCTGAAAAGAAATCTAATATTCTTGTTGAAGATTGTGATGAATTAGAAAAAGAAAATGAGATCCTTAAGCATGAACTGAAGATAGTAAATCTGAAGCTTAGTATGAAAGATGAAAATTTGAGATCTGATAATGAAAAATTGAAAATTGAGAATGAATATCTAAGATCAAGACTTGAAAAGGAAACATTCGAATCTGAAAAAGTAAAAGTGCAGTATGTGGAACTTGAGAAGTATAACAAAATTGTGAAAGGTGAATTAACTCAATCTAAACAACAACTTGAAAGGCTATATTCAAATAGTGATAGGACTGAAAAACAAAGTTCTTTTGAAGAACCATTCTTTGATAGGACTGGACTTGGATTTAGTATGTTTAGAATAAATCATGAAAGTAAGAAGCCAGATCTGAAGACATCTGAAAGTATAGAGGAAATGAAGCTAGATGAGAACACATTGGAAGATCCACCTAAAGAAGAACCACCTAGAGAGAAAGAATAATTAAAATAGGAAGAATCATCTAAAGGTATGCAAAGAGAATTCAAAGGTAGATGTTTTGCTTGTAATACTATTGGGCACATGAAGAGAGATTGCACAGGTAAGCAATTTAAACCTCTTAATGGACATTGTTATAATTGTCATAGTTTTGGACATAGAGCTAATGAATGTAGAAGACCTAAAGTAATTTTGAATAATTATGATAATAGAATGATTGGGAATACTACTAATGCAGATAAGAGATCTATTGAAGAAATGAATAAAAGAAAAGTGGTAGTATGTTTTAGATGCAACAAAGTAGGACATATTGCTAGAAATTGTAGGTCACAGATTAACTAGCAAGGACGAAGATTTGGAAACAATGGAATCATTTGTCAGATATGCAACAAGTTTGGACACTCAGCAAGAGTTTGTAGAATGAACAATGGAGGTTATCATCATAACCCTAACCCTAGGAACAATGCAAGAAGGAATGAAAATGCAGGAAACAAAGAGAAAGGTTGTTGTAGCAGTAAAGATGAAGTAAAATTTGATAAAGGCATAGATCAAGGAGATATATTCAGCACTAAAAGTAGTCAGGAAGGTAATGTAGCTAATGGTAAGGATGAATCTTTACCTGACCCTTCTTGAAGTACTTAAATTATGAAAGTTTCTGTAGTTTAGGACTTAGGATTAGTGTAGATTAGGAATTTGAATGAGTTAAGTTTTGCACAGTTAGATATAGGTTTTTTATGTTGTACTAATGCTATAATTAAGTGCGCAAAAGAAAATATTATCTTTTGCAAGGTCACAAAAAGTTTTATGGTTGCAGGTTTGCAGAATCAGCTTTTTGAAGTTTTAGTGGAAAAATGAATGAATGCGATGTCAGATCGAGTTAAT
The DNA here is from genome assembly GCA_027943335.1 of Chamaecyparis obtusa. Taxonomy (NCBI): domain Eukaryota; kingdom Viridiplantae; phylum Streptophyta; class Pinopsida; order Cupressales; family Cupressaceae; genus Chamaecyparis; species Chamaecyparis obtusa. Next base: position 5,113 of record BSBK01004635.1, on the reverse strand, counting down.
GTGAAGTGTTATAAGGTTGAAATCAAAGTTATCATGATTACAAAGCAATTGAAAAGAGATTTGAAAGAAGAAAAAGCGAGTTGAGAATGATTTGAAGAAGTTTGGAAGCAGTTTGCAGCGCTGATCATATCGAAACCCTAGATTTGTAAAGTTGAGGTATTTTTTGATCTTTAATTAGTTGATAAGATGGATATTTCTATGGCTCATAATGTTAAGGATAAGAATAGACCTAAGATTAAGAAAGAACCAGTAGAACCAGCTGAAATCGATGATAGACTAGCACTATCATCCATACTAGACGGAGTATTACACATTGAGAATGTTAAAGGATATTTAGGTTAAAAGTTTGAAACTTTGGGAGATGCAAATTTTAGTGATGATTATAGGAAATTCTATAATCAAGACATGTTAGTTAAACTACCTTATGGGCACCTAGAGGATAATGAAATTATCAATTATTCCATGAAGTATGAATTTAATGATGAGGAATGTACCAAGATCATTTTAAGTAGAATCCACAATGGGAAATTCTGGATGGAGGATAGAGTTATTGGTATAACTGCCGACCTAATTCATGATGTTACTAGATTATGAAAAGTTGGAGAGATTCCACTGAATGAAAAGAACATGAGAAAGATTGTTTTAGACAACACTGGATCTAGTTATAATGGTAGAGGAATTGCAATAAGTAAGATTAAGCAAGATGATGTTAGGTACCTTTGCAAGATCCTAACAACTAAATTTTGTGGTAGTTCAAGGGAAGATGACATGGCTATAGGAATGGTTCATGTAGCTTATCTTATGTGTATTGAGAAGAAACAACTAGACCTATGTGAAATTTTGAAAATTTAGTTATTTGAGAACTTAGAAAAGATTAAGAAGGCTAAGTACACACAGTTTAGGTTTTCATCTCTAATAACCTGTATGTTTTTCCATATTTTGTGAAGATTTCCTTACACAGTTGACTGGAGTGACAATGTGAACACAATGGAAAGAATAAAATCAGTCTACATGAAGCACCTAATTGATAAAGTCAATGACAGTGTGAAGCTTGTATTGAAGACTTTTCAGAATATTGTTAAGAACAGATCAAGGATTCCTCAATCCTTAGTTGAAAAGCATAAAGATGACATTTGTTTTATGGTAGACACTGATTTCACCTACATTGAAGCAGTTGATCCTAGAATGGAATTCATAGACCCTCTTGGCTATGAATTATCTGAAGCAGAAACAATAGGATATGTGAATAGACTGTTAAAGTGTGAGTTGGATAGTCATGTAAATAGGTTTGGAACCTATGAAGAGAATTTCAACTCTGCAATAAGTTTGAAAGAAAAGAAGCAATCTAGTAGGAGAGTTGAATCTACTATGAAGAAAATACTAAAAGAATCAGGTATGTCAAGTCATGAGTTTGACATAGCTAAGAAGACTGCAGAAGCCTTGAAGCAAAGTGAAAATCTTGTAGTTCCACCTGTGGCATCTAGTTCAGACCTATTGATCCTATTACAATAAAGGTAAAAGTTGAAGTACCTGAGAAAGATGAAAGAAAAAAATCTTTTTCTCCTATTTCTAGCAAAAGAGTAAAAGTGAGTGCAACAGGACCCGACAAGAGACAGAAAGTGATTGTACCACCTGTACCTAGAAAAGTAGCAGTAATTAAAGATGATGATGAAGTTTCAATCAAGAAGAAAACTTGGAAACCAAGAATTGAAAGAGTTAATGAAGATATATTGAAGCATGGAGACTTCACTAAGATAAATAAATTCTATGATCTATATGGATCATTTGACAGATTGAATTTTGAAAATGCAATGATTACACATATGATTTTGACAGATAAGAAACTTAGCACTATTCATGGTAAGATCCTAGAAGATTTGTATAACAGACTTGTGAATAGAAAATAGAGAGCACAAGAAGAGGACATAAAGATGAGAGAACATGTAATCAGATAGTTCTGTGAAGTTGAGGATGAAGATCATTTGAAGAGATTCTTGAAGCCTCTTGGAACTTTATTGAGAACTAAGAGAAGAACAATTCTTATAATGGGAGGCAAAAGGAGGAAGTACCAAAGGAGACCGAGCAAGTAGTAATGCAAGTTCTTGCAAATATAGTTGCAGGAAAGCATGTTGAATCAGATCCTCAGCAGAAGCAATCAGAGGAACCACATGCAGAGGAAGTTGGTATTGAAGAAGTCTCATCTTCTTCACATATCAATATTGGCAAAGAATCAATGGACATTAAAGGAACCAAAGTGACACTAGAGTCAGATGATGCATTATTTCATGATCTAGGAAACATTGTTGACAATTTGACTTTATAAGAGCAAGAGAAGGTTACAGAATCAGAAAAGGATATAGAGGCAGTGGAAGCACTATCTATATCAGAATCAGTTCTAGCAAAGCAGACAGTTAAAGGTAAACAAATTTTGACAGAGGTCACTACCCCTAGTACACCTGATAGTAAGAAGAGACAAATCGGTTCAATTTTTGAAGACCTTGGAAAAGAAGTTGAAGATGATGATTAGCTTGAGTTCATCACATCTCTTAATAAAATTATTGGAAAGAATAAGAAGGTGAAGGACCTTGAAGGAAAAGTTAGAGTTTTGACAGAGAAACTTGAGAGTGTGATCAGCACTAAGGTATTGAATCGGATCCACTTGAGAAAGCTAAAATGGTAATAAACTCTTTTGACTCTGAATTTTCTAACTTAAAGGATATTGCTAGAATAAAAGTTCAGGAAGCCTTTGAAGCAGAAATACAACAAAATTTATAGTGTAAATATTCAAAATGATATTGGTAATTTGGATGTATGCATAAAGAATTTGAGGAAACATTTTGAGACTGGAAAGAGTTTGTATATACAATGCACAAAATTAGAAATCCTAATAGCTGAAGAAGATTAGAAGATCAGAGAGAAGATAGATGCAATTACAGCTGAAACAAACACCTTGACAAGCCCAAATGTAAAGATAATTATGTGGAGAAGAACATAAGGAAGTTAAATGATGAAATCAGAATGTTAGCAGAGGAGAAGAATAGAAAGATGATTAGGATTAACATCTTGAGAGAGCATATCTCAATCAAGACCTCAATTGTTGAAGACCAAATTGAGCAGTGTCTTTCAGCAAAGACATCTTTTCAAAAGTTTAGCTTTAATTCCCTCCAAGCTTGTCAGACAGCAGCATATGGATTGAGTACTCTACTCAATGTTGCTGAATCCATCAGGAAGATATGGGAGAAATATTTTGAATCATGGAAGTCAGATTTTGGCGACTGTGTTGCAAGCCTACCGGCTTCGCAATAGCTGATAACAAGGTATCAATTTTTATTAAAATTTTTGTACACCCTATCTTTGTCATTGTTGTCAAAGGGGGAGAGATAGCATAAAATTGATAATATGTTGAGGAAGGATACTCATAGGGGGAGCTATTCTATGGAGTACAATATTGTATATGTGTTGTATAACATTTGGCCACAAATTTATGTAAATGCTTTGAAGTTTTGTTTGCACACTTAGCCAATTTTCCCATATCTTGCCACCAATGACAAAGGGGGAGATTGTTGGAAATTTGGCTAATGTGGATGCATAGATTTTGTCATTATGGAAACATATGATCTCTACTAAGAGCATAGAATCTGGAATGCAAGTATGGCAAGTTGAAGGAAGAAATTGTCTATGTATGGATACAGTGATCCTGACAGAGCACCCGATGTAGATTTAGTTGCGACGTCCACTGGAGAAATATTTTTGTTTGCACAGTTAACTAAAGCTTCTACAGCATATGAGGATACCACATCTCAGTGCACATAAATTTTGGAGCAGTACGGATGAAGTTATTCAAAGTTTACCGAAGACATTTTTTGCAGACAGAATAGTTTTGAAGACAGTATTAGCGAAAGAGTTAAGGGATTATTTTTTCTTGTCAAAATAATGACTTAACATTATGAAGGGATGACATCCTAGATGTTTACTCTTGGATAAATATTTTGGAAGCCGACCATATAAAGTTATTAGCTCTAATAGCTCATATATTAGGCATACTTGAAATGTAATGAAAAAGTGTGTGATGTGTGAAAAGAAAGAAAAGGATAACTTGCGATAGTTGTATATTGTGATAGCAGCAAAGGCTATTGATGTGAAGTTGTAAGCAATACCATACTATAGTTAGAAACATTATGTATTACCTATTTGGGTAGTGACCTCAGCTGGTGATTAGGTTTTGTAATCTAACTCCTACAGGGTTAAGGCTTCTAACAAGGCCTAAAGTCCTTTAAACCAAGATAGATCTACTATATATTGTAAATTGACTTTTAACAGGGTCCAATATCCCTAACAAGATACTTTTGATTAGTGATCTTTGTGGGTACCATACCCCACCAGGTTTTTCCCTTGGCCAGGGTCTTCCCTTGGCTAGGGTTTCCTCGAGAACATATCATGTGTTATGAGTTCTTTCTATTTACTGCTATGTTTTTTAATCATCTTGATAATCTTTGTATGCACTAAAGTAATCTATTATATCCATAAGTGGGAAAAAGTAAAAATTTGTGAAATACTGATTCACCCCCCCTCTCAGTATTTCCTATTTCTAACAAAATCTACACATAAACCAAAACTATTCAAGAGATCAAACATGACACATCATCAGGTATGACATATATGTATGTTACGACTCATGGCATATATAAAAGCAACAAAAAAAGAAAATTAAGTTCCTAGGATATTTCATTCAATCACTAGTAGGCCCTCCCCTATAAATTTGTTGGTACAAACATACCTATAATTTGAAGTTTTTATGTGATGACAACTTTAAATATTTAAATTTTTTAGTATGATAAGAGAATTAGATAATAAATTCAATTATAACTTGATCACTGACTTGATAGTATAAAAATCTTAGTAAATTCAACAAGTTATGATAGGTCTCATGTTGACACTAGTACATTTGACACCCTTTTCCGACGGAAGTTTGTCAGAATTCTGACAGTTTACCGTCAACCCAATGACACCACCCGCCATCACACTTTTGTGGTAAAAAAAATGATGGCTATGATTGGCATTGTAATTAAGATGACTATAGCCGTCGCAAAAAGGGTGTTTTAACACAATAAAC